>SJXQ01006763.1:178752-353766 GCA_006408695.1 Aepyceros melampus | reverse complement strand
GCTTTCACTGCCAAGGACCCATGTTTGATCCCTGATTAGGAAACGAAGATCCTACCAGCCATGTGGTATGGCCAAAAAAATTTGATTATTAATAATAACCATTCTTTATTTATCTCAAGTTATTGATTTCCACATTCAGGGATAAAGATTGTAGGGACTGCCCTGGTGGTCAAGTGGCTGAGACTCCATGCTCCCAATGGAGGGGGGCTATTAATTCCACATGCTGCAACTAAAACCTGGTGTAACCAGGTAAATAGATATATTTTTACCAAAAAAAAAAAGAATAAAGGTTATATAATATATTGACCTGACCAACCAATTCTATAAAACTAGGATTTTATTTTACCTAGCTTCAGCTGATAGATGAATGTTCTAAAGGCATAGCCAGACCACAGAAAGTAGATTTTTCATCAAAGAATTACATAACTCTGAAGTTTTGTCTTAATTTAAATAATTTTTTACAGAAAGTAATTCCAGTGTTTTATTAGTATGTTTTTAATTGGTAGCATATAATTCAGTAGTAAGCGTTTTTAGTTTGATACCTTTGTCTCTGCATTTTCTGAAAG
Source organism: Aepyceros melampus (assembly GCA_006408695.1). Lineage (NCBI taxonomy): Eukaryota > Metazoa > Chordata > Mammalia > Artiodactyla > Bovidae > Aepyceros > Aepyceros melampus. The sequence continues at coordinate 353,200 of SJXQ01006763.1, read as the reverse complement.
ATTTTGCTGTATATTTGAAAATACTAAAGGTTTTGTAGAGTTGTATGGGAAAGTTTTATTAAAATGATTTTCCCTTTTTACCCCTTAGGTTGAGAAATGGAGTAAAGTTTTGTAAAGTACAAAAGTTTCCTGAGGTATGGGCTTCATGACAATTCATTTTATTTTATGTGGTAGGTAAAGCTTTACTGTAACACAGTACAGTGAATTGTTTAGTATTTGTTGAAGAGTGAAGTGGTCCTATTGACCAATTACTATGTATACCCATTATGATTATCCATTTTTAAAGTACTGGATTGCATATCAAGTAAGTGCCCCTGGCAGTAAATAAAACTGTGTTAAATACAGTTCAATCAGACATTGTAGGGTCTTGCAGGTATAAAGTGTAAAATTGGAAAAACCAGTAGCTATGGACTTAGGAAGTACCACATTTCAGGATTTCCACATTTTAACATCTCTGGAATCAGGTTATCAGAATTGGATGATTATGTTCAATCTTGACAATAAGTGTATTTAATAGACTCCTTTATCTAGAACAAGAAATTTTGAAATAATCCTACCTTTCTCTTTTAAAAAGATTTTGTGCATCCATCTTAAAAGATTCAGACATGAACTGATGTTTTCCACCAAAATCAGTACCCATGTTTCATTTCCACTGGAAGGCCTAGATCTTCAACCATTTCTTGCTAAAGATAGTCCGGCGCAAATTGTTAACTATGATCTTCTGTCAGTCATTTGTCACCATGGAACTGCAAGTAGTAAGTATCCAAGTTTGACATATGATTTTACATTAAAAAAAGAAACATCTGAATTGATCTCTTAAACAAGGCCTGATTGAACAAAAAAAAAGTGTAAAAGTAGATTTTTATTAATTATTTTATTTTGGTTTTTAAAATGTCAGAAATTTTAAGAATTTTAATAATTTTACTCTCATGTTTAAAATAGTAAAATATATTTTGCATTAAGATAAATAGTAAGGATTTTAACATGATTATTTTTACACTGGTTGTTTCATATGATTTTACATTAAAAAAAGAAACATCTGAATTGATCTCTTAAACAAGGCCTGATTGAACAAAAAAAAAGTGTAAAAGTAGATTTTTATTAATTATTTTATTTTGGTTTTTAAAATGTCAGAAATTTTAAGAATTTTAATAATTTTACTCTCATGTTTAAAATAGTAAAATATATTTTGCATTAAGATAAATAGTAAGGATTTTAACATGATTATTTTTACACTGGTTGTTTTAAGATTGCATTCTTTGTTATGATTTTCATTGCCTCCAGTGATGGTGGTAAGGGTATGTGCAGGAAAAAATAGGTTAGTTCTTGTTATATCTCTGCTAGGTAGGAACTGAGGCTACAAGACTAGTTTTATCTTCCATTCTTGTCTTAATTTTGTATCACTGAAATAATTTAAATTTTATCTGCCTAAATTCAGGTGGACACTATATTGCCTACTGCCGAAACAATCTAAATAATCTCTGGTATGAATTTGATGACCAGAGTGTCACTGAAGTTTCAGAGTCTACTGTACAAAATGCAGAAGCTTACGTTCTCTTCTACAGGTGAGGTAATAACTCATGAGTAGGCTGTTTTGACAAAGATGACAAAGCATCTCATGTTGAGGTTAATAATGACTTCTAAGCCTTTCAAAGTGGATTGCTGAGTAAAGATTAGAAATTGTTTTACTCTCATTATGTGAGTAAAAGTAAAGTTTGTGTGTAGAATGATCTTTGTTAAGAAAATGTTAAATCATTTAGTTGAGGGGCAAAGGATTATATTTTGTTTTAGAAACATTTGTTTTACTTTTAAAAATTAGGCACTGATAGTAGGAACTAAATACCAAATTTTCTCCTAACATAGCCAATAAAGGAGGTATTAATATAATATACTTTATAGTATCCTCTAAAAGATTATACAAGCTACTGTCTTGTTAGCAATCATTTGAATGTCTGTTTTCTAACAGTAGTTATGTGGATACCAGTAGTTAACACCTAGATATCACCCCTAGGGTTGTAATGTAATGGGGGAGGCAGGGAGCAAAGTACAATATATTTCTTATGAATAATTTTCAAGACCTAATAAGATTCACAGTACAGTCCACCTTCCATGTGCATGGGTTTTACATCTGAGGCTTCAACCAATGGCAGATAAGAAATATTGGGGAGGGAAAGATTCGAGAAGGTTGCAAAAAGCAAAACTTGAAATTGCTCACCAGTAACTATCTAACTTGGACTGCAAGGAGATCCAGCCAGTCCATTCTGAAGGAGATCAGCCCGGGATTTCTTTGGAAGGAATGATGCTAAAGCTGAAACTCCAGTACTTTGGCCACCTCATGCAAAGAGTTGACTCATTGGAAAAGACTTTGATGTTGGGAGGGATTGGGGGCAGGAGGAGAAGGGGATGACAGGGGATGAGATGGCTGGATAGCATCACGGACTCGATTCACGTGAATCTGAGTGAACTCCGGGAGTAGGTGATGGACAGGGAGGCCTGGCATGCTGTGATTCATGGGGTTGCAAAGAGTCAGACACGACTGAGCAACTGAACTGAGCTGAACTGAACTATCTAGCTACCATTTATGCCCTATATACTAATGTTTGCATAGTATTTACATTGTATTAGGTATTATGTAATCTAGAAGTAATTTAATGTATATGAGAAGATATGCACAGGTTACATGCAAATGCTACACCATTTTATATAAGGCTTTGATATCTGCAGGGTTCCTGAACCAGTCCCCCATGGACATGGAGGGATAACTCTATTAGTGTGTATGCAAAGTCTAATAAGAAAGTGGAAAAATCCACTTTACTAGCCTAATGGAGTAAAATGCTTATTGAATATAATGAATCACTGTCCTTAATAGGAAGAGCAGTGAAGAAGCACAAAAAGAGAGGCGAAGAATATCAAATTTGTTGAACATAATGGAACCAAGTCTCCTTCAGTTTTATATTTCTCGTCAGTGGCTAAACAAATTTAAGACCTTTGCTGAACCTGGCCCTATTTCAAATAATGATTTTCTCTGTATCCATGGAGGTAAGAAACTCTAATGAAAAGTAGTAGTAGGAATTTGCTATTAAATGATTTACTAATAAAGCAAGAGCCAAGGATTTTCCTCTTCCATTTATTTTCCATTTATTTTCCATTTCCCATCTGCATTCCAACTTAAATGTGTTTAATTTACTATGGTCTCAGAAATTAGTTTTTTCTTATAAGTACGGGTAATCTATAGCCTCTTCATAGAATAGACGTTAATATTTATTGGGTACCATTTCCAAGTGCTGTGCTAGAGTCTAAAGATACCAGAAACACTGTTTCTGTTCTCAAAGCTCCAGTTTCATGGTAAAGACAGATACATAAACACCCGATTAAGGTACAAGGAACACTTCTATTGCTCATCATTTTTCTCAGCTGAGAGATATCCAGCTCCAACTGTATCCATGGCTCTTATCCCTTTTGTCTAAATGAATAGCTGGCTCTTTTCCTAACCAAAAAAATGTACTTGGAGTTTAACAACAACAAAAAAAACCTCATGCAGTTATTTGCTAAATATAACTTCTGCCTTTGTGACTGACTGTGTTACTGCTTGTTCCCATGACAAATAATACCTTAGTGTGACACTTTTAATTAAATTTCATGGTCGAAGACTTGTTATTCTCATTTATTAATTATTTTTGCAGTGAAACCTCAGGAGATAGTAGAAATGTCCTATATTGGATTTAGAAATCTAAACTTTGAAAATATTTCTGTAGTGAATTTTTCTCTTATTACTTTCTCCCACTTGAGCTATTAACTTAAGTCTCTTCCTGTTCAGAATCTCCCGATAATTCTTTTAAGGCATTTATCTATGCCTGCCTTTTATTTTGGTTACTCATGTAAATTCTTCATGTCTTCTTCTGGATTATAAGCTCCATGAAGAAAAGATTGTCTCTGATTTATCTCTGGTTTGCCCCAATACATAGTCAAGGCTTAGTAAAGATTTCTGTAAGTTAAATACCTGAACATCTTGGTTAACTTACTCTATATTTCAAGAGAAAATGTATCTTCAGGAAGCTATGTTTATACTTAATTTTCTACCTCTTGGGGAGAGTTTTTAAGAATAATAACTGAAAAAATGCTAAGAATTAATCAGTTAAAATTAACAAAAGGAACGAGACAGATTCATTTTAAACTTTTCTAGGTGTTCCTCCACGAAAAGCTGGTTATATTGAAGACCTGGTTTTGATGCTGCCTCAGAACATTTGGGATAACCTATATAGCAGGTTTGTTTTTTTTAATCAGTATGATATTGTGAAAATCAGTTTATCAAATTTGTTAAAGAGAGACCAGTTATTTTTTATGTGCTTCTTGTGCTGTATGTTGCTTATGTAGAATATTCCCTTTTTCCTTCATTTATTCACGCTGAAGCATGACTGGAGAGACTTTTGTAGCTAGAGTGGCCCTGATCTAGATAATTCTAATTTTTCTGTTCTGATCATCTATCTATAAAGGTATGCTGTGATATTTAACTCTCTAAAGTTTTAGATTTTATTTAAAAATGTTTCACACAATCCCCTAATATATTTCTTAAATATTGAAAATAATTCATTTCATGAATTCTTACTTGAGTGGACAGGGGGAGTCTCCTTCTGATTAAAACTTGATTAAAACTGTGGCTGTGTATAACTTAAGATTTATAAACATATAAACATGCTAATTTTTGACAGCTACTTCTTTTATTGTATGTTATTATTGCCACAAACATTCTGTAACAAAAGTAGCTGTAAGGGAAAGTCAGATATAGATAAAGCAGACAAATCAATAAACTGATATAATTATTCACCCTGAAAAGCATAAAATCAAGTCCTCACAATAATTTAGTTTTTACATTTTATGGAAACTTGGATACATTTCCTAGATCAGCTTTCTTCCAGATTGTCATAATTTTTAATATTCTTCATGCCTTAGGTATGGAGGAGGACCAGCTGTCAACCATCTGTACATTTGTCACACTTGCCAGATTGAAGCAGAGAAAATTGAAAAAAGAAGAAAAACTGAATTGGAAATTTTTATTCGGGTAAAAAAATGATGCTTTTCAAATTAGAAAAATGATCTAGAATAAAGAAAAAGAAGTGACCCTTAGAAAAACTCTGTAAGTGAAATGATTGGATGAAAGAGTTGTAATAGATTTTAAGTGTTATGGTCACGTAACAGTGAGAGACCCCAGTAAGGTGACTGTAGTTCTAGTGAGTTAAGTTCTTCCTTTGTGGATTTTTGTTTTCATGGATTGGTAATAAATTTTGCTTTACGTATTGGCACTGGCAAGAAATCTTACTGAAATAGTCAATTATAGATTTCGATAATCTAGTGATTTTTTCGGAAGGCATCTACTCAGATTGCATTCTCTACTTTCACCCCTTTGTAAAGTAAATATTGTTTGGGGGAGCTCTCTATACTTATACCTAGTTCCCACAAAGTGAATATATTACAAGATGTTTCTTGATTACAGGCAATAGAAAGTCTGATCACAGAATCAATAGGAAGAGCTGAATAATCAGGTTTTATGGAGAGAAAGAATACACTTCAATTTGTCTAGGTAGCATGAAGTAAGTTTCTTCAAAGTGGTACTGTCAATAAAATGGCTCCAACTATTTATTTATTCGAATTCCTAGTAGAAAATCCTACTAGAGTTTGGGTCACTTGAGAGGCATGTTCATTGTATTCCTGTTCAAATTATATTGGTGGAGGGATAATTCTGTAAGGGAAAATTGAGATTCTTTTAGTAAAAGACGAGGAGAAGTTATTGAGTAGATACTTAGATGAATAGTACATTTCATGTTGTGGACACACACTTCTCTTCACACATACCTGTTTCTTTTCATAGATTTAGAGGTGTTTTCTTGTGTGTGCCCTTGCCTAAATAAAGAGATTTTTACATACACAGGAGAATATTACAGGTGTGGATTGATTTATTTTTCTTGAGCCTCATTTGCTTCCTAAATATAAAGAGGCAAATTTTAGTTGAATATTAAAAATAGGTCATTCCAAAAAAAATAATAAAAATAGGTCATTCTATGAATACTTAAATAGATGGCTAATGACTGTATCCATTAGGGTTTGATCAATAGAAGCCATTCTAAGTATTTTGAGTAGAATAGGAATACAAGCAATACAAGACTTAAATAACTACTAAAAGAACTGGTCAGTGAAGATCAAGAAGACCATAGCTGACTTTCAGGAAATATGGAAGGTGGGTAGGCTGCCATACTAGAGATAGGAGCAGAGACAGTGGCTCACAATGGAGTTTCAGAGCCCAGACAAGGTAAAGAAAGCTTTTTGTAGTAGTGTGAACCTGGTCAAGGGTGTTGGAGCACAGGTAACATAGAAATGGATTTCCATGTTGGCTGGAGATGGATATGTGAGGAGGCACAGCATAGTGGTGGTGGTAGATTTGAGGGACTGATTCCTTGTGTGGGATTGATTCCATGTGTAAGATTGATCAGATAATACAGGTATAATGAGAGCCAGATTTCTTATTGTCCGATAAAGGAGTTACAAATACTGAAAGAGAAAAAATTAAAACGAACTCTTTGTTGTTGGATTAAAATTATAGATATCTTTGTGAACTCACTGTCACAGACATGTACATATGCATGTGCATGCTCCGTCGGGTCGAACTCTTTGGGACCTTCTGGACTGTAGCTCGCCAGGTTCCTCTGTCCATGGGGTTATCCTTGTAAGAATGCTGAAGTGGGTTGCCATTTCCTCTTCCAGCGGATCTTCCCGACCCAGGGAATGAACCCAAGTCTCTTGAGTCTCCTGCATTGCCAGGTGGATTTTTACCACTGAGCCACCTGGGAAGCCCATACACATACATATGGAGCTATGAATGTGTGTATGCGTACATGTATGTAGAAATGAATGATGTACCTAAATTAATTTCCTAACTCTTGTCACTGAAAAGGCCTGGATAACTCCAGTAGGATTGAGCATACCCAGCTTTCTTCAGATCTTGGCTTCTAAGCATCTTTCTGTAGTCAAAGTGACCAGCCCTCCTTGGAGAAATGGCTGCTTTCAGGGCTGAGGCAAGGGAATTGCAAGATGAGCTTGGGATTTCATACTGTTCCAAAAAGTTAAGTTTTTGAAGAATGATAGGGAAATGTCAGAAGTACACAGAAGCCAGCTTGAAGGGACTTTTCCTTGCTGAATTTCGGATAATGTGTGCTTCAAAATAAATTATAATAGTATTCAGTTTAGTTCAGTTGCTCAGTCATGTCCGACTTTCTGTGACCACATGGACTGCAGCATGCCCGGCCTCCTTGTCCATCACCGATTTCCGAAGTATTACCAAATTCATGTCCATTAAGTTGGTGATGCCATCTAACCATCTCATCTTCTCTTGTCCCCTTTTCTTCCTGCCCTCAATCTTTCCTAGCATCAGGGTCTTTTCCAATGAGTCAGCTCTTCACATCAGGTGGCCAAAGTATTGGAGTTTCAGCTTCAACATCAGTCCTTCCAATGAGCACCCAGGACTGATCTCCTTTAGAATGGACTAGTTGGATCTCCTTGCAGTCCAAGGGACTCTTTAAGAGTCTTCTCCAACACCACAGTTCAAAAGCATCAATTCTTCGGCGCTCAGCTTTCTTTACCATCCAACTCTTGCATCCATACATGAATACTGGAAAACCAATAGCCTTGACTAGATGGACCTTAGCTGGCAAATTATATTATATAATTATAATTATATTATATAAATTTTCCTTTATATAATTGTATTATATTATGACCAACCTAGATAGCATATTCAAAGGCAGAGACATTACCTTGCCAACAAAGGTCCATCTAGTCAAGGCTATGGTTTTTCCAGTGGTTATGTATGGATGCAAGAGTTGGACTGTGAAGAAGGCTGAGCACCGAAGAATTGATGCTTTTGAACTGTGGTGTTGGAGAAGACTCTTGAGAGTCCCTTGGAGTACAAAGAGATCCAACCATTCCATTCTAAAGGAGATCAGTCTTGGGTGTTCATTGGAAGGACTGATGCTAAAGCTGAAACTCCAGTACTTTGGCCACGTGATGTGAAGAGCTGACTCATTGGAAAAGATAATTCATGGGGTCTCAAAGAGTTAGACATGACTGAGCGACTGAACTGAACTCAACTGAAAGGAAATGGGAAGTTATATGCAGCAGGTGATTCTTGGGAGTTTCTCTTTTGGGGAGTGCTTTTTTGATCATGCAGCATTTGGGATCCTAGTTTCTGGACCAGGGATCAAACCTCTGCCCCCTGAAATGGGAGTGCAGGGTCTCAACCACTGGACTGCCAGGAATCACCCAATAGGTGATTCTTAACTAGATTATTTGACTATAAGCAATATTATTGGATCATTTAGAAAAATGATGGAGTCTGAGGATTAGATGCTAGTATTATATCAGTATTTCTAGGTTTTTATCATTTGTGTCAAATGTTTAAGAAAACCCTATGTACAGCATTTTGCAGACTTTGATGATCATTTTCTCTGGTGTTGTGTGAAAGTTGTCAGTCCTGACCGACTCTTTGCGACCCCATGGACTGTACAGTTTGGGGTATATACTGCATGATTTAGGCCAGGACCAGACCCAGTGTTTTGTCACCTAGGCACAGAAACAGTGTTCAGTAACCAGCGACTTTTAGGTGATGGCTGATAGTAAAGAATCTGCCTGCCAGTGCAGGTGACGCAGGTTCAATCCCTGGGTCGAGAAGATCCCCTGAAGAAGGAAATGACAACCCACTCCTGTGTTCTTCCTTGGATAATTCTATCGACAGTGGAGCCTGGTGGGCTACAGTCCATGGGGTCACAAAAGAGTTGGAAACAACTTAGCTACTAAACAATAATAACATATGGTAAAGTTAGTGAATCTTATGGTTGTGACCCCACTTCTTCATTTATTTTGTGTAAAGTTAGTTACATTGTCAGAGGTAATGTGGGATGGTATATCATCTCAGTTAATGGGACAATCAGTAAGACCAGCAATGCTGATGCTAGAAGAAACGTACATTAGGAAGGTAGACCCAAATTCAGTTCTGCTGCTGCTAAGTCGCTTCAGTCGTGTCCTACTCTGTCCAACCCCATAGACGGCACCCCACCAGGCTCCGATATCCCTGGGATTCCCCAGGTAAGAACACTTGAGTGGGTTGCTATTTCCTTCTCCAATGCATGAAAGTGAAAAGTGAAAGTAAAGTTGCTCAGTCGTGTCCTACCCTTCGTGACCCCATGGACTGCAGCCTACCAGGCTCCTCCGTCCATGGGATTTTCCAGGCAAGAGTACTGCCTTCTCCGAAATCCAGTTCTAGGCATTTGTAAATCCAGTTCTAGGCATTTGTAAATCACTTATCATCAAGGGACTTATATCCAGGTTATGTAAAGAATTCATACAACTCAAGAAGACAGATATTCCAGTTAGAAAATTGTAATATACATTTTCCTTAGTATATGAGTGTTAACTAATGCTCAAAATTCTCCAAGCCAGGCTTCAGCAATAAGTGAACCGTGAACTTCCAGATGTTCAAGCTGGTTTTACTCTTATATCCAGGTTATGTAAAGAATTCATACAACTCAAGAAGACAGATATTCCAGTTAGAAAATTGTAATATACATTTTCCTTAGTATATGAGTGTTAACTAATGCTCAAAATTCTCCAAGCCAGGCTTCAGCAATAAGTGAACCGTGAACTTCCAGATGTTCAAGCTGGTTTTACAAAAGGCAGGGGAACCAGAGATCAAATTGCCAACATTCGCTGGATCATGGAAAAAGCAAGAGAGTTCCAGAAAAACATCTATTTCTGCTTTACTGACTATGCCAAAGCCTTTGACTATGTGGATCCCAATAAACTGTGGAAAATTCTGAAAGAGATGGGAATACCAGACCACCTAACCTGCCTCTTGAGAAACCTATATGCAGGTCAGGAAGCAATAGTTAGGACTGGATATGGAACAACAGACTGGTTCCAAATAGGAAAAGGAGTACATTATGGCTGTATACTGTCACGCTGCTTATTTAACTTCTATGCAGAGTACATCATGAGAAACGCTGGGCTGGAAGAAGCAGAAGCTGGAATCAAGATTGCCAGGAGAAATATCAGTCACCTCAGATATGCAGATAACACCACCCTTGTGGCAGAAATTGAAGAGGAGCTAAAAAGCCTCTTGATGAGAGTGAAAGAGGAGGGTGAAAAAGTTGGCTTAAAGCTCAACATTCAGAAAACGAAGATCATGGCATGTGGTCCCAATACTTCATGGAAATAGATGGGGAAACAGTGGAAACTGTGTCAGACTTTATTTTTTTGGGCTCCAAAATCACTGCAGAGGTGAATGCAGCCATGAAATTAAAGACGCTTACTCCTTGGAGGGAAAGTTCATAACCAACCTAGATAGCATATTGAAAAGCAGAGATAATGCTTTGCCAACAAAGGTCCGTCTAGTCAAAGCTGTGGTTTATCCAGTGGTCATGTATGGATGTGAGAGTTGGACTGTGAAGAAAGCTGAGTGCTAAAGAGTTGATGGTTTTGTCCTGTGGTGTTGGAGAAGACTCTTAAGAGTCCCTTGGAGTGCAAGGAGATTCAACCAGTCCATTCTGAAGGAGATCAGCCCTGGGATTTCTTTGGAGAGAATGATGCTGAAGCTGAAACTCCAGTACTTTGGCCACCTCATGCGAAGAGTTGACTCATTGGAAAAGACTGATGCCGGGAGGGATTAGGGGCAGGAGGAGAAGGGGACTAGAGAGGATGAGATGGCTGGATGGCATCACTGACTCAATGGACGTGAGTCTGAGTGAACTCCGGGAGATGGTGATGGACAGGGTGGCCTGGCATGCTGCAGTTCATGGGGTCACAGAGTCGGACATGACTGAGTGACTGAACTGAACTGAACTGAACTAAGCATATGAATAAGTACACATTCTCATTAGTCATTAGTAAAATGCAAATTATAGCTACAGTGAGATACCATTACACACTTTTTAGAATGACTAAAACAAAAGGACAATATCAAGTTCTGACAAAAATGTAGAAAACTAGAAATCTCATAAACATTGTTGGTGGGCATGTAGTGTTACATGCTAAATGACAGCCACCTTGAAAGTTTTTTAGAGGTTAAACAGCCACTCAGCACGGGACTCAGCCTGACATGCTACATTACATGGGTCACAAAGAGTTGGACACAACTTAGTGACTGAACAGCAGCATCACGTGACTCAGCAGTCTCATTCTTAGGTATTTACTCCAGAGAAATGGGGCTTCCCTTGTGGTTCAGCTGGTAAGGAACTGCCTGCAATGCGGGAGACCTGGGTTTGATCCCTGGATTGGGAAGATCCCCTAGAGAGGAGGAAGGCTACCCACTCCAATATTCTGGCCTGGACAATTCCCTAGAATGTATAGTCCATTGGGTCGCAAAGAGTTGGATAAGACTGAGCAACTTTCACACAACACCAGAGAAATGATCATTAAAGTCTGCAAAACCCTGTACACAGATGCTCGTAGCAGAATTGGTCGTAGTTGTCCCAAAGTGGAAATAATTGATATACCCATCTGGTGCCAAATAGATAAACAAGATGTGTTATATCCATACAGTGGAATACAACTAAGCATAAAAAAGGTAGAGCTACTGATGCATGCATATGATGAATCTTAGAAACATTATGCCAGTGAAAGAAGATAAGACAAAAAATGACTATTTTTTGTAGTGTCTCATTCCATTTATATGAAACTTCTTTTTATAAAAAGCTAAAGTAGATCAATGGTTTCCTGGGGCTAAGAGGAAGTGATTGATTGCAAACGGGTGCAGGGGAACTTTTTTTGGGTGTCAGAAACATTTTAATGGATTGTGGTAGTGGTTGCAGAACTATAAACTTAACTGAAAACCATTGAACTTTATATTAATGTAGGTGGGTTATTCTTTAATAAAACTTTTTTATTTTTAAAACTTTTTTAAAATGTAAGTCTGTAATTATTCCATAACTCTAGGGTTTTGTCTTAAAACTCAATAGATGGATTGATTGAATGTTTATCAGGTGTTAACACGTCCTATTAAGATAACTTAGCATCAACGTACATCACATTCTTTGTGTATGAGGAGTTGGCCTCATCAGATAATGAAGTAGAATGGTTGTATTCTGCTACAAAACATGTTCTAGACTTTAAGTGACTGATTTTTTTTTTCCCTCTGTAGCTCAACAGAGCATTCCAAGAGGAGGACTCTCCAGCTACTTTTTATTGCATCAGTATGCAATGGTTTAGAGAATGGGAAAGTTTTGTGAAGGGTAAAGATGGAGGTAAGTGTGTAACAGAACAGAAAATTCTTTGCAAAATTTTTGTTTACTTGACAAATGTTTTTTGAATATATGTATTTGGAATTAAACTACTGAACAAGAGATCAGGGATTATACAGTCTAGTTTATATTTTGGTTATTTTTAATTTTTTAAAAGCTTTCACAAATTGTAGCATATTCATGGAAAGTATAAGGGAACAAAATAAAAACTAGTCTACAATCTTAACATTAAAAAATTTTTTTAATCCTTTCAACAATAAGATTGGTTAAATTATGGTGCATCTGTTAAAATGGGATACTATATGAACTTTAAAAATTATTTGTACAACAGTGTTTAATAATTAAAAAATAAGATGTTCTTGATATATGAAAAAGGTTATAATATAGTATGCATAGTCGGAACCTTTTTTTTTTTTTTTTTGGAACAAAAAGGCAAACATGTACAAAGGCAAAAAGACCAGAAAGATGCGAAAATAATTTGCCTGTCTTTTTGTAGTGGGATCACAGTATTTTTTTCTTTCTGTGCCTTTTTTTCTTTTAAAAGTTTTTTGATAATAAAGGTACACTATACTTTTGTATTCAAGGGGAAAACAAAGTTTTTTTCCCTTAAAAAAGGATTCATTTTGAGAATTCCCAACTGGTTAGGATACTGTGTTTTCACTACCAAGGATCCAGGTCCAATCCCTGGTCAGGGAACTAAGATCCTGCAAATCTTGAGGCACAGCCAAAAACTCTCTATATATATGCATTTTAACATTTTATTGTATAATATTTTTAGCTTACTGACAGTCTGAAACTGAGAGTTGCATTCTTTTTAAATTACAAAGGAATTGTTCTTTTGTAGCATTAAAAGTGCATTTTAATCTGTAATCACCAAAAGGATAGTTAAGAAATTATTTTTACATTTTGGATGGTAGTGAGAAAACTTTACTTGTCTGCTTTCCTGGTTCTGTTTTGGGGAACTAAGACCCCAAAAGAAAGAAGCTCAGAATAAGACAATTAAGAACTGACTAGAATAATCTGACTAAAAAATAATCTGATAAACAGTTGTATCCTTCATTAATTCAGGTTCAGAAATATGTAGTTGTTTGGTGCATTTATACATTTTGATTATTTGTTTTGCCTTTTAACTTAGATCCTCCAGGTCCTATTGATAACACTAAAATTGCTGTCACCAAATGTGGCAATGTGATACTCAGGCAAGGTAAGTTTGACTAATACTGTTAAGCCTTCGCTTGTTAGTGATTTGTCACACTATGTAGTTCAGGAAACTCTTAGTACTCAGTGCTCTGTGGTGATCTAAATTGGAAGGAAATCCAAAAAAGAGGGGCTATATGTGTACATATAGCTGATTTACTTTGCTGTATAGTAGAAACTAATACAACATTGTAAAGCAACTGTACACCAATAAAAATTAAGTAAAAAAAAGAATATGTAGGAAAAAGAATCTCTAACTTTTTAAGGCAGACCATAAAGTTGCAGCCTATAACTATATGGGCTGATAGCCTGAAGATTCATGTTCTGAAACTTCTCATTTATTCCTAGAGTACTCATACTGGGGGTACATTATGAAAGCTTTTACAATATGAATATGAAAGTTTATGAATACTGTTTTTCCTCTATGTACTTGATTTTTAGGAGCAGATTCTGGTCAGATTTCTGAGGAAACATGGAATTTTCTACAGTCTATATATGGTGGAGGGCCCGAAGTTATCTTGCGACCTCCAGTTGTTCATGTTGATCCTGATGCAGTACAAGCAGAAGGAAAAATTGAAGTAGAAACTCGGTCTTTATAATTCTGAGGATATATAGAGTTCTGATGAGAAATCATTTCCACTTCTCCTAGCATATTCCCATGCAAAAACATTCCTAAAAGCATGTTTATTTTCTCGATTTTTAATGTTTTAGCTTTTATTCCTTCTTACTGGGCATTATGGAAGAATGTGTTAAAATGTATAATATTCTACAGATTGGCATATTTAATGCTAGATAACTTATGTCTTTCAGTGTAATATTTTTTAAAGAGAGGGGATAATTGTGATCATTTGGCAATCAGGTTATCTTGATCTTTCTACTACATGTAAATCCATAGTCCTTTGTAGCTTTGTAAATACTTTTGCTTTGAAAACTTTTTCATTACCCTAAACCACCATAACTCTGACCAATCTTTTCAGTTCTCTAAAAACCTAATTTAATTGCATAGTTTTGACATGGCTTCATATTATAGAGAGCCTATTTTAAATTGAGAGTCACAGTCAGAAAGATGTTGTTAATTTCCTAAAGCTCAGGAAACTGTTCGGGTGTCACTTCTCTTGCACTGCAGCATATGAATTAGCATATTAATATTTACAAAATGTCTTTTTGAATGTAGCAATGATGTATTTAGTCTGAGTGGAATTTGTGTCAGCAGATATTAATAATTTATTGCCTCATACTGTAAAATGTTAAATTTCAGTTCCTATAACCCTCAATAGTGTTCATTAATAACATTAAAAAAAATAACCTTAGGGTTAGTTTTAGGGCACTTTTATTTTGAGAGCATGAAGTGTAGAATGTGTTGATAAAGCTGAAGCCTCTTGCAAAATGATTTTTTAAATGAAATGCATAAAGTCTTTTTGAATAACATAGTATGCACTGCTATTTGCTTGATTATGTGATGTCAAAAGTTTGATTATATTGCAAGTACAAAAACAAATGGGGTTACTTTGAGAATGTTGAATAGCATTCACAGTGACTTTGTTTTGGTCTGGGGCAGCTGCCACTAGCTAAAACAGTGTTATTAAAATCAGTTCAATAAAAATGAATTAAAAATGTATAACTTGGATGTTATATTTATTTGACAGATATTAAGGGTGAAAGGTATAAAGTCTGTTGATACTAATGTCTTGTTATTTCTTAATCAGCAATATGCAAATTAAGTCAAGTTTTGGTATTTAATGAAATTAAATAATCAGCCATTAGAGTCTATTTGAATTTTTAGAAATATAGATAGCTTTTAGTTTTCTTCTTTTTCCTGATTATGCTGTGATCCTCTTCAAGGACTGAATGATATTACTGATCTGTCTTGAATTACCAGAGATTAGTTTATGCCTGGCATTGAGGAGATAATCAAAAAAGGTTTAGTGCTTTCCATTTATCATGTTTTAGGCACTCTACTAAGTGTATTGCTTACACTTTATCCTGGTTACAACCCTATGACTTAGGTTAGGTGGCTTGCCCAAAGTCATATGTACAGCAGAGAAGTAGCAGATATGGGACTACAACTAAAGTCATTGTAACTTCATACCAGTGTTTTCATTCACCATGGTATATTATTGCCCACTAAATTATTTTAAAACAGATTATGGTGTTAGCATTAGATTCATTAATAGCATCTGTCATTGGGATATATAATATTGATAAGAATACTGATCTTGGATTTCCTGGTGATCCAGTGGTTAAGATTCCACACTTTCCTGCAGGGGACATGGATTGGATCCCTGGTTGGGAGAGTTCCACCTGACACATGGGATGGCCAAAAAAAGAGTACTGGTCTCTAAGAACTCTTTTTTTTTTTTTTTTAACATTATAACCGTCTAAATGCATAACAAAATAGTACATAAAGGGTTAACCCCATAGACTCAGCTAAAAGTTGGCATATGTAATAGATATCAAATTTAAAAATTTGTTTTGTCTGAGGATGATTTTCTTGGAACTACTTGAGCTGAAAAGTAGGAAAATTGCAATTAAGAGATACTAAGGGCCTACAATATTTTAAGACTACTACATTGATTTATAACATGAAAGTGATTAGTTTTTGAACCCTGGAGTCAGTTTGCCTATATTCATATCCTCTTACTAGTAGATAAGTCATCTTTCTACTATGAATTGGTTTGAAATAGCACCTAAAGTTCCCAGATCTCCTGTGGTTTTTTTTTTTTTTTTTTCATAAACAAGAATGTTTCAGGCTGAGTTTTCCAGGAAGCAGACACTGAGATGGAGCAAGAAGTGCAAATGCTTCCTTGAAGAGTAGCATCAGTGAAAGAAAATAGGAAGCAGGATTGAGCAGGAGTTAGCAGACCGTAATGCAGACCTGACAGTCTCTGCAGCACAGTGAAAACCTAACCAGGCTGTCCATTAGAGAAGTCTCACACTGGGCTGACATGGCTTGGCTCTTTTACTGTTACTAGGGGCTGCCTGGAAAAGAGAATGACCTCTAATTGACACTGGAGGGACTAACAGCAAGATGCTGTCAGCCAAGCACTCTCCTCTCATCTGGTAGTGAGTGCTTTCTTGAAGGGTGGTCTGAACATCTGTGTGTCTGCCATACTTGATAATAGGATTATGATAGTTAGGGGGTATTGTTATATATGCTTAACTTGGCACTTGATATAATCCCTTATTCTCTTTCTCCTTTTCAAAATGTGTAACTTCATCTGTGAAAGAAGGCTGCCAAAAATATTTAATCTGAATCTAATCATGAGAGAGGAAATCAAGATAGTTGTTTTTAAAAGGCATATTATACAAAATAATTTTCCTAGGTGCTTCAAAAAATTAGTTATGAAAGACAAAGCCTGAAGATTAAGAAAACATTGCAAAAAAATGGTCTTTGATTGTATCCTGGATTGGACAAAATTTTTATGGAGTGGTATTAGGACAGTTGGGGAAATTTGGATTGGCCAGGGAGTATACATTAGATAATATTTCAGTATTAAATTTCTCTAGTGTGATAACTCCTATAGTAGTATGAAGGGATAACCTTGGTAGGAAATACATGGTTAAGTTTTTAGGATTGAAATCATGCTATATGAAATAAACATGTGAGAGATAAAGCAGGAAGAGAGATCACAAAGACGTGGCAAGTGTTAATTGGTGAATCAGATCAAACCCACACTGACATATCACCTCACACCTGTCATAATGGCTATCATGAGAACACAAATAACTGATGTTGGCTAGGATGTGAAGAAAAGGGAACCCTTGTATGTTTTGTGAGAATGTAAATCGGTATAGCCACTGTGGAAAACAGTATGGCGGTTTCTCAGAAAACTGAAAATAAAGCTGTTGTTTATTGTTTTTCAGTTGCTAAGTTGTGTCTGACTGCAACTCCATGGCCTACATACAGCACACCAGGCTTCCCTGTCCTACATGTCTCCTGCAGTTTGCTCAAATTCACGTGCATGAGAGCTACTATATGACCCAGCAATTCCATTCCTGGATATATATCCAGAAAATACAAAAACATGTTCAAAAAAATACATGCACCCTAGTGTTCATAAGAGCATTATTTATAATTGCCAAGACATGGAACTAACCTCAGTGTACATCCATAGATAAACAAATAAACAAGTAATATTCTACACAATGGAATACTTGCTGGCCCATGCAAAGTATGAAATGTTGCCAATTGCAGCAACAACATTGTTGGAGAATATTAGGCTAAAGTGAAATAAGAGAAAGACAAATACTGTATGATATCACTTTTATACCAACCCCACATCCAAGGAATGGTGGCTGCATGGGCACAGGAGGGCTGGGAGGAGCTACTCCACATTCAGGGTCAGGAGGGGCAGTGGTGAGGAGATACCCTTCGTCCAAGGTAAGGAGCAGCAGCTGCATTTGCTGGAGCAGCTGTGAAGAGATACCCAATGTCCAAGGTAAGAGAAACCCAAGTAAGATGGTAGGTGTTGCAAGAGGGCATCAGAGGGCAGACACACTGAAACCATACTCACAGAAAACTAGTCAATCTAATCACACTAGGACCACAGCCTTGTCTAACTCAGTGAAACTAAGCCATGCCCTGTGGGGCCACCTAAGACGGGCAGGCATGGTGGAGAGGACTGAGAGACTGTGGTCCACTGAAGAAGGGATAGGCAAACCACTTCAGTATTCTTGCCTTGAGAACCCCATGAACAGTATGAAAAAGCAAAATGATAGGAGACTGAAAGAGGAACTCCCCAGGTTGGTAGGTGCCCAATATGCTACTGGAGATCAGTAGAGAAATAACTCTATAAAGAATGAAGGGATGGAGACAAAGCAAGAACAATACCCAGTTGTTAATGTAACTCATGATAGAAGCAAGGTCTGATGCTGTAAAGAGCAATATTGCATAGGAACCTGAAATGTCAGGTCCATGAATCAAGGCAAATTGGACGTGGTCAAACAGGAGATGCAAGAGTGAACGTCGACATTCTAGGAATCAGCAAACTAAAATGAATTGGAATGGGTGAATTTAACTCAGACGACCATTATATCTACTACTGCGGGAGGGAATCCCTGAGAAGAAATGGAGTAGCGATCGTGGTCAACGAGTCCAAAATGCAGTACTTGGATGCAATCTCGAAAACGACAGAATGATCTCTGTTCATTTCCAAGGCAAACCATTCAATATCACAGTAATCCAACTCTATGCCCCAACGAGTAACACTGAAGAAGCTGAACAGTTCTATGAAGACCTACAAGACCTTTTAGAACTAACACCCAAAAAAGATGTCCTTTTCATTATAGGCGAGTGGAATGCAAAAGTGGAAGTCAAGAAACACCTGGAAGAACAGGCAAATTTGGCCTTGGAATACAGAATGAAGTATGGCAAAGGCTAATAGAGTTTTGCCAAGAGAACGCACTGGTCATAGCAAACACCCTCTTCCAACAACATAAGAGAAGACTACACATGGACATCACCAGATGGTCAACACCGAAATCAGATTAATTATATTCTTCCCAGCCAAATATGCAGAAGCTCTATAAAATCAGCAAAAACAAGATGGAGCTGACTGTGGCTCAGATCATGAACACCTTATTGCCAAATTCAGACTGAAATTGAAGAAAGTAGGGAAAACCACTAGGCCGTTCAGGTATGACCTAAATCAAATCCCTTATGATTATACAGTGGAAGTGAGAAATAGATTTAAGAGACTAGATCTGATAGAGTGCCTGAAGTACTATGGAATGAGGTTTGTGACATTGTGCAGGAGACAGGGATCAAGACCATCCTCATGGAAAAGAAATGCAAAAAAGTAAAATGGCTGGGTGGTGAGGCCTTACAAATAGCTTTGAAAAGAAGAGAGGCGAAAGGCAAAGGAGAAAAGGAAAGATATAAGCATCTGAATGCAGCGTTCCAAAGAATATCAAGAAGAGATAAGAAAGCCTTCTTCAGCGATCAATGCAAAGAAATAGAGGAAAAGAACAGAATGNGTCTAGTCAAGGCTATGGTTTTTCCTGTGGTCATGTATGGATGTGAGAGTTGGACTGTGAAGAAGGCTGAGCGCAGAAGAATTGATGCTTTTGAACTGTGGTGTTGGAGAAGACTCTTGAGAGTCCCTTGGACTGCAAGGAGATCCAACCAGTCCATTCTGAGGGAGATCAACCCTGGGATTTCTTTGGAAGGAATGATACTGAAGCTGAAGCTCCAGTACTTTGGCCACCTCATGCGAAGAGTTGACTCATTGGAGAAGACCCTGATGCTGGGAGGGATTGGGGGCAGGAGGAGAAGGGGACGAGCGAGGATGAGATGGCTGGATAGCATCATGGACTCAATGGACGTGAGTCTGAGTGAACTCCAGGAGTTGGTGATGGACAGGGAGGCCTGGCGTGCTGCGATTCATGGGGTCGCAAAGAGTCGGACACGACTGCGCGACTGAACTGAACTGAACTGTAGCAACTTGGAGAGTGCTCAAGAAAATGGTTGAATATCTGTAGGAACAGTGTGTTTGTGGCAGTTTTATGTGCCTTAATGACTTTTGCTATATCTCAGTTAAAGCAGTAGTCCTGGAAAAACAATAGTCCACGTTCCTGGGATCAGATTAAAGGGAGCAGATGAAGCTGGAGTTCCTTCAAACTGTTGCGGCTAATAAATTGTCAGTATTTGACCTGTTTTGTGGTTCCCTGGAAGACCCCACTCAAGTGTTTTATCTTTGCTTGACCTATACTCTGTGCTAAAAGTCTCTAACCACAGAGAGTTTTTAAAAATATTTCTGTGTCAATATTTCAGCACTGTAGCTGTGTGAGGTAATGAATAAAGCAAATAATCAACTAACCAAGAGCTTATCAGAGAAGATGATGGATGACATAGCTACAGGAGATGTGAAGAGCACCAACATTTTCTGGGAATCTAGAGGGCTGCTCCCCTGCATGGTGTTGTGAGTATATCAAGAAAGACTTGAAGACCATATGCTCTCACCTCTTACCTAAATTCATGCTATGTAAAAAAAAAAAAATGAAGTAGAAACTAAAAATGAGTAATAAATCATGCAAACAATTAGTGTAAGAGAGCCAGAAGCACTCAGAGGAATGATTTGTACTGTATATAGAAGAAAGCTCTTGATAGAGGAAGGATAGACAGGCTGACAAAAAATGTGTGATATAAACTATGTTCATGTGAAACATATCTAAGGAAGCATGTTAGGGAATTAGAATCTATTGAAAAGTAGCATTGTATGTGGTGGTGGTGGTGTAGTCTCAAAGTCTTCAACCCCATGGACTGTAGCCCACCATGTTCCTCTGTCCATGGGATTTCCCAGACAAGAATACTGGAATGAGTTGCCATTCCCTTCTCCACGGGCTCTTTCCAACCCAGGGACTGAACCCAGGTCTCTGCATTGCAGGTAGATTCTTTACTGACTGAGCCACCAGGGAAGCCAGTAGCATTGTATATTTCAGTTCAGATCAATTGCTCAGTCGTGTCTGACTCTTTGTGACCCCATGGACTGCAGCATGCCAGGCTTCCTTGCCCCTCACCAACACCCAGAGCTTACTCAAACTCACGTCCATTGAGTCGGTGATGCCATCCAACCATCCCATCCTGTGTCATCCCCTTCTCCTTTTGCCTTCAATCTTTCCAATGTCAGGGTCTTTTCCAATGAGTCAGTTCTTCGCATAAGATGGCCAAAGTACTGGAGTTTCAGCTTCAGTGTCAGTCCTTCCAGTGAATATTCAGGACTGATTTCCTTTAGGAAATTGTATGCTTACATTTTATTTAATATGATCTCAACAATATGTTTCTCTAGGACTGTTTCTCTAGGACTAGTTTCTCTAGCACTGTTTACAAAAAGTGTCAATATTATTGATCTGAGACAATGAGTCTGAAAGATTTTTTTTCACTTATCCAGTATTAATGTTAGATACCTTGTCTCTTTACCAGCAGTTACTATTGAAGTCCTTAAAATAAAATGCTGCTGCTGCTGCTAAATCACTTCAGTCATGTCTGGCAAAGGACCAGTCAGTAAAGTGATGTAAAGTATATTCTTTGAAGCAATTCTAGAAAGCCAATGAGAAAGAATACTAATCCAGTGTTAAGAAAAGATGATATCTAGAATTTATCCACTAGGACTAGTGGAATAGAGTATCCTGTTTTTGATCTATTCCCAATTTATAAAATTTATATATTGATATGAAAATAAAATTATGACTACTTTAAAATGGTTTTGTGGTGAACTTTTAGCACTGCTTGAGCAAGTGAAATATTTACATACCCTCAGAAGGAGTTTGAATCTAGCAGTATGTTCCTGCCTGGAACCATAGCCTATTTTAATTAAATCCCATGAAATTTATATACCTAAGCATATAGTTTTGATTCTGAGAAGCCTTAATTTCATAGTTATAAATATTGCAAGATGGTGTGGGTTTATCTGTTTATCATTTATCATAGGTGGAATAGTTCCATATTTCAGGTTATCTATTTATATTTTTTTCTTGAATCATGTGCAGTATCTTTTGAAAATGTCAGATTTTAAAATTTATCTAACTGTTACTGTTACTCGTATCTTTGAGAAGCATCCAGTAACTCATACAGACAGAAAAGTACATGAAAGTTATTGTTTGCTCAGCCATGACACCATTAAATAAAACCCATGTATAGCCCGGTCTGCAAACCCAAATGGATTCCAAGGCCTGTCATGTAAATAAATTAATGAAGAAGGGATATAATAAGCAACAGTGATGGAATAGTACATTCTGCATTTAAAAGCATAGAGAGTCCATTTTTAAAAATTCTGCTGACCAAACATAATACAACCCCACGTCAAATTTGCAAATGCTACTTTAGAAGGCAAATAAAACTACATTGATTATTATATTAGAGCAGGATAAGCTAGGCTGCAGTAAAACAAACACCAAATAGCAGTGGCTTAATGAAATAACATTTTATTGCTTCTTGTGCTACTCTCTAATGTGCTCAGTGAGAGCTCTGTTAAATGCCTTCATTTAAATATTCTAGCTTCTTCCATATTGATGCTACCAGCTTCAAGATACAATTTCTTTGGTCATCGCAAAAGGCGAATAAATAAACTGGAAGTTCTCCCAAGTGGATTTATACTTGTGTATGGAATTCATGTGTATCATTTTTACCTATATTCCATTGGCCAAAAATCAGTCCTACAACCTGACTGTAAGGTCTCAGGAAATAAAATTCTTCCAAGAGAGTCCAGAAAAAAAAAAGTAATGAAATGTATTCTTATACAAAGCTTTGCTGTTGTCAAAATTAGGTTTCAACAAAATATTTTCCTTTTAATAGTGACTACATTATGCTTTAAAATTGATAAATATTAAATTGGTAATTATGTATGAGCAATAAATTGGAAAAGCAAAAATGCAATTAATAGATGTTACTATTCAAATACTAATTGCAAATTGAATTATATTTTATTCTGGAATTTATATAATAAATACATTTATTTAATAAATTATATTATTTTCATTAGCCAGCTTTTCATATGCTTCAGTACAAACTATCTCAGGATTTGTCAAAACAAAAAAGGTATATAAGAAACCATTCAGAAGTAGTCATAAAGAACTGTGATTCACCCTCCATTATGAAACATAACCTCTAGGAAATGTGTTCTAATTAATCTTTAGGAGGGTTTAGCTTTTGGTTCCTAATGAGGTGATGATCTCAGTGCTATAAATTCACCCTGTACAATCTCACCAGAGGACAGGATTTAAGTAAGTCTTTTTTGCATTCCAGATCTAAAAAATTAAATTCATTTGCTAAAACTTTGATAATTTTCAGCTTTTTAAAGATGAAAATAGACTAACACAGTTAGAACAAGAGAGAGATCTAAAAATACTATCAGGAAGGTGATTCCAGTATGAACACAGGATTCAAAGGACACCATAGCTTGTTAGTTTTACTAAACTTTTGCCTGCTATAAACATGAAACAGTGTTGGTTCTAGCCTACTGATAGAGACGTCATGGGCCAGGGATGCCTGAGGCACTCATCTGGGCCTGCATCACTTTTTTCAAACCCCCACAGAACTGTCCCAATAGGGCCAGTGTTGTGTCTGGACCAGCCTTTGTGGTTCTTACAATGACTGCAAGATGCCCTTCAGCAAACACCATCAGGGAATTTTGAGGAAAAAGATTTACATAAATCCTGGATGGTACAGAGCAAGTGTGGGAGCCATACAGTGAGGTTAGGGGTGCAGGGGAGGGGGAAACAAGAAAGAATATCTGGGCTTCTGCTTTTATTAGGGTTGAAGGTTGGGTGCCTAGAGTTTTGTGTGTTTACTCTTTGTTGGCTAATTTAAAGTATAAAAACAGGAATTAGGACATAGGAGAGGAGAAGCACTCAAATTGTCAGTTATCTAAGTTATGCAGGGCTTTCTAAGAGAGGGACATTCTTGCATGGAGGCAGTCAATTCCTTACCTGGATGTTTTGGTAGTAACTGTCATTCAGGTAGGAGAAGGCAATGGCACCCCACTCCCGTACTCTTGCCTGGAAAATCCCATGGATGGAGGAGCCTGGTAGGCTGCAGTCCATGGAGTCGTCAAGAGTCGGACACCACTGAGCGACTTCACTTTAACTTTTCACTTTCATGCATTGGAGAAGGAAATGGCAACTCACTCCAGTGTTCTTGCCTGGAGAACCCCAGGGACAGGGGAGCCTGGTGGGCTGCCGTCTGTGGGTCGCACAGAGTCGGACACAACTGAAGTGACTTAGCAGCAGCAGTCATTCAGGGGCTGATAAGATTATTCAAAATGTATGTCTTTTAAAATGATCACCTCTGCAGTCAATGTCAGGCACTTATATTACACAGATCAAGATTTGTTGTAACTTTCTGTTTTCCCCAATATAATATGCTTTTTCAGGGTGTTGTTCAGTCGCTCAGTCATGTCCAAATCTGTGACTCCATGGACTGCAGCATGCCAGGGTTCCCTGTCCTTCCCCATTTCCAGGAGTTAGCTCAGGTTCATGTCCGTGGAGTCAGTAATGCCATCCAACCATCTCATCCTCTGCTGCCCGCTTCTCCTTTTGCCTTCAATTTTTCCCAGCATCAGGGCCTTTTTCAATGAGTTGGCTCTTCCCATCAAGTGGACAAAGTATTGGAGCTTCACCTTCAGTCCTCCCAATGGATATTTATGGTGAATTTCCTTTAGAAATGACTGTTTGATCTCTTTGCAGTCCAAAGGACTCTCAAGAGTCTTCTCCAGCACCACAATTTGAAAGCATCTGTTCTTTGGTGCTCAACCTTCTTTATGTACAGCTTCACATCCATACATGACTACTGGAAAAATCATAGTCTTGACTACATGAATCTTTGTCAGCAAAGTGATATCTCTGCTTTTCAGTACACTATCTAAGTTTGAACGTTTTTTGGGTAGTAACCATATCATTTCCCCCCTCCTTGGGTTTTGTTCATTTATTTGTTTTAGTATCTAATGCACCTAGTGCAACAGCTGATTAAAATCTGCATGAAAAACCAAGAGAGGATGATGACTTGACATAAAAGAAAGCAAAACAAGTTAAGTCTACTGCTTGAGGAAGCTTAACAGACTGCTAAAATAAATAAATACATAAATAACACCAATAAAGCATGAGAGCTTTACTTTCCTTCTTTCTTTCATTTTTATTTTTGCTTTTGACCTCAAAAGTAGAAGTATTTTTCTGTATTAGTTATCTATAGAGGTAACTAATTGTCACAAACTCAAGGCCAGAAACAACAGCATTTATCAGCTCAGTTTCCAGAGGTTAGGTGTCTGGGTACAGCCTCACTGAGTCCTCTGCTCAGGGTCTCACAAGGCAGCAATGAATGATGTCAGCTGGACTGTGTTTGTTCATTCCTGGAGCCCTGGATCCTCTTCCAGGTTTCCATGGAAGTTGGCACAATATAATTATCTGTGGTTGTTAAGTTTAAAGTTCTATTTTCTTGAAAGCTATAATTCAAGGACTACTTTACCTCCTGGAGGCTGAACTGAGGTGTTTTTTTTTTTCCATGTCACTTCCTCTATAGAGCCTCTCACAACAAGAGAGTTTACTTGATCAAGGGTATGATCTCCATGATTTCATGGAGGGCCCAGTCCCTCTGAAGAGGGATTATCTGATAAGGTGAGGCTAATCTAATTTTCTTTTAATTGCATCTGCAAAATTCCTTATAAAATAGCATAATCAAAAGACTGACTTCTTGTCATAAAACCTGCCTACATTCAAGGGAAAAGATAATATAGCCATATCAGATATCGAGGGTCATTTGAATTTTGGCCATCACACCCTAGGAGTAAGGCACTAAATTAGACATGCTTTCGGACCTCACTGGCAGCCTAATGATTAAGACTCTTGTTTTCACTGCAGTGGGACTGATTTGATTCCTGGTCACCAAACTAAGATGGCACATGCCTCATGGTGAGACCAAAAATAAAAATAAAAAATAAAAATAAATAAAAGTACAACTTTTCATATTAAAAAATTAATTAACCACACTTCTTAGGGTAACTGAGAAGGCTCAGTTTGGCATATTGTTTGCTCATTCAAGGTCTCCCCCAATTTCATCTAATTAATCTCTGATTCTCATGCCCTTTTATCTCCAGTTCACTATATTAAGTCATACACTACTGCCTGTATGTGTTAAAATAAATCTTGTTTTATAATTTTATTGGATGTTATTGTAATGTATATAAAGATAATGAGTTAAGAATCATTTTGTCCTGTATTTTACTTTTTTATCTGTTATTTTAAAAGATATTTCTATTTCTATTTGCACAAGTACTCTCTTCTAAGAGCTCTGTGATGCCCCATGTTAACTATTCACACCATTTCACATACTTCTTTTGGGATTGGACTTGTGTCCCATTCCTAGATGCTATAAATAATGCAGCATCTTCATATATGTTCTTTTTGGACCTGTCTTTTGAAGAGATATCCAAGATGATAAATTCTGCATTTTACTGTATAGTTTCAACTCATTGCAATATACAATGAGTTGTATATTGCAATATCAGCTTGTCCTCTGCAATAGTTATAGCAAATGAAAATTTCAGAGCCAGTCCTGAGGCTTCCAAGAGACCCATATGCATGGAAACATTTGACATTTTCTACTCATCAACAAAATAGATGCAAAGTGACATCTCATTGTTATCTTTGACAGATTAAATTGTGTTCCCCAAGAAAGGTATGCTCAAGTCCTAACCTCCAGTGCCTCAGAATGTCACCTTACTTGGAAATAGACATGTTATATATGAAATTATTCAACAATAAGGTCATATTGAAATAATGTGGGTCCCTAGTCCAAAATGATTAATGTCCTTATAGGAATACAGTCATGTGAGGACAGTCACTGGGAGAATGTCATGTGAAGATAGAGGCAGAGATCAGAGTGATGGAGCTGCAAGTCAAGGGCTGCTGGCCATCACCAGAAGCCAGGGGAGTAGGGGACGGGAATGCTTTCTCCCTCAGAGCCCTTGGAAGGAACCAAATGTGCCCACAACTTGAATTTGGACTTCTACTCTCCTCAAATGTAAGAGAATATATTTCTGTTGGTTAAGCCACCCAATTTTTGGTACTTTGTTTCACAGCCCTAGGAAATGAAAATATTGTGTTACTTTCCATTACTATGATTTCTAGTATATTTATCCATATCTTCTTACATTTCTTATTCTTCTAGATTTTGTAAATCAGGTATTTGTGGCATTTCTAATTCTTTTTATTTGTTTTGTAAATTAATTTTTATTTTTTAGTTTGTTTTGCTTTACAATACTAAAAGGTCTATGCATTTGCATCACAAACGGTTTTATACCCTTTCTTTTCTCATCTTTTATTTCAAGATTACCTTTAAGTTCATCTGTGATAGTCAACATATGATGTTAGGAAGAATTCAGATTCCCTGCTTCTTTAAATGGTGATCCATATTTCCCAATACTAGTACAAACAATTTTTCTTTCTATATTGCTTTACAGTGGTGATTTTTTCTTTCCTTTTTAAATAAATAATTTAATGCATAGTGTACAGACAAAAATAAAGTTATGATTTTTCACATTGTTGAGTTGTTAGTTCTTCATATATTTCCATTCTGAGTTGTTTGTCAGCCATTTACCTTTCTATCCAGACTATATATAGAGAGATTGACAAGTACACACATTCACAGATGTCTATACATGTATACACAAACTCTACTGGAATTTTTGAACTTGCTTTGATTGTAGATGTGTAGATGAATTTGAGAATTATCATTTTTATAATAATGTCTTTATATTCATACATATATATATTCTTGTAAGTATTTAGAACTTTGATGATTTACTTTAATATTTTGTAAAGATCCTATATATCCTCTGTTACATATAAACCAAGATGTTAGACTATATATAGAGAGATTGACAAGTACACACATTCACAGATGTCTATACATGTATACACAAACTCTACTGGAATTTTTGAACTTGCTTTGATTGTAGATGTGTAGATGAATTTGAGAATTATCATTTTTATAATAATGTCTTTATATTCATACATATATATATTCTTGTAAGTATTTAGAACTTTGATGATTTACTTTAATATTTTGTAAAGATCCTATATATCCTCTGTTACATATAAACCAAGATGTTTGGATTTTGAACATGTGTTAAGGCCATGTTTTTCAGTGCTGGTATATGAAAAAAAATAGATATATGTTAGCTTTACAACTAAATCTGATAGGTTAGTTTAGCAATTGTAATAACGTGTTTGAATTTTCTACATGCACCACCTATATCAACTGTGAATAATGGTTTTCTTTCTTCTAAATTTTATCCTCCCTCCCCCTGCTTTTCTTGTCTTACTGAGCTGACTACTTTGATGAGGATATTTTTTAATACAAGTGGGTTATCACATTTCATATCTTTCTTTCAGATTAAGAATTGTCCTTTTGTTGATTCTTAATCAAATATTTTTTCTGTACATATTGAAAAAAAAATCATGAGTTTTCTCTTTCTCATGATGTAAATTGCATGGATTCATTTTCAATACTGTACAAATGAGGGATACCTAAAATTAATCCATCTAGATTCAGATGTAAAATTCCTTTTATATCTTGCTGCATTTAGTTTGTATAATATTGTGTTAGATACACCTGTGTTCAGGACATTACTTTGCCAACAAAGGTCCATCTAGTCAAAGCTATGGTATTTCCAGTAATCATGTATGGATGTGAGAGTTAGACTGAAAATAAAGCTAAGCACTGAAGAATTGATGCTTTTGAACTGTGGTGTTTGGACTCTTGAGAGTCCCTTGGACTGCAAGGAGATCCAATCAGACAATCCTAAAGGAAATCAGTCCTGAATATTCATTGGAAGGTCTGATGCTGAAGCTGAAACTCCAATACTTTGGTCACCTAATATGAAGAACAGACTCACTGGAAAAGACCCTGATGCTGGGAAAGATTGAAGGCGGGAGAAGAAAAAGATGACAGAGGATGAGATGGTTGGATGGCATCACCAACTCGATGGACATTAATTTGAATAAGTTCCGGGATATGGTGATGGACAGGGAGGCCTGGTGTGTTGCAATCCATGGGATCACAAAGAGTCAGAAACGACTGAACGACTGAATTGATGTTTATGACAGAAATCTATCTATGTTTTCTTGTAGTCCTTTTATCCAGAGTGTGCACATTTTACTAGTTGTTTTTTTTTTTTTTTTTTTTCCCCAAAGTCACAAGTTTTGGATGTTGGGTTTTCTCTTTTATACTTAGGTATATCAGTTCAGTTCAGTCATTCAGTCATGTCCAACTCTTTGCAACCCCATGAACCACAGCACACCAGGCCTCCCTGTCCATCATCAACTCCTGTAGTTCATCTAAACTCATAGCCCTTGAGTCAGTGATACTATCCAACCATCTCATCCTCTGTCATCCCATTATCCTCCTGCCCTCAATCTTACCGAATATCAAGGTCTTTTCAAATGAGTCAGCTCTTTGCATCAGGTGGCCAAAGTTTGGAATTTCAGTTTCAGCATCAGTCCCTCTAATGAACACCCAGGACTGATCTCCCTTAAGATGGACTGGTTGGATCTCCTTGCATTCCAAGGAACTCTCAAGAGTCTTCTCCAACACCTCAGTTCAAAAGCATCAATTCTTCAGTACTCAGCTTCTTCGCAGTCCAAATCTCTCATCCATACATGACCACAGGAAAAACCATAGCCTTTACTAGATGGACTTTTGTTGGCAAAGTAATGTTTCTGCTTTTTAATATCCTGTCTAGGTTGGTTATAAATTTCCTTCCAAAGAGAAAACGTCTTTTAATTTCATGGCTGCAATCACCATTTGCAGTGATTTTGGAGCCCAGAAAAATAATGTCAGCCACTGTTTCCACTGTTTCCCCATCTATTCCCCATGAAGTGATGGGACCAGATGCCATGATCTTCGTTTTCTGAATGTTGAGCTTTAAGCCAACTTTTTCACTCTCCTAATTCACTTTCATCAAGAGGCTCTTTAGTTCTTCTTCACTTTCTGCCATAAGGGTGGTGTCATCTGCATATCTGAGGTTATCGATATTTCTCCTGGCAATCTTGATTCCAGCTTGTGCTTCCTGCAGCCCAGAGTTTCTCATGATGTACTCTACATAGAAGTTAAATAAGCAGGATGACAATATACAGACTTGATGTACTCCTTTTCCTATTTGGAAGAAGTCTGTTGTTTCATGTCAAGTTCTAACTGTTGCTTCACACAGGTATATGTTCACATGGAAATTTAAAGTTCATTAATTTCAACTTGTGTTTTTATTATTATCTTTATATCATTTTTTGGTTTAAGTTTGATGTTTATTTTCAGACTTACTGAGGTAGAAAACAGCTACTGAGTTTTAGACTTTCTTCTTTTCTATAGCATAATTTTAGAACTAAGTTTTCCTCTGCACATGACTTTTATTGCATCACACAAGTTTTTATATGTCATATTTATAATCACCAGTCCAAAATATTTTTAAGTTTTTGAATTTAATTTAGAAATCTGTATGTGGTTTACAAAGAATAGGATTTTCACTAGCTATGATAGGGTTTTTACTTTCTAATAACTCTAGATGATTCAGAAAATATGTTTGATTTATTTGCAATCTTCTGAAATATGTTAAGATTTGCCAAATATCCCACAATTCTATCAGTTTGATAAACAGAAACTATATTGTCTTAATTTAACATATGTCAATTAGCTTTATGCATCACTTTTGGCAAATATATTTGCCAAAATATATTAATTAATGATTAATTTTATATTATGTTTTGTGCTTTAAATGGTTTAAAAGTTCTATGCATTTCCATCACAAACAGTTTTATACCCTTTCTTTTCTCATCTTTTATTTCAAGATTACCTTTAATTCATCTGTGATACTCAGCATATGATGTTAGGAAGAATTCATATTCCCTGCTTCTTTAAATGGTGATCCATATTTCCCAATATTAGTACAAACCATTTTTTTTTCTATATTGCTTTACAGTGGTGATATTTTTCTTTCCTTTTTAAGTAAATAATTTTATTGCATAGTGTACAGACAAAAATATACAGTCATGAT
Source organism: Aepyceros melampus (assembly GCA_006408695.1). NCBI lineage: Eukaryota > Metazoa > Chordata > Mammalia > Artiodactyla > Bovidae > Aepyceros > Aepyceros melampus. The sequence continues at coordinate 322,185 of SJXQ01006763.1, read as the reverse complement.
TTTTCACGTCGTTGAGTTGTTAGTTCTTCATTCTTTTCTCATCTTTTATTTCAAGATTACCTTTAATTCATCTGTGATACTCAGCATATGATGTTAGGAAGAATTCATATTCCCTGCTTCTTTAAATGGTGATCCATATTTCCCAATATTAGTACAAACCATTTTTTTTTCTATATTGCTTTACAGTGGTGATATTTTTCTTTCCTTTTTAAGTAAATAATTTTATTGCATAGTGTACAGACAAAAATATACAGTCATGATTTTTCACGTCGTTGAGTTGTTAGTTCTTCATATATTTCCATTCTGAGTTGTTTGTCAGCCATTTACCTTTCTATCCAGACTGTATATAGAGAGACTGATAAGTACACACATTCACAGATGTCTATACATGTATACACAAACTCTACTGGAATTTTTGAACTTGCTTTGTTGTAGATGAATTTGAGAATTATCATTTTTATAATGATGTCTTTATATTCATACGTATATATATTCTTGTAAGTATTTAGAACTTTGATGATTTACTTTAATATTTTGTAAAGATCCTATATATCATCTGTAAGATATAAACCAAGATGTTTGGATTTTGAACATGTGTTAAGGCCATGTTTTTCAGTGCTGGTATATGAAAAAAAAAAGATATATGTTATCTTTACAACTAAATCTGATAGGTTTGTTTAGCAATTGTAATGGCGTGTTTGAATTTTCTACATGCATCACCTGTATCAACTGTGAATAATGGTTTTCTTTCTTCTAGATTTTATCCTCCCCCCCGCTTTTCTTGTCTTACTGAGCTGACTACTTTGATGAGGATATTTTTTGACACAAGTGGGTTATCACATTTCATATCTTTCTTTCAGATTAAGAATTCCCCTTTTGTTGGGGCATATATTATAAATATATATTATAAATATATTATAAATAATCAAATATCCTTTCTATACATATTGAAAAAATTCATGAGTTTTCTCTTTCTCATGATGTAAATTGCATGGATTCATTTTTAATACTATACAAATGAGGGATACCTAAAATTAATCCATCTAGATTCAGATGTAGAATTCCTTTTATATCTTGCTGCATTTGGTTTGTATAATATTGTGTTAGGATACACCTGTGTTCAGGACATTACTTTGCCAACAAAGGTCTGTCTAATCAAAGCTATGGTATTTCCAGTAGTCATGTATAGATGTGAGAGTTACACTGAAAAGCACTGAAGAATTGATGCTTTTGAACTGTGGTGTTTGAGAAGACTCTTGAGAGTCCCTTGGACTGCAAGGAGATCCAATCAGACAATCCTAAAGGAAATCAGTCCTGAATATTCATTGGAAGGTCTGATGCTGAAGCTGAAACTCCAATACCTTGGTCACCTAATATGAAGAACTGACTCACTGGAAAAGACCCTGATGCTGGGAAAGATTGAAGGCGGGAGAAGGAAAGGCGACAGAGGAGAGATGGTTGGATGGCATCACCAACTCAATGGACATGAGTTTGAGTAAGGATATCACCATCCCATCTGGGATATGGTAATGGACAGGGAGGCCTGGCGTGCTGCAATCCATGGGATCACAAAGAGTCGGAAACGATTGAACGACTGAACTGATGTTCATGACAGAAATCTATCTATGTTTTCTTGTAGTCCTTTTATCCAGAGTGTTGACATTTTACTGTTTTTTTTTTTTTTTTTTTTTTCCCCAAAGTCACAAGTTTTGGATGTTTGGTTTTCTCTTCTCTACTTAGGTATATCAGTTCAGTTCAGTCATTCAGTCAAGTCCAACTCTTTGCAACCCCATGAACCACAGTACACCAGGCCTCCGTGTCCATCATCAACTCCTGGAGTTCACCTAAACTCATAGCCCTTGAGTCTGTGATACTATCCAACCATCTCATCCTCTGTCATCCCATTATCCTCCTGCCCTCAATCTTACTGAATATCAAGATCTTTTCAAATGAGTCAGCTCTTTGCATCAGGTGGCCAAAGTTTGGAATTTCAGTTTCAGCATCAGTCCCTCTAATGAACACCCAGGACTGATCTCCCTTAAGATGGACTGGTTGGATCTCCTTGCATTCCAAGGAACTCTCAAGAGTCTTCTCCAACACCTCAGTTCAAAAACATCAATTCTTCAGTGCTCAGCTTTCTCCACAGTTCAAATCTCTCATCCATACATGACCACAGGAAAAACCATAACATTTACTAGATGGACTTTTGTTGGCAAAGTAATGTTTCTGCTTTTTAATATCCTGTCTAGGTTGGTTACAAATTTCCCTCCAAGGAGAAAACGTCTTTTAATTTCATGCCTGCGATCACCATTTGCAGTGATTTTGGAGCCCAGAAAAATAATGTCAGCCACTGTTTCCACTGTTTCCCCATTTATTTGCCATGAAGTGATGGGACCAGATGCCATGATCTTCGTTTTCTGAATGTTGAGCTTTAAGCCAACTTTTTCACTCTCCTCTTTCACTTTCATCAAGAGGCTTTTTAGCTCCTCTTCACTTTCTGCCAGAAGAGTGGTGTCATCTGCATATCTGAGGTTATCGATATTTCTCCCGGCAATCTTGATTCCAGCTTGGGCTTCTTCCAGCCCAGAGTTTCTCATGATGTACTCTGCATAGAAGTTAAATAAGTAGGGTGACAATATACAGCCTTGATGTACTCCTTTTCCTATTTGGAAGAAGTCTGTTGTTTCATGTCAAGTTCTAACTGTTGCTTCAAACAGGTGTATGTTCACATGGAAATTTAAAGTTCATTAATTTCAACTTGTGTCTTTATTATTACCTTTATATCATGTTTTTGGTTTAAGTTTGATGTTCATTTTCAGACTTACTGAGGTAGAAAACAGCTACTGAGTTTTAGACTTTCTTCTTTTCTATAGCATAATTTTAGAACTAAGTTTTCCTCTGCACATGACTTTTATTGCATCACACAAGTTTTTACATGTCATATTTATAATCACCAGTCCAAAATATTTTTAATTTTTTGAATTTAATTTAGAAATCTGTATGTGGTTTACAAAGAATAGGATTTTCACTAGCTATGATAGGGTTTTTATTTTCTAATAACTCTAGATGATTCAGAAGACATGTTTGATTTATTTGCAATCTTCTGAAATATGTTAAGATTTGCCAAATATCCCACAATTCTATCAGTTTGATAAACAGTATTTGTTTAATTGTACAGGATAGCTACTCTGCTTTTACTGAGTGCGGTGTTCTAAGTTTGTCAATTTTTTTCAAGTATGTTAATCATCTTGCTTTTATTCTGTATATCCTTACCTGCTTTAAAAAAAAAAGAACTGCTTTATTATAAGTTACTGACAGACCTGGATGAAAATCTCCAAGTATAATTATAGATCTTTCTATTTATCTTTTTAATTCTGTCAAATTGCACTTTATATATGTGCAGCTGTACTACCACGTACAAAAATTTAGAATTCCTTTTTTGTTCCCATAGAAACAGGCTCTTTTAGGTGACACATTGATGCCTGTAACTCTGGTATAGCTTTCATTCTTAAGGTCACTGAGTTTTGAAATTATATAGAATCCAATATTTATTTTATTAAGTTCATTTTTATATATATCTTCCCATTCTTTCCCTTCAAACTCTGCAATCCCTCATTTTTTTCTGTCTCATACATAGTATAGGTTTATCCTTTCCCTTTTATTATAATACAATTGTTTACTTTCATTTGGAATATTTGGTCAGTATACATATGGAATGTGAAGTTATGTGGGCTTTAGATAGCATCACTATGAACAAAGCTAGTGGAGGTAATGGAATTCCAGTTGAGCTATTTCAGATCCTAAAAGATTATGCTGGGAAAGTGCTGCACTCAATATGCCAGCAAATTTGGAAAACTCAGCAGTGGCCACAGGACTGGAAAAGGTCAGTTTTCATTCCAATCCTGAAGAAAGACAGATCCAAAGAATGTTCAAACTACTGCACATACACTTACCTCATATGCTAACAAAGGAATGCTCAAAATTCTCCAAACCAGGTTTTAACAGTACATAAACCATGAACTTGCAGATGTTCAAGCTGGTTTTAGAAAAGGCAGGAAAACAAGAGATCAAATTGCCAATATTTATTGGATCAACAAAAAAGCAAGAGAGTTCCAGTAAAACATCTACTTCTGTTTTATTGACTATACCAAAGCCTTTGACTGTGGATCACAACAAACTGTGGACTATTCTTCAAGAGATGGGAATACTAGACCACCTGACCTGCCTCCTAAGAAATCTGTATACAGGTCAAGAAACAATAGTTAGAACTGGACCGAGGACAGGTCACAAAGACTAGCTCCAAATCCAGAAAGGAGTATGTCAAGGCTGTATATTGTCATCCTGCTTATTTAATTTATATGCAGAGTACATCATGTGAAATGCCAGGCTGGATGAAGGATAAGCTGGAATAAAGATTTCCTGGAGAAATATCAACAGCCTCAGATATGCAGATGACACCATCCTATGGCAGAAAGCAAAGAAGAAATAAAGAGCCTCTTGATGAAAGTGAAAGAGGAGAGTGAAAAAGTTGGCTTAAAGCTCAACACTCAGAAAAAAATGCTGGGAAAGATTGAAGGTGGAAGAGAAGGGGACGACAGAGGATGAGATTGTTGGATGGCATCACCGATTTGATGGATGCGAGTTTGAGTAAGCTCTAGGTGTCGGTGATGGACAGGGAAGTCTGGCATGCTGCCCTCCATGGGGTCACAAAGAGTCAGATAATACTGAGCAACTGGAAAAAAAAAAGATAGCAACTGAACTGGACTGAAAGCAAGGAACACCTGGAGCCACCAGGAACTGGAAGGGGCAAGGAAAAATTCTATGAAATGTCCTGTCTATACCCCGAGTTTGGACCTCCTGCCTCATGTGCTGAAAGAGAATTAATTTCTTGTACTTAGTTGCATTACTTTGTTGTAGCAGTCCCAGGAAACTAATACCGGACATCAGCTAATGGCCTTTGTTTTGTTTTGTTTTGTTTTGTTTTTCTTCCATGTGGGTAATATGTCATTCTTCCTCTTCTGGCTGCTCCTAGAAAAAAAAAAATTTTTTTTTCGTTTGCTTGTTTTCAGGAGTTTCACTGTCACATGGTTATGTGTGGTGATTATCTGTTTTTATTTTGCTTAAATATTTGAGATGCTGGGAAAGATTGAAGGTGGGAAAAGAAGGGGATGACAGAGGATGAGATGGTTGGATGGCATCACCGATTTGATGGACACGAGTTTGAGTAAGCTCTAGGTGTCGGTGATGGACAAGGAAGTCTGGCATGCTGCCCTCCATGGGGTCACAAAGAATCAGATAATACTGAGCAACTGAAAAAAAAAAAAAAAAAGATAGCAACTGAACTGGACTGAAAGCAAGGAACACCTGGAGCCACCAGAAACTGGAAGGGGCAAGGAAGAATTCTCCTATGAAATGTCCTGTCTGTACCCCGAGTTTGGACCTCCTGCCTCATGTGCTGAAAGAGAATTAATTCTCGTACTTAGTTGCATTACTTTGTTGTAGCAGTCCCAGGAAACTAATACCAGACATCAGCTGATGGCCTTTGTTTTGTTTTGTTTTGTCTTTCTTCCATGTGGGTAATATGTCATTCTTCCTCTTCTGGCTACTCCTAGAAATTTTTTTTTTTTTTCCGTTTGCTTGTTTTCAGGAGTTTCACTGTCACATGGTTATGTGTGGTGATTATCTGTTTTTATTTTGCTTAAATATTTGTAGAACTCCTTGAATCTGTAGACTCCTAGATGTCTGTCTACAGTTTTTGAAATCTATGGTCATTAACTCTTTAAATATTTTCCAACTCCACACTGTGGCTGTATCTTTTACCTTGATGAACCTCACAATCCCTCAAACCTCTTAAAAGTGGCAATGAGGAAAAAGAGAGGACCTTGGGTTGATCAGGACATAGAAAATGGGGTCTGTCTCATCAATAAGACAATCTAGTTGCTAAAATGACCCTCGATGGCCTTAAGTGGTTGGGGCTCAAAATTGGGAATAGTTAGCCATGGCCAGTTAGCTATTGCATTGCTCTTTTCTATTACATTCTATGTTTCTCTCATCTTCCCTATGCCTCATCAAATTGGCTAACCAGTATTAGTACCCACGTGAACCATTGGAACTGACTTTTGGGATCAGAGATGCTGATCTGTCCAGGGAGATAAGTCAGCACACAAGCCTGTGCTCCAAGCAGGCAGCTGCTGGACATCCTGTGTGCTCCTGTACCAATGGTAGGCTCCTCATTTTCCCAGAACTGCCTATAGCATAGGGAGGTCCCTGGGGCCAGGCTGGTGCTTTGGGGTGCTCTGCTGCAAGAGGCATTTGGGGACCACTATGACAGGTAGGTAAATTGAGTAATGGAGATGTCAGCTCAAGACCTGTCTCCTAAGTGCAGTTGGGGGAGATGCCTTTGTAAAGAGCTGGCACTTTTCTATTACATTCTATGTTTCTCTCATCTTCCCTATGCCTCATCAAATTGGCTAACCAGTATTAGTACCCACGTGAACCATTGGAACTGACTTTTGGGATCAGAGATGCTGATCTGTCCAGGGAGATAAGTCAGCACACAAGCCTGTGCTCCAAGCAGGCAGCTGCTGGACATCCTGTGTGCTCCTGTACCAATGGTAGGCTCCTCATTTTCCCAGAACTGCCTATAGCATAGGGAGGTCCCTGGGGCCAGGCTGGTGCTTTGGGGTGCTCTGCTGCAAGAGGCATTTGGGGACCACTATGACAGGTAGGTAAATTGAGTAATGGAGATGTCAGCTCAAGACCTGTCTCCTAAGTGCAGTTGGGGGAGATGCCTTTGTAAAGAGCTGGCAATACCTTCGCAGCTGCCACACTGGGATTAGTTGTGCTTGGTATCATTCTAGATCCTTTCCTGAGTGATATTCAGAGTCCAAGCCTTGGGATGAGCCAGCTAGAGTATCATTTCAAGTGACTAAAGGCAAGGAGATTCGTATCCGTGCCCTCCTCAGGATTCCAAATATGGTAGGTATACTATGGAACACCCAACATGTCCAAAGGTGGGTATTCAGTGGCTGAACACTGAACATCCAAGGTGCTTCAAATCATGAGATGCTCACAGCTGCTCATCAGAACATCACATGGCAAGGAAGTAGCTGTCCAAATTATTGGAGGAAGATCAGACAGAGGGGAGGACCCTAGGGGAGAGCCCTTTCATGGACTGAGGATAATTTATTCTGCTTTGCCAGTAACCACATACAAACTAATAAAGACAGAGAATACAGATGGATGGTCAATAAGGATAGGTCTGTTGATTATCCTTGGGAGGAGGGACTATGTCCCCTGTCTTGTCTTAAGGCCCAGACTCTCCTTAAGGGCCAGTCCAGGAGCTAAAGGAGAAGAGGTTCTCTGTCTTTATATATAAAGTACAACAGGGAGGTGGCGAGTGCCATCTACACAGAAAAGCTCCCATCCCAAACTGGTAAAAGGTAACCTCTTAGAGCTCCAATCTCCTATGTCAATAAAGGAGACACAACGTGGCACAATGATAAAAGAATCCACCTGCCAATGCAGAAGACACAGAGATGCGGGTTCTATCCCTGGGTCAGGAAGATCCCCTGGTGGAAGAAATGGCAACCTGCTCTAGTATTCTTGCCTGGAAAATTCCACAGACAGAGGAGCCTGGTGGGCTACAGTCCATGAGGTTGCAAAGAGTCGGACACGGTTGAATAACTGAGGACACAACATTTAGCAGACATGTTTGGGTCCTGGTGTCAACACATTCCCCTCCTCTCTTGTTTGTCGGCCTTATTTATAGTCACTCTAAGTTTCCCATATTTCCCTGAGAGAAGACAAGTACTAGATGAACTAAAAAGGTTTAACTGTGGTTCTTCCATCAGACCCTTGAATGCAGGACTTACAATTATATGTGTGAGCCACCCCCAAGCTTCTTCCCTGGAGCCCCTGGATCAGATGGACAGGGAATCCAACCCATAGACTTTGGTATAAGCGGCCCCCAGATTCAGCCCAAAGCTACTGACATAAAAGAGGCAACTCCTGGTGGCACACTTGACACTTATGACTGAAGCATTTCCAGGGGCAGAGCTGATTGCTCTGTGCACTGAGGTTTCTATTACACCCCGGATAATGGGAAAAGCTCCCTTTAAAATTGGATCAGCAACAGAGGCCTCCTTATTAAAGTGAAATTGCACCTACATGATTGAACTAATTTTGACTCTACTGGAGGAAATGAAATACTCACACACACTGCCATTGAGGTTAACTAGACAAAACTTTCAGAAATGCTTGCATCTCTTGCTCAACAGGGACTAGGAGGAAGAGCACTATTCTCAAAACAAGAAAAGTGATAATATTTCTTTACTTGGGGAGTGTGCACAGGGTATACAGGAGCTAGAAAAGGCATAGCTGGTGCTTATTACCCTGATTTAAACCGTCTACTTTCCATACTCGCATTGACTGTGTCCAATAAGCTGATTGGCATGCAATTATTCTTGGAAATAAAGGATGTCCTTTGAAAAACATTTTCTTGATGTCTTATTCTTACTGACTCTTGGCCAGGGGCTAATGTGCTAACTACTGAGAACTTTGGAAATTAGGGTTGGAAAACACAAGTTCAAGCAAAGCTATTTTGAGTCAAGAGATGGGAGGAAAATTACCACACTGGCTCTTACTCTGCCCATCTGGGTGCACTGTGGACTTCCTTCCTGGCTGATAATCAACAGAAGCAAGGAAGCAAAGTATAAAACATGAAACTAGCTTAGCCAAGGTGTGTGCAAAATTTCACAACTACAGTAAGTGTGTGCATTCTTCCCTACCCTTCCCTCACAATACCGAATGGCAATTTTACATAAAGCTTAGCAGAAGTGAGTTCTACAACATTGCAAAGTTGACTGCCTACCATAAACAACACAGCAAAGTTAGTTCTTATGAAAGATATTAAATTCCATGGAGATATCTAATTGGGACAATCTCCACCCAAATTAACAAGCACTGACTTAAAATTAAATTATTGAATCTTCCAAGGCTATTAAAAATTGGCCAGGCCTACGAAGATCATCATTAAGAAGGGTATGGGAAATATGTGAGGGGAATTGCCTTCCAATGTTACTTTTCTAGGGGATCCTTATAAAAAGTACACAAAACCCATTACAGAAGATAGAAACAATAATGAGAATTTCTGTAGCAACGAGATAGAAACAATAATGAGAATTTCTGTAGCAACGAGATAGAAACAATAATGAGAATTTCTGTAGCAACATCAACTGGACAGTAAACGTGTTAGTGTAGTCACACTGGACCCTCCCAAGAAGCCAGCCCAAGACTGCTAAAGCAACACAAATGGCTACTTTTTAGAAAAGTTTCCCCTAGAAGAGAGGTAGTGGAGGAAGTGTTATCCCTCTGCAAGATAGCAGTGCAACAATACACAAAAAAGAAATGAGCCAAATGTATAACACAATTTATATCTCACCATACTTTAGAGGTCATGGTATCAGAAAATTTCATGTTGCTAGTTATTTCCTGGCTGTGAAATGAGGAGTCTGTGCACTTATTAACACGTCTTACTGCATGTGGGTGAATAATACTAATAAATTGTTACAAATAGCCAGGGACATGCCCCAAAGGGCATATAATATTATTCTACTAATTAAAGAGATGAAACAAAAATATACTTCTTGTTTGATCTATTTTCCTGAATTTCTCCCATCCCATCTCCTCCAAGTACACAGACTGGTTTGTGCCCTTGTGGGATTCTGGGTCTTAAAGATGCTTTATTCTTGCATCCAAACTGAGACATTATGAGACAACATACAACTTACACTAATGCAACTTGGCCCTAGGGGATAGATTGTTATATTCAGTACAAGTGAGCAGATGACGGTCTTTGTATAATGCCCTCTAGTTGCTTGCTTTTATATGGGCTGAGACCCATTGGATCAAAAGCCCTCTGATGTTAAACTCATGTTCTTACATATCCAGTTGTTTAATGAATATAAACTCTGATGCTGAGAAAGATTGAAGGCAACAGGAGAAGGGGGCAGCAGAGGATGTGATGGTTAGATAATGTCATGGACTTAATGCACATGAATTTGAACAAACTCTGGGAGGTAGTGGAGGACAGAGAAGCCTGGCATGTGGCAGTTAATGGGGTCACAATAAATCGGACATGACTTAGCAACCAAATAACAACAACAAACAAAACTTGCCTGTTAAGTATAACCTGCAAAGCTGCACCCAGTATCAACTAGCCTTAAGATAAGTGAATGTTTGCTAGCTATAAAGATCCCAAGTGGCTACTGCCCTTTAGAGCTCTCTGAGTGTTGAGAGATAAGTAGAAAGACATAAATTCTATTGAAATTTTCATGTGGTATTATATTTTTATAGCTCCTGGATATGAGAACTAATGTCCAATAAAGAAAGAAAGAAGTCAGATATGTTTTGAAGAAATGAAATCTACGAGGGGGAAAAAAAAAAGGAAGGGAGGGAGGGAGGGATGACGAGAGAGAGAAATAAAAGGAGACAGAGAAATGAAACTGTCATATAAGACCACATTGTGCTTGCATATTTGATAGATGAAGTGAGGAGAGACTAACTTCAGTCCTCTTTTAGGAAGTAAGTAGCTATAGACTCAGCCATACGTCTGAGACTGACTTTGTAATGAGATTTCAGGAGTGTGAACAAGAGCACATGAGTGAACACAGAGTTCTATTACAGTGTACTCGAAAATGATAAACTGTTAATTTAACAGAGTTTTGCATGGAAGTCTAGTCTTTTTCTGTAAGACTGGGTTTTTTAGAAAGAATGATTAGAAACCATTATAGAGGAAGCAAAGCTAACTCCTTCCAGATGCAAGGTTTCTATATTCCCAATCACTCCTAGCAAAGACATATGGGCATGGGTAATAGGCTTGGCTTCAGCAGGAAAATACTAGCAGTTTCAAAAGTTTATTCATTCAGGAAACAGAAACTGTGTAGAATCATCCAATAATCATCCATAGGAGCCAAGTTTATTAAAATGTATGTGGTCATCATATGCACTTTCATTGTAATAAAATAATTAGGAATAATCATCTTCCTAAAATCCGGCACTTTGCATTTAATTAACCAATATTAGAATATTCTCTCACATTCTCAGGGGATAGATTTTTGAAAGCAGCTCCTACAGTTTCTTCAGCTCCTCTTTGTGTGCAAAAATGATTTTGTTGACATGAAAGATAAGTAGTTAGATCCCTTTTAATAAAAGCACAATCTCATATTGCTTAGTCAGTGTCATAATTATATTTCAAAATAGGGACTTTTAGAACAGAAAGAGTATGACTAAGAAAACCTTCTAATAGGGAAACATTTATAGTTATATATGATGAATTTGCACATGATAAAAAGAAGATCACAAACTGCAAACCTCTTTTTAAGGCATGAAGATTTTTTTTCAATAATGAAAATATGAAATTATTTTTAAAATTCTCTGTTTCTGGAAGTAAAGTATAGGAATGAAATAATGAGTTTACCATATATTAAACAAAATAGCATCTCGTGATTTTGGACATTATAATAAAAATGAATATGATAAAGGGATAACTTACTTAACTTTATACAGCTGAGGGTGGAGGGGACTGTGTCTCACCCATAAGAATGTTGCACATCCTCCTCCCACTTTGAGGGTGAGCAGTGTAACCTTAGAGGGGAACAAACACACAAACCTGAAGAAATATATTACAGTACTTGAGTGTATAAATCAGAAACATACACAAAAATGGCAGAGCTGGGTCTAAGAAGAGGCAAAATACTGGAATCATGTTGCAAGTTTGATTTAAAATCTTAGAGAAAATAAAGGCAAAGAGGAATCTAGAATACTTTCAAATTCAGAATCAATACATTAGGGAGATACTTATCAGGCCTGGTAAAGAACTCTTACCAGGGCTTCCCAGGGGGCTCAGCTGTAGAGTCGCCTGCAATGCAGGTGATACGATCAAAATCCCTGGGTCAAGAAGATCCCCTGGAGAAGGAAGTGGGAACCCACTCCAGGATTCTTGCCTGGGAAATCCCAACGACAGAGGAGCCTGGCAGGCTACAGTCTGTGGGGTCACAAGAGCTGGACACAACTTAGTGACTAAAACCAGAAACAAAGAACTCAACAACAAAAAGAACTTAACAACAAAAGACAAATAATCCAATTAAAATAAACTCTCCAATTCAACAACACAAAGGCAAACAATCCCGTTAATATATGACTGAAGGACTTGAATAGACATTTCTTCAAATACTGTATACAAAGTACTAATAAGCATGAAAAGAGTCCTAGCATCACTAATCATTAGGAAACTACAAATCAAAATTATACTGAGTACCAGGTCACACCCACTGGGATTCCTATAAAAACATTTTTTTAAGTGTTGGGCTCGATAAAGGACAGAAATGGTATTGACCTAACAGAAGCAGAAGATATTAAGAAGAGGTGGCAAGAATACACGGAAGAACTGTACAAAAAAGATCTTCACGACCCAGATAATCACGATGGTGTGATCTCTCATCTAGAGCCAGACATCCTGGAATGTGAAGTCAAGTGGGCCTTAGAAAGCATCACTATGAACAAAGCTAGTGGAAGTGATGAAATTCCACTTGAGCTGTTTCAAATCCTGAAAGATGATGGGGTGAAAGTGCTACACTCAATATGCCAGCAAATTTGGAAAACTCAGCAGTGGCCACAGGACTGGAAAAGGTCAGTTTTCATTCCAATCCCAAAGAAAGGCAATGCCAAAGAATGCTCAAACTACCACACAATTGCACTCATCTCACATGATGAGCTATTTCAAATCCTGAAAGATGATGCTGTGAAAGTGCTGCACTCAATATGCCAGCAAATTTGGAAAACTCAGCAGTGGCCAGAGCACTGGAAAAGGTCAGTTTTTATTCCAATCCCAAAGAAAGGCAATGCCAAAGAATGCTCCAACTATTGCACAATTGCACTCATCTCACAGGCTAGTAGAGTAATGCTCAAAATTCTCCAAGCCAGGCTTCAGCATTACGCAAACCGTGAACTTCCTGATGTTCAAGCTGGTTTTAGAAAAGGCAGAGGAACCAGAGATCAAATTACCAACATCCGCCGGATCATGGAAAAAGCAAGAGAGTTCCAGAAAAACATCTATTTCTGCTTTATTGACTATGCCAAAGCCTTTGACTGTGTGGCTCACAATAAACTGTGGAAAATTCTGAGAGAGATGGGAGTCCCTGACCACCTGACCTGCCTCTTGAGAAAGCTATATGCAGGTCATGAAGCAACATTTAGAACTGGACATGGAACAACAGACTGGTTCCAAATAGGAAAAGGAGTATGTCAAGGCTGTATATTGTCACCCTGCTTATTTAACTTCTATGCAGAGTACATCATGAGAAACGCTGGGCTGGAGGAAGCACAAGCTGGAATCAAGACTGCCGGGAGAAATATCAATAACCTCAGATATGCAGATGACACCACCCTTATGGCAGAAAGTGAAGAGGAACTAAAAAGCCTCTTGATGAAAGTGAAAGAGGAGAGTGAGAAAGGTGGCTGAAAGCTCAACATTCAGAAAAAAAGGATCATGGCATCTGGTCCCAACACTTCATGGGAAATAGATGGGGAAACAGTGGAAACAGGGTCAGACTTTATTTTTCTGGGCTCCAATATCACTGCAGATGGTGATTGCAGCCATGAAATTAAAAGTGGCTCACTCCTTGGAAGAAAAGTTATAACCAAGCTAGATAGCATATTCAAAAACAGAGACATTACTTTGCCAACAAAGGTCCCTCTAGTCAGGCTATGATTTTTCCAGTGGTCGTGTATGGATGTGAGAGTTGGACTGTGAAGAAAGCTAAGCGCCAAAGAATTGATGCTTTTGAACTGTGATGTTGGAGAAGACTCTTGAGAGTCCCTTGGACTGCAAGGAGATCCAACCAGTCCATTCTGAAGGAGATCAGCCCTGGGATTTCTTTGGAAGGACTGATGCTAAAGCTGAAACTGCAGGACTTTGGCCACCTCACGTGAAGAGTTGACTCATTGGAAAATACTCGTATGCTGGGAGGCATTGTGGGCAGAAGAAGAAGGGGACGAGAGAGGATGAGATGGCTGAAGGGCCTCACTGACTCGATGGGCATGAGTCTGAGTGAACTCCGGGATTTGGTGATGGACAGGGAGGCCTGGCGTGCTGCAATTCATCGGGTCGCAAAGAGTTGGACACGACTGAGTGACTGAACTGAGTAATAAGCAATGTTGGGCATCTTTTCATGTGTTTATCAGCCATCTGCATGTCTTTGGGGAAATGTCTGTTTAGATCTTTTCCCCACTTTTTGATTGAGTTGTTTGTTTTTCTGGTATTGAGTTGTATGACTGCTTGTATATTTTGGAAATTAATCCTTTGTCAGTGGTTTCATTTGCTATTATTTTTTTCCCATTCTGAGGGTTGTCTTTTCACCTTGCTTATAGTTTCCTTTGCTGTGCAAAAACTTTTAAGTTTAATCAGGTCCCACTTGTTTACTTTTGTTTTTATTTCTGTTTACTCTAGGAGGTGAGTCACAGAGGCTCTTGCTTTGACTTATGTCACTGAGTTTTCTGCCTATGTTTTCCTCTAAGAGTTTTATAGTTTCTGGTCTTACATTTAGGTCTTTAGTCCATTTTGAGTTTATCTTTGTGTATGGTGTTAGGAAGTGTCCTAATTTCATTCTTTTACATGTAGCTGTCCAGTTTTCCCTGCACTGTTTATTGGAAGAGGATGTCTTTGCTCCATTGTATATTCTTGCCTCCATTGTCAAAAATAAGGTACCCATAGGTGTGTGGGTTTATTTCTGGGCTTTCTATCTTGTTCCATTGGTCTATATTTATGTTTTTGTGCCAGCACCACACTGTCTTGATGAGTGTATCTTTGTAGTATAATCTGAAGTCAGGAAAGTTGATTCCTTCAGTTCCATTCTTTCTCAAGACTGCTTTGGCTATTTGGGGGTTTTCTGTTTCCATATGAACTGTGAAATTTTTTGTTCTAGTTCTGTAAAAAATACCATTGGTAATTTGATAGGGATCGCATTGATTCTGTAGATTGCATTTGGTAATATAGTCATTTTCACAATATTAATTCTTCCTACCCAGGAACATGCAATATCTCTCCATCTGTTTATGTCATCTTTGATTTCTTTCATTAGTATCTTAAAATTTTCTGTGTATAGTTCTTTTGTCTCCTTAGGTTAAGTTTATTCTTAGATATTTAATTCTTTTTGTTGCAATGGTGAATAGGATTGATTTCTTAATTTCTCTGATTTTTCATTGTTAGTATATAGAAATGCAAGTGATTTTTGTGTATTGATTTTATATTCTGAAACTTTGATAAATTCACTGATTAGCTCTAGTAATTTTCTGATACCATCTTTAAAGGGGACAACCGAGGATGAGATGGCTGGATGGCATCACTGACTCGATGGACGTGAGTCTGAGTGAACTGCGGGAGTTGGTGATGGACAGGGAGGCCTCGCGTGCTGCAATTCATGGGGTCATAAATAGTCGGACATGACTGAGCGACTGAACTGAACTGAACTGAAGGATATAGAGAAATTGGAACCCTTGTACATTGCTAGTAGGATTCCAAAAAGTTTCAACTGATGTAGAAAACAATTTTAGTGACTCCTCAAAACATTAAATATAGAATTATCACATGATCCTGCAATGTCATGCCTAGATGTATATACAAAATATTTGAAAAAGAGTGAAAGTGAAGTTCCTCAATTGTGTCCGACTCTTGTGCCAGGCTCCTCCATCCTTGGAATTCTCCAGGCAAGAATACTGGAGCGGGCTTCATTTCCTTCTCCAGTTGAAAACTGTTACTCAAATACATATAATTCTTAGCAACACTATTCACAATATCTGCATGATAGAAACATCCCAAAATTTCTTTGACAAATTAATGCCCAAGAGGATTGTGATATTTGCAAGCAATGGAGTATAATTTAGCTATAAAGTATGAAGTACAGACACATCTACAATATAGATAAATATTGAAACCACTGTAAGTTAGAGAACCTAGTCATAAAAGGTCACCTATTGTATGATTCCATGTATGTGAATCATTCTGTATAACTAAATCCACAGAGACAAAAACACAGATTGGTGGTTGCTAAGGGCTGGGGAGAGTGGGGATGAGAATAAGCCACAATATGGAGAGCATCAAAGGGATTCTTTGGAGCAACATGCTTGTTTGGAAGCTGATATTCAGAAATCTCATTTAGTCATAAAAAAAGCAGTGTTAAGAAGGCTACTATATACGACATAGAACTATGTATTGGCTATAACTTAAATATAAGGATATTGTATGCACATTATTCATTCTTTTAAACACTAATTTTGAATCACACACAAAAGCCTATTTTATATTAGTGATACATATTAATGGAATAAAAATACAAAATATTTTAAAGGATTTTTTAAAAGTGTGAGTAGATAATATCTAAGGCGATCAGTTAATTAGGTGCTTTGTTTGTCAAGATTACCCTGTTGCCTGGCTAGACAGAGTCACTGAGCTATTGCTGTATTAGGCTGAGTGAATATTAATTTTCCTTGCATATTTGGGGAAATGAAAACATATCCAAATACACATGCTTCTTGGCATTTTACTTTCTTTAATTTTCACTTTTTAATCCATTTCCCTTTAAGTCTTTAATCATCTTTTCAGTGAAGATTTTCCTTTTCATTCTGTTCATATGTCTGAGGAATTAACAATCCTATTCTCAGTGGTTTCATGTAATCAAAACCTCCTGATTCAAACACTGTGTGCAATCCGCAGGGAGAAATTATTAAAAGGGCTTTGCAGATTTGTTTAGCACTCTGCTCAGAATATGAAAGTGCAGACTTTTAAATATCTGAGAAGAGACTGCCAACCCATTACCCTTCTGGAAGAACTTTTGAACTAGACATTTTCCATTATTTACAGTGTGAGATACTTGGAGTCAGATTTCAGCTAGAAACACTTTTCGGTAATGGATGGCACAAAACGAGGCCAAGTTTATAGGTTTCCTATTCAGAAGTTCATTAAATTTTAAAGACCCAGACCAAACCACAACTTCAGTCAGCCATTTCTTAAATACCCCTTGAAATGTTCTCCAGAAGAAAAAGTCAATGGACACAGATCAGATTGTGTGGGCATGAGGGGAGGGAGAGAGAGGTGTGAGACAGGAATTTATAGCTATTTTATTTATCCAAATGCTTTCAAGTGACAGAGTTGTATCCTGAACAGATTTTACATACCCAAGAGAGCTGTGACTGAATTTGGTCACTACGTTGAAAGATTATCAGATGATGAGTAGAGACAGCAAGTCTCATTCTTTCAAAACAATTGCTTATGAAGGAAAGGATAAGATGAGCACAGCTCAAAGACCCAGGACCTAGAGGGACACTCGCGAGCGCAGATCTTGGAATGCAGCAGTCTGGGTTCAAACCCCAGCTGTGCTCCATGCCACTCATGCTATCTTGGGCAAAGCAGTTAATTCTTAGCATGAGGGGTAGTATGTGCAAAATGGGGCATTTTAATACTACTCTCAAAGTCAGATTACACTTTGTTGTTTTTACTGTTGTTTAGTTGGTAAATTGTGTCCAAATCTTGCGACCCTGTGGACTATATCCCACCAGGGTCCTCTGTCATGGGATTCTCCAGGCAAGAATACCAGGGTGAGGTGCCATGCCCTCCTGCAGGGGATTTTCTGACCAAGGGATCAAACCCACATCCTCTGTGCCTCCTGCATTGGGAGGTGGATTCTTTACTACTGAGCCAACTGGGAAACCCCATATTATACTTTTTTGTACAGATAAATTGTTACATAAAAATAGAACAAAATATGAAGTTTGTGTACTTAACATTTTTAATGATTATTCATGTTATTATAATTGTTATTGTTATAATTGTTATTATAATTGCTAATGGTGGTATTAGTTGTTAAAGATCTAATTTCCAGGAATGTAATTCATTGTTTTCTAGGTTTGACATGAGTCTTGAAATGATTGGCATCAACACTTTGACACATTTTAGAGCAATCCTAACATCAGATTTCCAGGCTTGGTAGAATACAGGTGACTCTTGAATAACTTGGGACTTAGGGGCACTGACCTTCCTCAAAGTAAAAAAAATCTACATTTACATTTATAGTCAGGAATCCCTACCCACGGTGCTGCACCCGTGGGTTCAACCAGCTGTGGATCGTGTAGTGTGGTTATACCTATTTAATGAAAAAAAATATATATATATATATATATATATATATATATATATATATCGACATATAAGCAGACCTGTGGTTTAAAACCAGGTCATTCAAGAGTTAGCTGTACTTATTTTGTACCTCTAGCTACAAATGTGTGAGTTCCTGACCTTGAACTGAGTATATTTACAAGACTGTTAAGATTTGTAAAGACAGAGTCTTTAAGAGAAAAATCAGTGTTGTCTAAAGTACTAGGCTTCTTTTTAAGCAGACTTGAAGAGCAGTCTTTATTAAGTAACTTCCTAAATCCTTGTGTTGCTTAAGCAATTTAGGATGTTCTAGAAATGATTAGCTACAACAGAAATGTATAGGAGAAGTTGATTCATTATTGAGAAGAATTTAAGAGTTAATTATTCAGGATAGAGAAATAGTTGTTGCTGCTAAGTCTCTTTAGTTGTGTCCGACTCTGCGACCCCATGGATGATAGCTTGCCAGGCTCCTCTGTCCATGGGGTTCACTAAGCAAAAATACTGGAGTGGGTTGCCATTTCCTCCTCCAGGGCATCTTCCTGACCCAGGAGTTGAAACTGTGTTTCCTACATTGCATCAGACGCTACCACTGAGCCACTGGTGAAGTCCATAGAGAAATTAGGTAACCTGAAAGGAAAAGGAGGAGGGTTAGTTGGGAAAGAATTTAAAATAGTCCTCTAGTCATTTTAGACAGAAAAATGAGAAATGTGAACAAAAAGAGAATAACACAGACATACTTCTTATGCCAAGGTCCGTGCGGTTCATAGCAGCAGTCCCGAAAACCTAGTAGAGGTGTCTCTATAGAGAAATTCAGAGTAGGTTGAAAAAACAATAGTAATTAAGTTCTGGGACTAAGGCCAGAGTTCAAAACCAAAAACAATTGATAATTAGTGCAATTTGGAAAGATGTACACAATGATATTCACATTCCAAGCTGTGTGGAGACTGTTCCAAAAGTTTATTAAGTCCACTTAATAACTGAATATATTTCCCCTATAAACTATATATTAGTTTTTCTGTTACAAAACTATTCTGTATAAGGTCTTTGTGATTTAACTGCGATAATCAATGCTGAGAAAACAGTGAATAGGAAGATAAGAGCTTTAACAGTGGAGGCCGAATAAGTTTAACAATCCTAATATTAATAATGAGTGAATATTTCTTGAGTGTTTATTGAATTTGAGGTGCTACAATTTTATATTTTAAAATTATAAATATGAAGTAGACGTGTAACATCCGATAAGTACTAGCAGATGTAATACTAGTGAGTACATGTAATTGCATATCAAGCTAGAGAGAAAGAGAGACACAGTGAGAGACAGATATTTGGGCTCACACCCCAGCATTTGTGCTTCCTAGTTATATAAATTTGGTAAATTTATGGAGTGTATGCAAGTCATTTTTTATGGACCTGTATGCAGGTCAGGTCAGTTCAGTTTAGTTCAGTTGCTCAGTTGTGTCTGACTCTTTGCAACCCCATGAATCGCAGCACGCCAGGCCTCCCTGTCCATCACCAACTCCCGGAGTTCACTCAGACTCACGTCTATCAAGTTAGTGATGCCATCCAGCCATCTCATCCTCTGTCGTCCCCTTCTCCTCCTGCCCCCAATCCCTCCCAGCATCATAGTCTTTTCCAATGAGTAAACTCTTCCCATGAGGTGGCCAAAGTACTAGAGTCTCAGCTTTAGCATCATTCCTTCCAAAGAAATCCCAGCAAAAACAATACCCAGTTGTGGATGTGACCAGTGATAGAAGCAAGGTCCAATGCTGTAAAGAGCAATATTGCATAGGAACCTGGAATGTCAGGTCCATGAATCAAGTATGCATGTCAGTAATTACCAATTATTAACTTTATGGACCTGAATGCACATCAGGAAGCAACAATTTGAACTGGACATGGAACAACATATTTGTTCCAAATAGGAAAAGGAGTACATCAAGGCTGTATATTGTCACCCTGCTTACTTAACTTGTATGCAGAATACATCATGAGAAACACTGGGCAGGATGAAGTACAGCTAGAATCAAGGTTGCAGGGAGAAATATCAATAACCTCAGATATGCAGATGACACCACCCTTATGGCAGAAAGTGAAGAACTAAAGAGCCTCTTGATGAAAGTGAAAGAGGAGAGTAAAAATTTGGCTTAAAGCTCAACATTCAGAAAACTAAGATCATGGCACCAGGTCCCATCACTTCATGGCAAATAGATGGGGAAATAGTGGCTGACTTTATTTTTTTGGGCTCCAAAATCACTGCAGAATGTGATTGCAGCCGTGAAATTAAAAGGTGTTTTCTCCTTGGAAGGAAAGTTATGATCGACCTAGACAGTATATTAAAAAGCAGAGACATTACTTTGCCAACAATCCTCTGTCTAGTCAAGGCTATGGTTTTCCCAGTAGTCATGTATGGATGTGAGAGTTGGACTATATAGAAATCTGAGTGCCAAAGAATTGATGCTTTTGAACTATGGTGTTGGAGAAGACTCTTGAGAGTCCTTGGACTGCAAGGAGATCCAACTGGTCCATCTTAAAGGAGATCAATCCTGAGTGTTCATTGGAAGGACTAACGTTGAAGCTGAAACTCTAATACTTTGGCTAACTGATAGGAAGAGCTGACTCATTTGAAAAGACCCTGGTGCTGGGAAAGATCGAGGGCAGGTGGAGAAGGGGATGACAGAGGATGAGATGATTAGATGGCATCACTGACCCAATGGACATGGGTTTGGGTAGAGTCCGGGAGCTGGTGATGGATAGGGAGGCCTGGTGTGCTGCGGTTCATGGTGTCACAAAGAGTCAGACACAACTGAGTGACTGAACTGAACTGAAATTTATGGAAACACTTACCATCAGTTTCCTGCCATATAAAGTAGAAAAAAAAGATGAACTATGGAAGGTTGTGATGAAGATTGGTAAGAGTTAATTATAATTGATTAAAAACTAACATGAGCAAGAAGTGTTCCAAGTGGTTTGTGTGTACAACTCATCAGTTCTTCCAACAAAGCAGTGAGAAGGATCCTCTCAACTTGCAACATTACAGGTAAGGACACTGGGCTGCTGAGAGGTTGAGGGACTTCATCAAAATAACAGTTAATGAATAGTAGACCAGCATTTCAGGCTAGGCATTCTGATTCCAAAACCCAAGTCTCTTAAACAATCATCAATACCACTGCTTTATGTGTATCACACATGTGATTTTATGCATTTATGTCTGTGTATGTCTATATTAATCTCATACACATTTTACCAATGTATATTAAAATGTGTTTGTAATGTATTTAAGGACTTTGCTGGTGGCTTAGATGGTAAAGAATCTGTCTGCGATGCAAAAGACCCGAGTTTGATCCCTGAGCTGGTAAGATCCCTAGAGAAGGGAATAACACCCCACTCCAGTATTCTTGCTCAAGAAATCCATGGACAGAGGAGCCTAGCAGGCTACAGCCCATGGGGATGAAAAGAGTTGAAAATAACTAAACAACTAATGCTTCACTTCAACGTATTTAAAACACGTAATAAACTCCTAATGAAGTATTACTACTAACATTATTACTGTAGTTATCATTATTATTCTGCAGAAATGAATTCTGTCCTAGGTCTCATTTCTGGCACCATAATGTCTGAAGTCTTAGGAAAACAATAGAAGAATAGGAAAAAAGATATCAATAGAAAAACAAAAGAAAAAGATAGAAATTTGACTGGATCATAGAGTTTTTGAAACTGTGATATCTGACTGCACATTGAAATAAGGCTGGTGTTTTCCACCCAATGTCTGTTAGGTCATTCTATCTCCATTTAAAAAGGATTCTAAACTGGTGATTCATTTCTTATATGATATTATACAAGTATCAATGCCATTCTCCCAAAACATCCCACCCTCTCCCTCTCTCACAGAGTCCAAAAGACTATTCTATACATCTGTGTCTCTTTTGCTCTCTCGCATACAGGGTTATAGTTACCATATTTCTAAATTCCATATATATGTGTTAGTAAACTATGAATCACCAGTCTAGGTTTGATGCAGGATACAGGATGCTTGGGGCTGGTGCACTGGGATGACCCAGAGAGATGGTATGGGGAGGGAGGTGGGAGGGGGGTTCAGGACTGGGAACACATGTACACCCGTGGCAGATTCATGTTGATGTATGGCAAAACCAATACAGTATTGTAAAGTAAAATTAAAAAAAAAGGATTATAGGCAATTAGAACAACAAATAACAAAATAAACTTTCTCCATTCTCCACTTTTTCACACTTGTAGCACTTTTCTAGTAACAAATAAAAGTCTATTCTAGAAGACGAGGATCTGTCTCATTGTTGCCTTTCATCAGAATACAGACATTTAAGGAAGTTTCCCTCATATCTTTTCACAAGTAGTATGGGGAGGGAGGTGGGAGGGGGTTCAGGACTGGGAACACATGTACACCCGTGGCAGATTCATGTTGATGTATGGCAAAACCAATACAGTATTATAAAGTAAAATTAAAAAAAAAAGGATTATAGGCAATTAGAACAACAAATAACAAAATAAACTTTCTCCATTCTCCACTTTTTCACACTTGTAGCACTTTTCTAGTAACAAATAAAAGTCTATTCTAGAAGATGAGGATCTGTCTCATTGTTGCCTTTCATCAGAATACAGACATTTAAGGAAGTTTCCCTCATATCTTTTCACAAGTGCACACTCTCTTGTGACCTGTGCTATATTTCCCTCTGGCCCATTTGCCAAGTCCCCAGATGCAGAGATCATAGAAATAATTGGAAAATGTATATATTCTAATACAGTTTCAGTTCAGCTGTTTAGGTGAATGATAAATCTTTTCAAAACAAACCCACTTAGGGCGTTTAACATTAATACAAGAGTTTTAACTCATGAGATTCAGTTCAGTTCAGTTGCTCAGCCTTGTCCGACTTTTTGCGACCCCATGCACTGCAGCACACCAGGTTTCCCTGTCCATCACCAACACCCGGAGCTTACTCAAACTCATGTCCATTGAATCGGTGATACCATCCAATCATCTCACCTTCTATTGTTCCCTTCTCCTCCTGCTTTCAATCTTTCCCAGCATCATGATCTTTTCAAATGAGTCAGTTCTTCCCATCAGGTGACCAAAGTATTATAGTTTCAGCTTCAGCATCACTCCTTCCAATGAATATTCAGGATTGATTTCCTTTAGGATGGACTGGTTGGATCTCCTTGCAGTCCAAGGGATTCTCAAGAGCGTTCTCCAACATCACAGTTCAAAAGCATTAATTCTTCAGCACTCAGCTTTCTTTATAGTCCAACTCTCACATCCATGCATGACTGCTGGAAAAACCTAGCTTTACTAGATGGACATTTGTTGGAAAAGTAATGTCTCTGCTTTTTAATATGCTGTCTAGTTTGGTTATAATTTTTCTTCCAAGGAGCAAGTGTCTTTTAATATCAAGGCTGCAGTCTCCATCTGCAGTGATTTTGGAGCCCCAAAAATAAAGTCTGTCACTGTTTCTATTGTTTCTCCCTCTATTTGCCATGAAGTGACGGGACCAGATGCCATGGTCTTAGTTATTCTACAGTAAATCTCTTCTTTCCTCTTAATTCCTAAAATTAAGACAACACACATCTCCCATATAATCTACCAGGAGTCTGCTTAGATACAGGAATGGATGGAAGAAAAGTTATGACCAACCTAGATAGCATATTCAAAAGCAGAGACATTACTTTGTCGACTAAGGTCCGTCTAGACAAGGCTATGGTTTTTTCCTGTGGTCATGTATGGATGTGAGAGTTGGACTATGAAGAAGGCTGAGCGCCAGAGAATTGATGCTTTTGAACTGTAGTGTTGGAGAAGACTCTTGAGAGTCCCTTGGATTGCAGGGAGATCCAACCTGTCCATTCTGAAGGAGATCAGCCCTGGGATTTCTTTGGAAGGAATGATGCTAAAGCTGAAACTCCAGTGCTTTGGCCACCTCATGTGAATAGTTGACTCATTGGAAAAGACCCTGATGCTGGGAGGGATTGGGGGCAGGAGGAGAAGGGGACAACAGAGGATGAGATGGCTGGATGGCATCACTGACTCGATGGACGTGAGTCTGAGTGAACTCCCAGAGATGGTGATGGACAGGGAGGCCTAGCGTGCTGTGATTCATGGGGTCGCAAAGAGTCGGACACAACTGAGCAACTGAACTGAACTGAATCTCCTGATGCAAAGAACTGACTCATTAGAAAAGACCCTGATGTTGTGAAAAATTGAAGGCGGAAGGAGAAAGGGATGACAGAGGATGAGATGTTTGGATGGCATCACCAACTCAATGGACGTGAGTTTGAGTAGACTCTGGGAGCTGGTGATAGACAGCGAAGCTGGTGTGCTGCAGTCCATGGGGTCGCAAAGAGTAGGACACGACTAAGTGACTGAACTGAACTGAAATCTCCTAACGTGCCTTTGACCTTAGATCTTCATCTCCTGTGATATGAAAGAGTCACCTGGAGAGTGAGGATGGTAGCTATGAAGATTTGTGACTCTGCCTGGAATATGGTAGGGATGCAACAATACATAGTAGTTTCCATTTCCCACTTAAGGGAAAACCAGCTTCAAATTTGCAGATATCAGTCACTCAGGGTACAAGCTTGAAAGAAGTAGAATCTGTGTTTAGATGCACCAGTAATCAAGCTTACAGCAGATCCAGTGTCTAATGAGAGCCGACTTCCTGGCTTGCAGATGGAAGATTATTTTGATATCCTCAAATGTACAGAGCAGAGAGATAGGAGAATCTCATGTCTCTTCTTAAAAGGGTCGTTGTTGTTTTTCATTTGTTGTGTCCAACTCTTTGTGACTCCATAGACTGCAGCACACTAGGCTTCCCTGTCCATCACTGTCTCCCAGAGTTTGCTCAGACTCATGTCCATTGAGTTGGTGATGCCATCCAACCGTCTCATCTTCTGTTGACCCCTTCTCCTCCTGTCCTCAATCTTTCCCAGCATCAGTCTTTTCCAGTGAGTTGGCTCTTCCCATCAGAGGGCCAAAGTATTGAATCTTCAGCTTCAGTATCAATCCTTCCAATGAGTATTCAGGGTTGATTTCCTTCAGGATTGACAGGTTTGATCTCTGGTGCTAATCATGTTTTGAGGGCTCCACCCTCATGATTATTTCCCCACAGTTCTGCCTCCTACTAACATCATACTGAGGGTTAAGATTTCAAAATCTGAACTTTGAGAGGACACATTCAGTCCATAGTAGTTAGTATCCATGTATAAATATATTTCCTAAGTTACCAAGCCAAAAAAAAAAAAAACAAAAGCAACATTCCTTTGGGGCAAAGTTTTTAGGTTTTTTCAAAATTGTCTCTCTACTCACTGTTATTCCTACATTCATATAGAAGCCAATGCTCTCATATTTTATTTCTCTGGTCCTTCTCTTCCTTCCCTTTTATAATATTTTTCAGGAAAATATTCTTATCTAATCATTTACTGACTGAATTTCTCCCCTAAGAAAAGGAAAAGGAGGCTCAGGAGGGAAGGGATATATATAATTATGACTGATTTGAGATGTTGCACGCAAGAAACCAACAGAAAATTGTAAAGCAATTTTCTACCAATTAAAAAAAAATAAAAATTTTAAAAGCCAACTTCCTTCATAATTTTTTTTTCAGTTTAATAGACCCTAAAAAGAACTGAGGCCCTAAAATGGTTAATCTCATTAGTAATATGTATTTCTTCTTTACAGTAGTGAATGGATTCCCCCAAAAACTAACCTTCGAATCTGTTGCTACTTTTATTATTATTATTATACTTATTTCGTATTGTATGTTGGCCCAAAATTTGAACTTCCAATGGCATTTATACAATGTTTTCATATTAGTGATAGGTTTTAATTTACTTATATAAACCAATAAGGTAAAAGCAATTCTGATATTTTTCATATCTTCATTTCTATAATTCTATATTCATTTCTGCAACATATAATGCATAGCTAGGAGAAAGTAAAAAAAGGTGCTTGTGAATGATTTGTAAATATTATCTGAAATACATTATACTGATATACAGTATCTATAGATCATGATATAATAGAATTGTAATATGAAATGGTTCCAAACTATCACTAAGGTAAAATGAAATCACACTGTATTTGTTTTCTTTACCTTAAAATAAAACCGCTTCCAGTATTTCAACAATTGTAATTAATGCCAAATATTATGTAGCAAATCACTCTGCCTGCTGTTTCCTACCCACCTGCTGATTATTCTGTGATCTGCCTTGCTGCTTTGTCAACCTGATGAGTGGTGGTGCCCTCCAGACACCCTGCCCACCTGTTCCTAATTTACTTCCAGCATGTCATACTTGATAATTTTATGAAATGCTTAAAAAAAACTGTGAAAATGATCACCTTCCAAGGAGGAGATTATAATAATGCAGATACTCTGGCTACTTCTTCCTAATTCACTAATGATTGTCCTATATTCCTTTTTTTTCTTACATGAAACTAGAGTGCCTTTTCCCCCGCTCTGGTATTAAAATCTTAATTGTTCTCATGAGTGTCCTTCACGGTGTGCTTTAAGAATCTATTCTCCAGGTAGCCACCTTCTTCTTCTCTGCAAAAGCTTCTGGGACCAAGAACAAGAAAAATGTGGCAGGTGCGGCGAGGGCCAATTAAAAAACAAATCTGCGCTAACTGATGGGTAATCTTCGGTAAAATCACTAGTGACAATACCAATGCCTGGGGAAAATTGACATTGACCAGATTCGTTTATTGCTGGCAGCGTTTGATTCATCTGCACCATGCAGCTGTTGTAAAGGTAAATGGCTTGCACTCCCATTTTGCCCTTTTATGGGTTTGTTTTGTGGCAGCCGTCTTAGTATTTCCTTTTTTTCACCTGTGCTTGTAACAGGTCAGATGTCACCATTTTCAAAGGCCTTTCCATCTTTCCTCATTTCCCAGAGAACCGGATTTGCAAGTAGATTAGTGTTGCTTTTGAGCTAATCACATTCTGAATGACTAATCTGTTTGGAAATATTTAATGAATGCACATTCACCTAAAAGGTGGACAATTAAAATTATGAAAACATGAGAACATTTACCTTCTTTTTATCCCATTGTTCAATTCCAGAGCAAGCTTTTCTTTTCATCTAGATGACCGTTTTTCTTATTCACCTTCTCATAGGGCATAGCCTGGCACATAATCAGCACGGACTGACATTTACTTAATGCTGACTGAAGGGATATTGGCATATTTGTTTTTAATAGATGTCCAAATCACATGCCTTCAAATTTTTAATCTTTGCCATTGTATTAAATACATTCTATGCTTTTGTAACTTTTTAGATATGATCTGTGTGCTTTTTTGTTTATTCAGGTACATTGTCATCATTATTAATACATAAAGTTATATATTAATTATATCATATTGTTAGTCATAGTTTTAAATAATTCTATAATTTTGTAATGAAATAAACATTTGCTAAGTAAAATTGACATGTTATTTTCTTTCATGTTGCTGTTTTTTTTGTTTACCAAAGCAAGAGACTAAGTTTTACAGTTTGAATGGGGGAACTCAAGCCTGGAAGCACAGGTCATATTGATTTCTCCCAGTCATTCAGGCGTATGTTAAAAGAGGAGTTAAAAATGTACTTCATTAATTTACCTCATTAAATAATACACAAAATATATCTTGAATCAATAACAATTCTTTCCATCCAAAGCATCTCCCACCACATCCAAATCACCTTCACTAATCCCTAGACTGGAGATTCTCAAACCATCATAATATATATATGAGCCACTTTGTTCCAATGCAGAGTCCATTTCCCTGTGCCTGGAGCAGACTCTGGGATTCTGCATTTTTAATGGACTCCCAGGTAACATTGACCCTGCTGGTACACATAACATACTTCAAATAGTAAAGGACATAGCCAATTTCCATTTTCTTCCTGCCTATTATAGTCCAACAGAGAGGCATCTACTGAGAATCCTTTTTATTTTGTAACATAAATCTAACACAAGAATTGTCCACTTTGAACTTCCTTGTGTGTTCCCTCTCACACTCTGGCCACAGTCATCTCAATCCTCACTCCAGTCAGTGTCTTCTCCCCTGCTGTTCAGCAGTTACACTTGGCATCTTCTGTCTGCATCATCTATTCCCCACCTCTGTTAATAACTGGTTATGTCTTGACTTTCAAATTTCAGCTTATATTTTACTAATTCAGAAAAGACTTCCCTGACCAGCTTTATGTAAATAGCTAATGCTTCCTATTATTCTGTCATGTGTGTTTATAAACATAGTATAAATTCATTTTATAGTTATATATTTGCTTATCTACTTGACTTTTGACTGTAGCCCCCACTAAGTGATGAGGGTTATGAGAATAGTAAAGGTGTCTGTGTATAGACCAGTCTATACATAGGGACATATACAAAACCTATAACAGAGAGAGAGACAATATTTTTAAGTAAAAAAATATTGCACTTCTATTAGGATTTTCTAGGTTTTCTTTAATGATCTATCACTAAAGTAAGCACAAATTTCCAAAATTATCTCATTTTTTTCCTTTGATGCATTTTATTTCACTATATTTGTTCAGTTTATATATAGACATTAATTCCATTAAATGTATTAAAGAAGATAATATCATAATTCAAAGATACAACTAAATTTCAGAAGAAATATTCATTATGTCTGATTCCACCTCAACTTGTTTGCAACAATTTTGCAAATTGATTTATGCTGAATTACTATTCTGCGAATGGTCACCTTGCAAATCATAATGTATGTATATGTAAGATGTAACTTTGTGTATGTGTGCTAAGTTGCTTCAGTCGTGTCTGACTCTTTGCAACTCTATGGACTGTAGACCTCCAGGTTCCTCTGTCCATGGGATTCTCCAGGCAAGAATACTGGAGTGGGTTGCCATGCCCTCTTCCAGGGCATCTTTGCAACTCAGAGATCCAATCCATATCTCCAGTGGCTCCTACATTGCAGGCAGACTTTTTACTACAGAGCTACCATGGAAGCCCTAGGATATAACTGCTGTTACCTAAAAAGAAGCTTAGGGACCTATTGGAATTTAGGCTTCTGAAGGATATTTTTCAATTAATAGCTAATATTTATCAAGTGCTGACTGTGTCCTTTATTATTATTTTCCAAAGTCGACACTAAAATCACCTACATAAATGTCATCATAATTTGAATCAGAATTTAGGAGTACCTGTCCCAAATACCACCCTCCCTAACCACACTTTATTCTTAATTCTTAACAGAGGCTTTTCTTTCTTTTCTTCTGTTTGCCTTTCCTTTCTGCTCTATTTCCCCCCACCAACCCCATTTCCCTTTTCCTGATTTCTTCTTCCGTTCTCCTCTCTGCTCAACACAATAAACTATGTTTCACTTTGGCAGCAGGAATGGTAATAACTTGAGTGATTTGGAACCTATTATCCATTTTTTTGTTCTGTTTTGCCAAGGGTTTTAGAATTAGCTGAAAAGGATTAATTTTAAGCCATTCTCTAAATCAAATGGTAAAACATGCTCAAGGTATTCATGTGTCAGTGTTTCTTTGTAATTCAAAAGACTTGCTGAAAAATGTATAAAAATGAAACATCTGCTTTCAGGGATTGAGTAGGATTATAGTTTGTTGTCACCATCACGGAAAGGAAAAAAAAAATATGTATGAAATGTCTTAAACAATTTTATAAAATGAGTTCAAGTTTAGTGTCTTTTTGATATGAAATTGCTCCAGAAATCACTGGCTTGTACACTTCAAAATAATGCTTACAAAATACATAAATCCTCCCAGGCTCCTTTTCCCGGCACATAGTTCTGAGTTCCTAATTCCATTTATAGAAGGTAAAAATCAATTGCTTTTTTCTTTTTTTAACTCAAAGCAATCTTCAGCCAGGAACATTCTCATTATTTGGGAAGCCCCCCACCCCCTGATACCCCACAGTATTATAGACTCCCAGGCTAACAGGGAGAATGCTATTAATTGAGACTGATCAAAAAGTACGGCCAATTTCCTCCAGGAAGTCAGAGAACTTGGAAAAAGCTAAAAAGGCTATTCTCCTTTGTATTGATCCTTATATGAAACACAATAACAGGTCACCAGCAGTTTTTCCTTCTCTTGTTTAAAATCAGATGTAATTTACTGTTGACAAACAGCAGTGCAAGATGTGTTCGATTTGAGGTCACTTTTCTCCACTGATGTCTGATCCTGTATTGAACTTCCTAAGAATGTTCAGTTATTTTTAGCTGACTCACTATACTGGCCATTACAGGGACTAGAAATTTTACCTATAAATTTATCTAACATCTACCTGTGAATAACAAAATATAGCAGCAGCTCAGTCAGCAACTCAATGGAATAAAAACTATGAGTACACAGGAAAATAAAAACTCCATATGTTCATGATGACATAAAAAACATATTTCTTTGCTAAAATTTGCATAGCTTTAAATCATTTTTATGAACCTCATTTTATAAAAGTAGAAGAAATGGGAGGTCTGTTTTTGTATAATCATGTGTTCTTTGCACTAAAATAATAGTCAGAAACCCAATTAAAATTTGTAGTTTATTACAAATGTAACATAGTTTGGAAAGGCAGTATAGAGTTAACGTATTTTGAAAGGCTGAAAAGAATATTCATGCTTCAATAGAGTTATTCTGAATATCTACATCAGCTCATTAAAAGAAATTAAAAAAAAAAACAAAAACCCTCCAACTTCTAGATTTGCATTGAAAGGAAAAAAACCAGCAACCAATTTATGTTCAAAATATTATTAGTTATGGGATCCAGTGCAGGGTGAAGAGATTAAGTTTAACTCTGTGGTGGCACAGTTGGTAAAGAATCTGCCTGCCAGTGCAGGAGACATGAGAGACACGGGTTCAATCCCTAGGTCAGAAAGATCTCCTGGAGGAGGGCATGACATCCAACTCCAGTATTCTTGACTAGAAAATTCCATGGCAGAGGAGCCTGGAAGGCTACAGTCCATGGAGTTGCCAAGAGTTACATTGAAAGGAAAAAAACCAGCAACCAATTTATGTTCAAAATATTATTAGTTATGTGATCCAGTGCAGGGTGAAGAGATTAAGTTTAACTCTGTGGTGGCACAGTTGGTAAAGAATCTGCCTGCCAGTGCAGGAGACATGAGAGACACGGGTTCAATCCCTAGGTCAGAAAGATCTCCTGGAGGAGGGCATGACATCCAACTCCAGTATTCTTGACTAGAAAATTCCATGGCAGAGGAGCCTGGAAGGCTACAGTCCATGGAGTTGCCAAGAGTTGTACATGACTGAGCATATATACACACACACGTATTTAACAGGAGGCAATTGTGGCTATTTATTTATGAAGATTAAAAAATAAACAGATATTTTTAAAGGGGGGAAGAAAATTTACCCTTTTGGAGTATTTACTTAGTACCCATTATTTTTCTAAGTCCCAATGTTTAAAGACAAAACTAAGAAAAGAAATCCAAAGGGAGGTAAAAGAAAAAAAAAAAAAAAACAGGCAGAGGAGCCTGGAAGGCTACAGTCCATGGAGTTGCCAAGAGTTTTACATGACTGAGCATATATACACACACACGTATTTAACAGGAGGCAATTGTGGCTACTTATTTATGAAGATTAAAAAATAGACAGATATTTTTAAAGGGGGAAAGAAAATTTACCCTTTTGGAGTATTTACTTAGTACCCAGTATTTTTCTAAGTCCCAATGTTTAAAGACAAAACTAAGAAAAGAAATCCAAAGGGAGGTAAAAGAAAAAAAAAAAAAAAACCACATGTAGGATGGGCACTTTCTTGGTAAAGGGTAAACTTCAGAAGAGGAAATTATCATACAATGAAATTAATGTCCTGAAAGAGATAAACATGGCTGCTATCAGAGTCTCTGAAGGGGAAAATAACCTATCCTAGGTGAGAAGGGGATGATATAGCCTTGAAGTTCCTTAGCCTTGAAGGATGATTAAGATGGTGTCATCTATGGAGGAGGGAAGAGTGCTTAATGCAGAGGAAGGTTATGTATGTATGTCCTGATGTCTAGAGGTCAGATGTGCTGTGCATACCTACTCAGTTGTGTCCGACTGTTTGCAACCCCATGGATTATAGCCCACCAGGCTCCTCTGTCCTTGGGTTTATCCTGGCTAAAATATTGGAATGGGTTGCCATTTCCTTCTCTAGGGGATCTTCCTGACCCAGGGATCAAATCCACATCCCCTGTGTCTCCTATATTGCAGAAAGCTTCTTTACCACTGAGCCATCATGGAAACCCCAGAGGTCAGATGGGGACATGTAAAGAACCACAAATGGATTGGTATCAAGGGAAACTTAGAGAATTTCTGGCAAAAAACAAAGGCAAATAAATAATATTGAAGATATAATCTGAGAGTGTAATCATATATCATAGAAATGAGATTGTAGTTTGTCTCGAATGTTGAAGAGAACCAAATGAACTTTAATTGGGTGATAATAATAACAGCTGTCCTTATTGAGACCTTACTATAGGAATGATACCATACTAAGTGTCTTTCATTCATTATCTCATTTAATTCTCACATTAATTTTATGAGGTAGGTACTCAATAATTTTTATTTTATGAACAAATGAACTAAGACTTGTATAGGTTAAATAGTTAACTGATCAGTGCCACACAGCTAATAAATGATAGAGCCAAGATCAGACACTCTTATTCCAGAGACCTCACATTATTAATTCCCTTAACTGCTTCCCAAGAAGGGAAAATTACACATCAGCTTTGTCTTTTAGAAACATCAGTTTGAGGGCAGTATAGAAAGATTATGTACTGATGAGGGACAAATTCATGGCATGATATCAGGTATCAGATGAGGATAATTTTTAGGTTTTTGTTATCAAGCAGGCAAGAAACAATTAGAACTTGAAATAGAGAAATGACCAGTGTAAGAGATGATGCATAAGTAGAATTTAGAAAACTCATAACTGATATAGACTGAATGTTTGTGCCCTGCCAACATTCAGATGTTGAAGTCCTAAACCCACTGTGACAATAATTGGAAATAGGGGCTGTGAAAGTGAAAGTTGCTCCATTGTGCCCGACTCTTTGTGACGCCATGGACTGTATAGTCCCTGGAATTCTCCAGGAAAGAATACTAGAGTGGGTAGCCTTTCCCTTCTCCAGAGGATCTTCTTCCCAACTCAGGGATTGAACCCAGGTCTTCTGCATTGCAGGCAGATTCTTTACCAGCTGAGCCACAAGGGAAGCCCGAGAATACTGGAGTGGGTAGCCTATCGCTTCTCCAGTGGATCTTCCAGATCCAGGAATCAAACTGGGGTCTCCTGTATTGCAGGCGGATTCTTTACCAACTGAGCTATAGGGGAAGACTAGTGATAAAGGTTAAACGAGGTTATAAAAATTGGGTTTTAATCCAGTACGGTTGGTGCCTTTATCAGAATAAGAAGAGAAGCCTGAGCTCTCTTTCTACTGTGTGAGGATATAGTGAGAAGGTATCATGTGCAAATCGTGAAGAGAGTTCTTACCAGGAACTACACTGGCTATCACCATGATCTGTTGCTTAAGTCCCTCAGTCTGCGATATTGTGTCATGACAGCCTGAACAGACTAAAAAATAACCCTCTAAATAGAAGCTGAAGAACCAATGACTCTTGAGTTTTCAGCCCTGAAAGTTTCCATTTCCTCAGTGTGGAATACAGACAAGTTAAGGGTGTATTAGGAAAAAGGATGAAGTTGTGTCATTCATGGGGATTTATGACAATGCAGGATAACTTTGGGGAAAATTTTAGTAGGTGATTGACTTACAGAGATACTTGATTGGAAAGATATATTTTTGAGTTTTCTGTATCTATAATAATTATTCTATTAACAATGGTGATAGAAATAGGTATGGGAAATTATAAAACACTTCGAAATTTGGTTTAAATAGTCAAAAATCTAATACAATATAAATTTTTGTCATTTAAAATTATACCTAATACTTTGGAATACCCTCTACACACATTACCCAAAATATAGACATAATCACATAATTAGGGAAAGAAAAGCTCACTCAAAATGTTTTACCTTTGCTGATCAAACTGTTATAAAATTTCAAATAACATTATTATTGTGTCTCTGTTAGCTTAGTTTTCATTTTCTAAATATGAAAGCACAACCTATACATCATCAGTTTGTCACTGGACAAAATGCCCTCTTTGATTTCTCAGTCTCGCAAACAGTGTGCAAATCCTATAAATTAGAATCAGCTGATTATGTTTTGCAAACTATAATTTCTCCTTCCCTGTCTCTGTGGTTCAGAGAGTCACGTTAGCAGTGTCATTACCATTCCATCTAAGACACACAGTTTGCAGGAATCATTTGGTGGTCTCTCAGATTAGAAGTTACACTATTTGTCAACCCTTTCATATTTCTTTCCACCCATTCCTCAGGGTGACCCTCAACTTTCTGAGAGGCAAGCCGCTCAATCTCTCTAGCACTAGCCCTACATTATACGATTTTGCTGTTGTTTTGATGAGAAAGGTCAGCTTCAGCCTTATCTTCAAAGCAGAGTCATAGACTTTGATTGCGGTGACTGCTAAGAATTCTACCGTCTCTTCCACTGTACTTATTTTTTAAACATTTCAGAAATAACAGAGCGAAAAAACACCATTCAGTTTTCAAGTGAAATGAGAACCAGAGAGGAGGTGGCAGTGTCACAGAACCCCAAGTGTACAGACCTTATGATCCGCTGCAGAACCACGGCCCAGAAGACTGCAGATGAGTGAGCACCACATGGCAAGCATCTCATTAGTGTTGGAGAAGAGTGAACATGTTACAGTAAGCACAATGTTTGATTTATTGTTTATTCGGGGATATCAATATTTAAGCGCTGGGCACAAGAAAATGAGCCCTCAGATGAGAGACTGAGAATTATCATCAGAATGAAAAGATTGAACTAGGAGAGAGGAGTGCCTTGAAGTCTAGAGCAAGACCAATTGTGTCAAATGCTGCTAGGAGGTCAAATGAGAGAAAGAGTGAAAAGTACTCATTGGCTTAATTAGCAAAGAGGCATGTGGTGATCTAATCCAGGAAGTATCAGAGAAGTTTAAGGTGCAAAGTGGAATGGAGATAAGGAAGTGGAAAGATTAAGTGAAACATCTTGCAAACTGCTGCTGGGAAGGAAAGGAAGGCAGGCTTTTCAGTAACTGGAGAAATAATTATCTTTTAATATCATAGGAAAATACTTTTAAAATAATCAGAATAAAAATAGTGAAGGGAGACGTAGAAAGTCATAAGAGGGTGGAAGATAATTTGTGGATGAAAAACTTAGGATAAGAACAGACTATACACAAAAACTGCTATCTGACTCATGCCAATCCGATTACACATAGCTCTGATTCTTTTTGGTAATAATGATAGATTCTGAAATCTTACAGTAGAATGAAGTTTAGCCATTTTCCCACAGATTCACTACCAGCTTATCATAAAACTAAGTCTCAGTCCAAACTCTGCCATGCATACAGCATTTATTAAATAAATACATATCACCTAGCAAATTTAAAACACATTATTCAGCTGGTTCTATTGGTGATGTCTCAGCTTTCTGCCCTTTTCCATGAACTAGCCACTTTTTTGCATGTAAGGTTTCCTGAAGACTGTCATGGTATTCCAGAAAAGTATTTGTTCATGCTTGTAGCTAGCATCTGACAACCAGAAATTCTATCTTACACACTTGGCATCAGAACTCCTTAGGAATGAAGGCTCAGATGACATCTTTAAAAATAAAGGTTTCAGTGTTCCCTCAATCCTTACCTTGATCACTTAAGGGTCAGTTATATAGTGAAGTGTTTTAGTCAAATTACAATTTAAACATCCTAAGTTCCACCAGCATCTTAAGTCTAACAGTGATCACATTCAGAAGACACAGATTTCACCAGTAGAAACCCATTTCAGATGTTCAATATGATAATTTTCCAAAGTGTATGGTTATTTGGAGGTTTAGGGAAGATCAGAATGTAGACTTTCTGATGCATTTTGAAGTAGAGCAACTGATTACTTTAATACAGTTTAAATTAACAAGCCTCCTGATGAAAGTAAAAGAGGAGAATGAAAAAGTTGGCTTAAAGTTCAACATTCAGAAAACTAAGATCATGGCATCTGGTCCCATCACTTCATGGGAAATAGATGGAGAAACCGTGGAAACAGTGTCAGACTTTATTTTGGGGGGCTCCAAAATCACTGCAGATGGTGATTGCAACCCTGAAATTAAAAGACGCTTACTCCTTGGAAGAAAAGTTATGACCAACTTAGATAGTATATTCAAAAGCAGAGACATTACTTTGCCGACTAAGTTCCATCTAGTCAAGGCTATGGTTTTTCCAGTAGTCATGTATGGATGTGAGAGTTGGACTGTGAAGAAGGCTGAGTGCCGAAGAATTGATGCTTTTGAACTGTGGTGTTGGAGAAGACTCTTGATCGGCCTTGGGATTTCTTTGGAAAGAATGATGCTAAAGCTGAAACTTCAGTATTTTGGCCACCTCATGCGAAGAGTTGACTCATTGGAGAAGACCCTAATGCTGGGAGGGATTGGGGGCAGGAGGAGAAGGGGACGACCGAGGATGAGATGGCTGGATGGCATCATGGACTCAATGGACATGAGTCTGAGTGAACTCCGGGAGTTGGTGATGGACAGGGAGCCTGGCATGCTGCGATTCATGGGGTCGCAAAGAATCGGACACAACTGAGCGACTGAACTGAACTGAAGTGAACTGAACAAGCACATACATGTTGCAGTTTTGATGCTGAAGAGTTTTCAAGTAGATGACCAATAAAATGACATATGGAATCATGGCAAAAATGCAAGGTCAGGTAAAACAGAGAAATATCAGGAATGAATATGGAGAGCAAAAGACAAAGCTATTATTTAATTATTAGATTTTTTTTCTCAATTGTCAAAGTAGAATGTGAGTGATATATAGTGGGCTATACTTGACTATTTTTCTGTCAAGGAAGGGGCAGCCAAACTTAGAAATTTAAACAGGGCAAAATATAAACAGTCTGCTTGGACTCTACCCCTTCTAAATCCATCTATATAGGCTTTTATTTTTCTACTCTAATATCAAAGAAAGGCAATCTTAGATTCCTTCAAGCAAGTGAAAATACAAACCGAGCTTGCCCCTATGATTGAGTTGTACAATAGTATGTTCTCTTTAGTCTTTGTGAGAGAGAAGACATAAGTGTTACACTCTGACCTTCTCAGGCTAATGCGGTCAATGCCAGCCCAAGGCCTGTCTCAGCCAGGCAGCCCTGTGAGGCTGAGTGAACCCCGAAGACAGAACTCCAGGGGTGAGCATGAGGGCCCTATGTTGTCCCTATACCGGGTCAGTATTTGTAGCAAACCTCCTACCAGAATGTGAACAGAATGTATCAAAGACATCTGTGAACTCTTCTTAGCAAAGCAGAAGCCACTAAGTTCAGTTTGACTAACCAATATAAAATTTAATACCTTGAGGAAGCACAGTAAAAAAATATCGTGGCAGGGAACTCAGAGAAATCGAGTCCAAACAAATGATCACAATACATTATGTAAAATACAAATGCACAGAACGAAATTCATATGGTTTCTGCCTAAACAGAAGTCAGTCTTCACAATTCATCCATATAATGAAAACTCAAAGAGATAGAGACAGACAGGAGAATATAAAGGCAACAGAATAAGCTGGCATCTGTGATGAGGACAGAATGTTGTGCATGGCAGAGATTCAATTTAAGCAAATGTGGAAGGAGTCCCCAGAGGCCAAATACTTCTGCAGACAGCACTATGACACAAGCCTGAAACTGAAAAGAAGGACGGCCTCATTCAAGACCAAGACTTGGACTCTCCAACATAAGACTTAATGTGGCAGACGCAAAATAAGGAAGACAGGGTTTTGTGTACTGATACATATGCTTTTAATGATTCACTAAACCTATGCACAGTTCACTTATAATGTAATCTTGCTGCTGTCCAATTCTTACTCTTTTTTTTTTTTTAATTTAAAAGAACCTAAGTTTTTCAGTTACTATTAATTTACTCAGCTTTGAGGACGTACGAATTCAGCCAAACATTCTGTCAGATTCAGTGTGAAGGCAGTATGTGTGTTGATTAAAAGCATGGCTGCCGATGTTTGATGCTTGCATTTGAACTGTGCCTCCTAGCTGCGTGACCAGAGGCCACTTTCTTATTCTCTAGAGCTCAAATCTCTTAAAGTAAACTTGATTATGATTTATATCTCAGGATTGCTATGAGTTTCAGCAACAGAATACTTCCAAAGGGCTTAGTACCTAAACATTGTGGGCACTTGATAAATATTTACAATTGTAATTATAAAACAGGAAATTCATGGCACAACATAGAACTCTTACATTTCCTGACTACTTGCAGGTCATTTGACTTTTACACAAGAAAGCAAATCATTTCCGTAGACCCAAAAGAAGTACCCTTTGGGTTATAAAGATGAAATTATGACACTTTTGATTTACCTGTATGAAAATGGAATCATCCCAAATCAAAGAGGTAAAAGACAAACAAACAACAACAACAAAAACATTCCTTGGTTTCTATGTTCATTACCAATGCAGGACAGCTAGGAAAAAACGAAATCCATTCTATGAATGTGTAAGGGAGCACAAAGCCTAAAAATAATTTAGTTGACTAAGTGTTAAATGGTTTTACAAGTTCAAAAGGTTTTTGTCATTATACCCCTCCCTGTATTAGAAGGAACCAGGAAGTTTTAATCAAAATCCTTTTTTATTAGAACACACACACTTATTTGTGTAGTTCAGTTAATCACTCAGTACAACACTCAAAAACATCAAGAGAATAGGAAAAAAAAAAAAGCCTTAAGATTAGAACCACAGTGCCCTCTGCCTTAAAACTATATTTAAGAACTGTATTTAATTAGCACATTTGAGTCAAATGTGCAAATATTTTTAATCCAAAAGACTGAAGTACATTGAGATAACAATAGGACAGTGATGAAACTTCTGAAGTTTTATTTTGCTTTAATAATTTGTTTAGACGGGCCTAGAATATTGTGTAAATCAGAATACTCAGACTCTCTGGTCATATCTGCTTTGGACATGATCCTATTAAAAAAATGTTTAACTATGTTGTACTGAGCTATATATGAAGTTTTAGAAGCAAGATAAACCTGAACTACATACTATAGAAAATTTGAAAATTTTTGTGCTCAGAAGGAACCCAGAATCATATTGATTTCACCTATTTTTAAAATGAAGTCTTAATCTTTAGCATTTTAGCCAATCACAGATTTATGCATATTTGTACCTAAGTTGAGAGCACATTGAATATTTATTTACTGTGCTTTTAGCTTAACACAGTGAAGTGCATTTGGTCAATACAAGTTGACTTGAACTAGAAAATTCTTATCAGTTATTTAAAATACTTTGTTTATGGCTTATCTTCACAACTCATTGCTGGATACAGATCAGACTTTACTTCTTTATCATGCTATCCATGGTTTCAGAGTATTTGTGGTCTATTTTACTTCAAGCTGATCTGTTG
Organism: Aepyceros melampus; assembly: GCA_006408695.1. Lineage (NCBI taxonomy): Eukaryota > Metazoa > Chordata > Mammalia > Artiodactyla > Bovidae > Aepyceros > Aepyceros melampus. Next base: position 282,483 of record SJXQ01006763.1, on the reverse strand, counting down.
TCATAAGAACTGAAGATGAAATCTTCACACTACTGCTGTGTGGTTCTTTTTCTTAAGAATTTTAGCCAAACAAGGACATAAATGTTTAGCAGAAGACACTACTATTTTTTTTTTGACACTATTTAACAACTTAGCAAATCAAGTATCACAGGGCTGACACAAGAGGATTCTCAACTACAATCATTTGAGTCTTCTTTTTATTGCTTTGAAACAAAAAAAAAAGTGCCAACAGTTCTTACTAACACATCTGTTCCACAGCGAGAGCCCTGTGGAAAATGAGAAATAGACTATAAAATGTGGATAATTCAAATAAAAATTCAGAATATGCCATTAAAGCTAAAATTCTAAAAATGATGGTAGTTCTATCTTGGTATATGTCTTTTAGGTGATTATATATATGTATATGTATACTATATGTGCATATTTAATTTTATTGAAGCATAATTGATTTATAACATGGTGTTAGTTTCTGCTACAAAGCAGAGTTATTCAGTCAGACTTTTTTTTTTTTTTAAATTGGGGTACAGTTGCTTTACAATATTGTGTATAATCAGAGGATTCTAAACTGAAGGAGATTCTTTCACCCTACTCTGGAAGCAGGATTTGCCTTCTCTTGAAGGAACACATGTCCTAAATATGAGATTTGGTTTATTTTCCATATAGCTAAAACGTGCTTGAACAGAGTCTTTGTAAGAAGCAAAATTTCCATTCTTTGTATATTATGTGTGGATGTGTGTGTGCACACTGTCACTCAGTTATGTCTGGCTCTTTGAAACCCAGTGGACGGTAGCCTGCCAGGCTCCTCTGTCCATGGAATTCTCCAGGAAAACGGAAGTGGATTGCATGCCCTCCTCCAGGGGATCTCCCCAACTTAGGGATCGAACCTGCGTCTCTTATGTCTCCTGCATTGAGCCACCTGGGAAGCCCTTCATAAATAGTACATTTTCCTTATTGTTTCAAAGTGCTAAACAACCACAACATTATTTCTTATTGGAAATGTTTTCATGGGGTAGGTTTTAGCATATACTGATGATAAGTTTCTGTTCAGCATGCTCTAAAGCAGGCAGAAAGAGATGCTATCAGCTGGAAAAAAGAAATGGCTCCTTCTTTTCTTGTTATTCTCACAGCAATATGCAAGTGGGCTTTTGTTGTTGTTGTTCAACCATGCTTTCTAATTACTGATTTGAATGGTTCTGTAGATTAAAAATAAAGTTCTTATTGAGTATAAATGAGTTTGGAAAATATCCAACTGGCAAAGCTGGTCTCTTCTAACATTTATTGGAATCAAGATGTTTCCTAATTGAAGAAGCTATCACATTATTGTATCTTTTCAAATCTTTTATGTTCATGTCCTATGAGAAAAGGCACTGGGGTTTCATTGTGTATGGTTTGGGAATTAAATCAGAATGCATAAATATATTAAAATACCCTCCAAACAGATTTTTATTGAATTAACTACTTAATTTCTTGAAGACTCCTGAGAAACTTCATATCAGCATGATGACATCTGTCACAACATTGTTTTTGTTTTAAATACATTTAAGAAAGGTAATCATAATACTTTATGTATCTCGAGGCATTGTGTTCCTGTTTCGGAGAAGTGATAGCATGACTGAGCAATAAGCATCAGATACAGACTCAACTGGGCTTCCCAGGTGGTGCTAGTGGTGAGAAATCCACCCACCAATGCAGGAGACCCTGGTTTGGTCCCAGGGTCAGGAAGATTCCCCTGGAGGAGGAAATGGCAACCCACTCCAGTATTGTTGCCTGGAGAATCCCAAGGACGGAGAAGCCTAGCGGGCTACAGTTCATGGAGCCACAAAGAGTCGGACAAGAATGAGCAACTGAACACAAGAGAAGAGCACAAAGACTCAACTAACACCTCACTCTAGATACATAGACATCTCATCATCCAGCCAGGTGTATAACCAGTTCTTCACACTTTCCATCCTTCCAGGATTTTCTTGGGTTGAGCCTGATTTTCATCAACTACGATAATCATTCACATATTTTCATTAAAATAGTATTAGTAAAGTAAATTTTTCATTATTATATATGTCACTGCTTAGTTTGATTTGAATATATGTATTATAATGGAAAGAGAAAGTTGCATGTATATATATTACAACAACATAATATGTAGAGAGAGATACATACATACATTTGAGTAATTATGCATCTGGAACGGTGCTAGTGGTAAAGAACCTGCCTACCAATGCAGGAGACACAAGACACATGGTTTGATTCCTGGATTGGGGTAAACCATAAAGTAAGGTTATCTCAGATAGATCTAATAAAAAGAAGTTCTCTTGGGTTCTTTGAATAATCTGTTAGGTATCACTTTATTATAAGTTAAATATTAACACTTTCAATGTTTTTAATTCTTCCACTCATAGACTCAAGGTATTTTGTTGGCAGCAAGCAGAACTGAGGGAAGAACCCAAGTGTTCTTTCATGTACTTTATTTGACTTTCATTCATTTGACAGCTCAGTTGTACTGAGCTGTACTTAACACTCAGTTGTATTTGTTTTTTTAATCTTAGTAATGGAGAAGGAAATGGTAACCCACTCCAGTATTATAGCCTGAAAAATCCCACGGACAGAGGAGCCTGATGGCCTACAATCAAAAGTGTCGGACATGACTAAGCTACTCTGCTGCTGCTAAGTCACTTCAGTCGTGTCCGACTACAATCTTAGTGATATCTTTACTATGAAAGCAGTTACTAAAACCAAATATTCTTCTAAAATATTTAGAAGACTTTCTTCTATTACTGGTTCCTAATCATATTGGCCTGAAGCCCCTTCAAAAATATGTATTCGTGAAAGTGAAATCGCTCAGTCATATCCAACTCTTTGCAACCCCGTATCACTGCAGATGGTGACTGCAGCCATGAAATTAAAAGACGCTTACTCCTTGGAAGAAAAGCTATGAACAACCTAGATAACATATTCAAAAGCAGAGACATTACTTTGCCAACAAAGGTCTGTCTAGTCAAGGCTATGGTTTTTCCAGTGGGCATGTATGGATGTGAGAGTTGGACTGTGAAGAAGGCTGAGTGCCAAAGAATTGATGCTTTTGAACTGTGATGTTGGAGAAGACTCTTGAGAGTCCCTTGGACTGCAAGGAGATCCAACCAGTCCATTATGAAGGAGATCAACCCTGGGATTTCTTTGGAAGGAATGATGCTAAAGCTGAAGCTCCAGTACTTTGGCCACCTCATACAAAGAGTTGACTCATTGGAAAAGACTCTGATGCTGGGAGGATTGGGGGCAAGAGGAGAAGGGGACAACAGAGGATGAGATGGCTGGATGGCATCACTGACTCGATGGACATGAGTCTGAGTGAACTCCGGGAGTTGGTGATGGACAGGGAGGCGTGGCGTGCTGCGATTCATGGGGTCGCAGAGTCGGACATGACTGAGCGACTGAACTGAACTGAACTGAGACTGTAGCCCACCAGGCTTCTCCTTCCATGGGATTCTCCAGGCAAGAATACTAGAGTGGTTTGCCATTTCCTTCTCCAATGTATTTCTGAAGCTTGGTATAAAGTCTCACTTTAAATTTTGGCATTGTTTTTTCTGTATAGTGTAATATCATTGCCATAAAAATAATTCTATTGGTTATGAATAATTTTGAATTAAGAAAGCCAAGTTTCAAAGAAATGAGATTATTTTTCTAAAATCATATTATTAGCTAATAACTAAGGGTAGAACTAATGGCAGTTATAGAACTAAAAGCCTACTTTCTTGAGCACCAAGGTGATGATTTTCCCACTACTTGGTAACCATGGGGAGGATGTTTACTTGTTTGCACAATAACTTATTGATGGCACCAATTCTCATCTGAAAAGTGTGCTAAACCATCCCAGGCTGTACATGAGACTCAAACTTTTCATAAATTAGCTTTTTTAAAATCTATGCATTCCTTCAGGGGCTTACTATACTCATATTCTGCTATTTTTAACACTTTATAAATCAAATCTGAAAATTGGTACAAAAGAATGGCTATAAGAACAGCTACCATTTTTCAGGTAGAGACGATGTCTCAGAAATGTGAAAAAAAAAGTGGTTAAATAATAGACATGAGAAAAGTGTTTCAAAAATTGGAGTGGTCCTAAGATAGAATGGTTTCACTAAGGTGATAATGAGTTCCCTATCAGTGAATGCATTCACATAGAGGCAGAGGTATTGCTTGCCAATATCTTGCCTTTTAAAGTCATACATTATCTGATTTTATGATTAGATAATTCATAGACTTCCTTCAAACTCAGAATTTCTATCTTGTATATATCTGAGTTTTCCCTTAACAAATAAAACCTACAGAAGTCACATTTTATTTGCTACACCACTTTTGATATTGTAACAATTTCATTTTCATATATCCTTTATGCTTAATGAATGAAGCAACTGACAAACAACTAATCTCAAAAATATACAAGCAGCTTATGCAGCTCAACTCCAGAAAAATAAATGACCCAATCAAAAAATGGGCCAAAGAACTAAATCGACACTTCTCCAAAGAAGACATATGGATGGCTAACAAACACATGAAAAGATGCTCAACATCACTCATTATCAGAGAAATGCAAATCAAAACCACAATGAGGTACCATTTCACACCAGTCAGAATGGCTGCGATCCAAAAGTCAACAAGCAATAAATGCTGGAGAGGGTGTGGAGAAAAGGGAACCCTCTTACACTGTTGGTGGGAATGCAAATTAGTACAGCCACTATGGAGAACAGTGTGGAGATTCCTTAAAAAATTGCAAATAGAACTGCCTTATGATCCAGCGATCCCACTGCTGGGCATACACACCAAGGAAACCAGAATTGAAAGAGACACGTGTACCCCAATGTTCATTGCGGCACTGTTTATAATAGCCAGGACATGGAAGCAACCTAGATGTCCATCAGCAGATGAATGGATAAGAAAGCTGTGGTACATATACACAATGGAGTATTACTCAGCTATTAAAAAGAATACATTTGAATCAGTTCTAATGAGGTGGATGACGCTGGAGCCGATTATACAGAGTGAAGTAAGCCAGAAAGAAAAACACCAATACAGTATACTTACACATATATATGGAATTTAGAATGATGGTAATGATAAACCTGTACACAAGACAGCAAAAGAGACACAGATGTATAGAATGGCCTTTTGGACTCTGTGGGAGAGGGAGAGGGTGGGATGAGTTGGCAGAGTGGCAATGTAACATGTATGATATCATAAGTGAAACGAATCGCCAGTCTAGGTTTGATGCAGGATGCAGGATGCTTGGGACTGATGCACGGGGATAATCCAGGAGAAGGTGTGGGGCGGGAGCGGGGAGGTGGGGGTCGGGATTGGGAGTTCATGTACACTCGTGGCTGATTCATGTCAATGTATAGCAAAATGAATACAGTATTGTAAAGCAAAACAAACTAAAAAATAAAAATCAATTAAAAAAATAATAATTTTGGAAGTTATTTGTCTTTGCTTACAAGCATGTGTAAAACCAAACAAAAGCAATGCAGAAATGTCTTATATCTTGGGGTTGGTGATTACTTCATTTTATTTTTTTCCATTTAAGGGTTACTGTATTCAAAATGGAATCAACTTTTAAAACAAACAAGAGCTAATCAGCATATGTAGGATATAATTCAGTATGTCATACAAAGCAAACCAACCTATTGCTTGCAAACTTTAACATTCAGATTTATCTTCCAGTTGAATTCATTTGATAATCTTTTGTCGGTCAAGCATTTCCAAACGCTGTTATGCCATTGGAATCCTTTGTCCTTTGGCAGGTAACAGTGCGCTGTTCTATTCTGTCCAGTTAATGTGCTAGGTAGACTGTAGTATGCCAAGTTCAAAATGAACTGAGTCCTGGAAGAAACCCAGTGAAAATGCCTTATTCTTTTTCTGAGCCTGCCACAAAATCAGGGTAACGAAAATACTGCTAGGCACTAAGCTGCCTCGAGAGAGGAAATTCTGTACAAACTTGTCATGTGATTAATTTAAGAGATTCTCAAATTCCAATGAGTTGACAGAATTTCTGGAGAGATCTTCGTTTCTCTATTTCTGTTTTGGTAATCAGATTAGCATATTGTGACAGTAGAAGTCATCACTAATAATAAATTAGACCTTAATTATAAATGATGTTCTAATGAAAATTAGAAGAAAAAGTGTTTCTGGTTTCAACATTTTCATGTGCCTGTCAGCAGTTATACAGGCAAAAATCAGTATTAAGTTGTAACTCAGCAATAGCTTGAAAATTATCTATACCATTATTATTATTATTTTGTTGTCTCTCATAGGGACATCAGACATCTGTTTTCAAAGATATGGCAGTAACAATTATTTGCATCATAGCCCTAGCTAACTAGATAGCTGAAAACATCTGTTATGATCTTCAGTTTCTCTAACCTGTCCCTGGAGAGGCTTTGATGCTTGAAATATTCTTTTTCTTCTTTCTCTGTCTGCAATAATCATTTTTGCAAAATACAGATTACTTGATACTTAAGGAAATTGACTCTAATGCCGTTTTTGTCTTTTTTGAATTTAAAAACTGGAAGAAGCAGGCATTAAAAAAAAAACTTGAGAAGAAAATTACTTTGCCAGAGTTGGAATTTTACTGTCATAACTATATTGCATTGCTCTTTAAATGATGGTCATTGTTTTTCTCTGATATATTAAACTCATAAAATGTAGAGGTTCTAATGTTTGAACTAACACATCAAATGTTCTCTTTTTGCACTCTAATCCAGTAATTAATTAGGAAGTCTTTGCAACACTGCAATATACTAGAAGTATATTGAGCTCTGGGCTATTTGGTGGACACAAACGATGTAAGTCACACAGTCTCTTCCAGCACCTAAATTCCAAGCTTATAGAAGAACTTTAAACCATTAACAAGTGAAACAAAATACAAATCCTAAACTATATATGTTCCTATAGGTTACTATTTAGCTCATTTGGTAAAGAATCTGCTTGCAATGTAGGAGACCTGGGTTCAATTCCAGGGCCAGGAAGATCCTCTGGAAAAAGAAATGGCAACCCACTCCAGTATTTTTGACTGGAGAATCCCATGGACAGAAGAAGTTGGCAGGCTACAGTCCATGGGGTCACAAGAGTAGGATATGACTTAGCGACTAAACCACCACCACCACCATAGAATATGTACAATGGTGTGCAGCAGAAAGAAATCAGTGTTGGCAAAGGAAATTGGAAAGGTAAGACTTTCTAAATATTTATTTCTTTTTTTGGCTGTGCTGGGTCTTAGTTGTATGCACAGGTTCTTGAGTTGTGGCATGCAGGATCTAGTTCTCTGACGAGGAATTGAACCTGGACCCCCTGCACTGGGAGTGGCAGTCCTAGCCAGTGAACCACCAGGGAAGTCTCCAAAGGAAAGATTTTAATCCTTAATGGTCAGCAAGCTCATGATACCAGCAGGTCAGTCTGGGTCAACAGAATTTGGTGCTCAGTTAGTATGTGCTGACTGCATAAATGAATGCATGCATGAGTGAATGAACGAAATAGACTCTTTGAAAAGAAATGGACTCTTGATCTGGCTTGGGAGCATGGATGCAGTTTTTGTAGCTGAAGAATATATATAAAAAAAAGAGAGGAGTAGCATGGCCAACAGTTTTCATGATGATGGGGATAAGGGTAGACTGAAAGGAGGGTGAAGGAAATGGGACAAAGGTGCTCTTAAGCGAAAGAGAGGAGGGAAAGTGAAGAAAAATACTTGCTTGGGTATAAGATAAATATGAAAAAAATGAGAAAAAAATATTTTATGCTAGCATGTAGGTACATTATAGAGGTCTATAAATGATGGGTTGGAGAATTGAATTATAACCCAGCTTTTAATTTATGAAAACAAAGAAATCCCCCCAAACATGGGGAACACTGAAGAAACTGGAAGAACTATGGAGCTGATCTTGTAGGTAAAACATTATAATAGCTTGTGTGTGCTCAGTTGCATTCAACTCTGCAACCCCATGGACTGTAGCCACCAGGCTCATCTGTCCAAGGAATTCTCCAGGCAAGAATACTGGAGTGGGTTGCCATTTCTTTCTCCAGGGGATCTTCCTGACCCAGGGATCAAACTCACCTCTCTTGTGTCTCCTGCATTGGCAGGTGGATTCTTTACTACCTTTATAGGGCTGGGAAGCCCTATAATAGTTTATATGAGTGTAATTAAACTTGAAGAAATATGATTTTTTGAGGAGCCATAATGAATATTTATTTAATAAGACTTCATGACAAGATATGTAGAATGAGGAGAAGAAACTTTCAGTGCTGGGAATTGCAGATATTAATGAAAATAACCATTTTGTATGATAAAAGGACATGCTGAAGTGGAAGATCACTTTACTTTTGAGTGTCTAAGTCTGAGGACTCAACCAAGCATTTGAGTGGGAATATTAATTAGGTAGTTGGAAACACAGGATTGGAATTCTACTGAAAGATGATATTTGGAGTTATTAATTTACAATAATTAGCAAAGATGTATATTGGAAAAAATAAAAAAAAAAGAATCATCTCTAAAAGTGAATAGTATTTATGTTTGTTTAACTTACAAATCAGTTTTGAAAGTGAAAGTCACTCAGTCTTGTCTGACTCTTTGCGACCTCATGAACTATACAGGCCATGGAATTCTCCAGGCCAGAATACTGGAGTGATTAGCCTTTCCCTTCTCCAGGGGATCATCCCAACCCAGGGATTGAACCCAGGTCTCCAGCATTTCAGGTGGGTTTTCTATCAGCTGAGCTACCAGGGAATCAATTTTGGAATGGTTCTAAATATATTTGCTTCATGTGAAGTTATTTTTGTTGTTAGTAGTATTCTGGAGATTTTGCTATAGTGTTAACTTTATATAATCTCCCTTGTATGGAGAAAACCTATACATTAATCAAGCTACATTTATCATAATTCCAACATTTTACATGTAATGAAGGTATTAGCATTAAAGGATGAATGAGTGCTGAAAGACGGTGTATTGATGCTTATTCTTATAAAAATAATGCTTTGAATCTGAATAATATAATGTATTTTTTAATAAAATCATATTTCTAGTTTTATATTTCCCCAATGATATCAATATTTCTTAGCTAATATTTCTTCACCTTTCAGTGCTGTGAGATTTGGATGAAGTTCATTCTCTTTTTAGAAATGTTCTTCAGTTTCAACCTGCTGTGAGCCTAGGTTAAGATAATTGAACTCAGGAGAATATTTTAAAGTGCAAGAAAAAATAAGGCAGCAAGAAAACATATGGCTTCCTAATTATGGTGTAGACTTTTAAAATCTCCTGTCTCTCCCTCTCTCTCTCATGATTTCTTTCCCCAGTCCACATCCATAACTGGCTCTGTCACGGACAGGCATTGGAGATGGAACAACAGAAACATCCATTACCTGTGGACAACTGGCATTTGAACTTTCAATTGTGTTTATTAGGTAACTAGAATTTTGGAAGTTATAACCCAATATCTGCACAGATACTCTCTGTCAATAGGAATACTAGTTTATAACTGACCAGACATTGGTAAATTCAAATCTCATTATGAAAAGTTGTTTACAATAAAAATCATTGCACTCAAGTAATATGATTTCACAGGGATTTTAGTTTTACTACCACAGAAATATATTGTAGGCTTTTTATTTATTTTAATGAGATTTAGGTTTCAAGGTATTACTCATCATTTTACTGAATAGACACATATACTCTGAATATGTAATACTCTAAAAGCATAATCAATAATAAAAGTCAATTTAAAATAGTCATCTGCACACTACATATTAAGAATAGGTCATATTTAGGTTTGTGTAGTTTCCATGTAGGTTATTTCTCTGGTTTCAAGAATTGTTGGCTCCACAATAAATGAATTCAATATGATAGCAGGATACAAGATTAACAGATAGAAATTGGTTGCATTTCTTTATACTAACAATGAAATATCAGAAAGAGAATGTAAAGAAACAATGCCTTTCAAAATCACAACCACAAAAATAAAATCTTTGGAAATAAAGCTCCCTAAGCAGATGAAAGATTTATAAGCTGAAAACTAGAAAACTTTAACAAAGGAAATTGAAGCTGATTCAAAGAAATGAAAAGATATCCCATGCCCTTGGATTGGATGAATTAGTATTTTTAAATGACCCTACTTGTGATTCAGATGGTAAAGAAGCTGCATGCAATTCAGAAGACATAAGAGATGCGGGTTTGATCCCTGGATTGAGAAGATTTCACTGGAGAAGGAAATGGCTACCCACTCCAGTATTCTAGCCTGGAGAATTCCATGAACAGAGGACCCTGGTAGACTACAGTCCGTGGAGTCACAAAGACACGACTGAGACTAACATTTTTTACATTTTGCACTTTCATATTACCCAGAGCAATTACAGATTTAATGTGATCCCTGTCACATTACCTAGACATTTTTCACAGAACTAGAACAAATAATTCTAAAATTCATATGGACCCAGAATTTTCAAAGCAATCCTGAGGATTAAGAACAAAGAAGGAGGCATAACCCTCCCAGAATTCAGTGAATACTACAAAGTTACAGTGATCTAAACAGTGTGTTATTGACCCCAAAACCAGACACGTGGATCACTGAAGCAAAATAAAGAGCTAAAAAACAAACCCACATGTTATACTTAATATGTTAGCTCTAATAACATGTGGGATGAATGAAAAGCAGTTCAAAGGTTATCTGCAAACTTCATGAAAGTTGTCCCCTTGACTTTCTCTAGTGTCTTTAATGAAACCATGAGGACAAATGAAACCACTAACATATTAGTTTCTGGGAAAATGTGGTAGGTAATAGTCAATGGTGATGAACAATTTAGATTATCTATACCTGTCCTAAAACTGAGCAGTTGGAACATTTCTATGTTTGATAGTCCTGGTAAATATTTTAAATTTGTTGACCAAAAGTCAACACTCTAAATAAGTTTAATGTTTTGCTATGTATGTCCAATCTTTCCTCTCTTCCTTAGTCCCCTGTACTGTGCTTAGTCACTCAGTCATGTCTGATTCTTTGTAACCCCAGGTACTGTTGCCCACCAGGCTTCTCTGTCCATGGGGATTCTCCAGGCAAGAATACTGGAATGGGTTGCCATGCCCTCCTCCAGGGGATCTTCCCAACCCAGGTATCAAACCCACGTCTTCTGCACTGCAGGCAGTTTCTTTACCATCTGAGCCACCAGGGAAGACCCCCTAGTCCCCTAGTGCCTTATATAACCTATTAGTTTCATTGTTTTCCCTACAGTATTGACTTTATACTACAGCAGTGTGTTTGTTATGTTCATTTTTACTCTGGCATCTTTACACTTATATTTGTCACTGACAATAAGATGTCAGTGTGAATTTTAAGTTCTATGCACAGATGCTCTTGATTGTCTCTGCTGTTCAAATGGTTTACAAAAGGAATCTATTAATATAGTCTTATTAATATGTGTTCCTTTTTCATGTCTACCCTTTCTTTTCCATCCCTTTTCTTATTTACTACTAAATAATCAAGAGGTCAAACGTTGGATAAATGAATGACTTAATTTCTTTGAAATTTATATATGTCTCCTGCTATTTAAACTGTTAATGCTGTATTGGTCAACTTGGTAACCACAGGGAAGCACATCCATGCCAGGCTAATATGGGGGAGAAAGTGGATGTATTTCAGCATCTTCAAACAGTTGATATTTTACCTGTATCTACTTTCATCCTCATAACAACTCTGAAAAACTGATAATATTATCTTTAAATAAGTGAGGAAACTGAGGCTGAGAAAGTTTCAACAACTTGTAATCTGCAATAGAAGGAGAAAGGGAGATTTAACTTTAGTCTCTTTTATTTCAAAGTTTGTGATTTTCCCATAAAATTTGTGCTTCATAAATTTACATATTTTATCTTACACCATCCAACATTTTTTTTCTTACAAACTATCTTATTTGTTATTTCTGTATGCACTCATTCTATTTACTACCATATTTTAGTATTTTAATTAAATGGATTTATTTTTAAATGAAATGTTATTTTCATAAACTAAGATAAATATCCTCTTATATAAACAAACTGGAATTGTAAAAATAAATTTAATGGCAACACAATAATGCTGACAAATGTTTTGAACCCTAGTAGCTCTGTTAAAATGGAGATTAACAAGTGATGGAGAAATATTAAAAATATGAGCTCTGAATGAGACTTTTATATTTGAGTTCATCAGAAAACAATTAATGGAATTGATAAAAGAGTATTTTTTTCCTATGTCTTTTTACTGACCTACCCATGTGTTGCCTAAGACCATTTAGAATCCACTGTATTTATGTCCCACAATTGGCAAATGCACTACTAACCCATAAAATTCAGGAGCAATCGAAGACCCTTTGAGTCCTCTCCACTGGAGTCCTGAATCACTAATTACCACCTCTGTTGGTTAATGTATTTGCTACACAGCTATGATGGGGTCATTAGACAATGATATTTAAGATCATAAAGGACTCATGGAAAATGCTTCTATCTATTAGTATTTGAGAGTGTTATTCTATATTTTAATGATTGGACCCATTAACCCAGAATCAGTAAATTTTCCATTAGTAAATAAAATAAGGCTCAATTTGAAGTGTCTCTTCTATTTGCCCTTTACAGGTATTTGATAATCTGTTTTCTGGCCCAATGTTTAGGGTATCAAATAGAATCATAGAATCCAGTGTTAAACTACATTTCTAGCAATTAAAACTTAAGAAAACCTTATAGATTATGCAATATAATCTCTTGTAATAAAGTTACAAAACTAAAGTGTAAATAGCTGAAGTGATTGCCCAAGGTTTCATGCTAATTCACAAGAAAGCAGTAACTAGAATCGTTTCTCATTATGTAAGCCTTTTCCCAGTATACTTTAGGAGTATGTTTATTCCTTGTACAAAGAATGGAAACAGTAAAAAATAAATAAGACAGATGGAGGTTTTCCTAAGCTCAAACTGTCTGACAAAACCTGAATAGAGAAAGGTGGGCCATGTATGGTACAAATTTCTTTTCCATAAATAATATGTCACTTCTTTAATTTTCTGCTTCAAGATATATCTGAATGTCTCCCTAGAATTATAGATTCTACTGTTAAGATTATATCACCAAATGCCTTGCACTCTTTGTTAATTGCAGACCCAAAACTTATTAAAGTAACCAACAGATTTATAAGTGCTAACCAAACTAGAACTTTCCTATTACAATGTGTTAAAAATCATCACAAACCATAGGAATAGTGCATGCATTATTGAAACTGCCATCCAACACCATTTTGAACCATAACTTCTACTTTAAATGTCACCAGATACTCTGAAGATTACTTTTGCAATGCAGCTTTTTAATTAAGTCATATTTTATATGGAAAGTAAAGAGACACAGGCTGAGTGTACATAGAACTGCTGAATTGAGTTTGCAGTAGCTACCCCAGTGGGGAAGGGTACTGTGAGTTTTAAGGACTCCATCTTTTGAAGTCCATACACTGGCTATGTATTAATTCAAGCACCAAGACAATTAACTACTTTGGTGCTGTCAGTAGTTTATCTACTCTGTATGTATGTATATATACAAGACAATTGCTTGCAGTGATATTTAATAATGTGATGAGTTTGTCAGTAGAATGCTTAGTAAATACTTCCATAAGCAAGTCTTCAGTGTAGACAAGACTTTTAATAAGCAAATGACTTTGCCTTTTGTTCTAATACATAGCTACATATTTGGAATAATTTCTTAAATAAAAGCTTGTTTGTTGGCTTTCAATGTATTAAATTCTTATTTTGCTTTTAAAATCATCTTCATTTATGTAAAGAAAAGTAGAGTCAGTGTAGGGGGATTAATAACATTCTCATAATAGGTACGGGTTAAAAAGAGTAATTGGCAATACTCACGGTTCACGTATTGCTGAAGTCTGGCTTGGAGAATTTTGAGCATTACTTTACTAGCATGTGAGATGAGTGCAATTGTGCAGTAGTTTGAGCATTCTTTGGCATTGCCTTTCTTTGGAATTGGAATGAAAACTGACCTTTTCCAGTCCTGGGGCCACTGCTGAGTTTTCCAAATTTGCTGGCAAATTAAGTGCAGCACTTTCACAGCATCATCTTTCAGGATTTGAAACAGCTCCACTAGAATTCCATCACCTCCACTAGCTTTGTTCATAGAGATGCTTTCTAAGGCCCACTTGACTTCACATTCCAAGATGTCTGGCTCTAGATTAGTCATCACATCATCATGATTATCTGGGTCGTGAAGATCTTTTTCGTACAGTTCTTCTGTGTATGCTTGCCACCTCTTCTTAATATCTTCTGCTTCTGTTAGGTCCAGACCATTTCTGTCCTTTATCGAGCCAATCTTTGCATGAAATGTTCCCTTGGTATCTCTAATTTTCTTGAAGACATCTCTAGTCTTTCCCCTTCTGTTCTTTCCTCTATTTCTTTGCATTGATTGCTGAAGAAGGCTTTCTTATCTCTTCTTGCTATTCTTTGGAATTCTGCATTCAGATGCTATATCTTTCTTTTTCTCCTTTGCTTTTCACCTCTCTTCTTTTCACAGCTATTTGTAAGGCCTCCCCAGAGAGTCATTTTGCTGTTTTGCATTTCTTTGCCATGGGGATGGTCTTGATGCCTATCTCCTGTACAGTGTCACGAACATCACTCCATAGTTCATCAGGCACTCTATCTATCAGATCTAGACCCTTAAATCTATTTCTCACTTCCAAAAACAATATTAACATTAAATCACAGTGAGAAAATCATCCACGTTTAATTGTCTTCCAACCCTTCTGATTACATCATGGAAAATATCTGTTTGGAGCCAATATGTCTCAGTACTTTCCAACTTTGAAAAAATCCAAGAATAGTAGCAACCCCTTCCCCCATCTTTTGCACTTTCAGTTGTTGTTCAGTCATGTCCCACTCTTTGCAATCCCATGGACTGCAGCTCACCAGACTCCTCTGTCCTCCACTATCTCCTGGAGTTTGCTCAAATTCATGTCCATTGAGTCAGTGATACTATTGGACCACCTTATACTCTGCTGCTGCTTTATCCTTGTGCCTTCAATCTTCCCCGGCATCAAGGTCTTTTCCAATGAGTTGGCTCTTTGCATCAGGTGGCCAAAGTATTTGAGGCTTCAGCATCAGTCCTTCCAATGAATATTCAGGGTTGATTTCCTTTAGGATAGACTGGTTTAGTCTCTTTGCAGTCTAAGGGATTCTCAACAGTCTTGTCCAGCACCACAGTTTGAAAACATCAGTTCTTCAGTGTTCAGTCTTTTTTATGGTTCAGCTGTCATATCTGCACATGACTACTGGAAAAACCATAGCTTTGACTTTATGCACCTTTGTCAGCAAAGTGATTTCTCTGCTTTTTAAAACACTGTCTACGTTTGTCATAGCTTTCCTTCCAAGGAGCAAGTGTCTTTTAATTTCATGGCTGCAGTCATCATCCACAAGGATTTTGGAGCCCAAGAAAATAAAATCTGTCACTGTTTCTACTTTTTTCCCTTCTATTAGCCATGAGGTGATGGCACCGGGTGCCATGAGCTTAGCTTTTTTAATGTTAAGTTTCAAGATGGCTTTTTCACTCTCCTCTTTCACCCTCATCAAGAAGCTCTTTAGTTCCTCTTCACCTTCTGCCATTAGAGTGGCATCATCTGCATATCTGAGGTTGTTGATTTTTTCAACTTTGTTACCCATGGTCAACTGTGGTCTGAAAACATTAAATGAAAATTTTCAGAAAAATAAGGTTTAGATTAAGCACCGTTCTGAGTAGTGTGATGAAATCTCACTCCATCAGGTTCCATCCTGCCCAGAATGTGAATTATCCCTTTGCCCAGATATCCCACTCCTTATTCACTTACTAGCCATCAGTCTAGATTATCATGTGGCCTGTCATAGTATCACAGTTCTCGTGTTCAAATAACACTTATTTTACTTAGTAATGGCCCCAAAACACAAGAGTGGTAATGCTGAAAATTTGGATATATCCAAGAGAAGCCATAAAATGCTTCCTTTAAGTAAAAAGGGGAAAGTTCTTGACTAATAAGGAAAGAAAAAAAAACTGTATACTGAGGTTGCCAAGATCTACAGTATGAATGAATTTTCTATCAGTAAAATTGTGAAGAAAGAAAAAGAAATTCACACCAGTTTTGCTGTCACACCTCAAACCACAAAAATTATGGCCATAGTATGTGGTAAGTGCTTAGTTAAGACAGGAAAAGCATTAAATTGTACAGTACAATATTCTGAGAGAAAGACCATATTTATAACTTTGTTTGAAATTACTTTATTTAACTATACTTGATTTACAATATTGTGTTAGTTTCACATATACAGCTTTAGATACTTTTCCATTACATGTATTACAGGATATTAAATACAGATCCTGTGCTAAATAAATAAATAAATCCTGTTTATCTGTTTTATATATAATGGTATGTAACTATTAATCCCATACTCCTAATCTATCCACCCCATACCCCCGAATTTTCCCCTTTGGTAGCCTTAAGTTTGTTTTCTGTCTGTGAGTCTGCTTCTGTTTTCCAAATAAGTTCACCTGTATTATTATTTTTAGATTCCATATATAAGTGATACCACATAATATTTGTTTTTTCTCTGCCCTGACTTACTTCACTTAGTATGATAATCTCTAGGTCCATCTGTGCTGGAGTGGGGTTGCTGGATCATATTATAACTCATGGGCTTCCCTGGTGGCTCAGAGGTTAAAGCGTCTGCCTCCAATGCGGGAGACCCGGGTTCAATCCCTGGGTCAGGAAGATGCTCTGGAGAAGGAAATGGCAACCCACTCCAGTATTCTTGCCTGGAGAATCCCACAGACTGAGGAGCCTGGTGGGCTGCAGTCCACGGGGTCATAAAGAGTCGGACACGACTGATTGACTTTACTTACTTATCATAACTCTATTTATAGTTTTTTAAGGAAACTTTGTACTGTTTTATACAGTGGTCCACCAATTTAACAGTGTAGGATGGTTCCCTTTTCTCCACACTCTTTCCAGTATGTATTATTTATAGACTTTTTGATGATGGTCATTCTGACTAGTATGATAATCTCTAGGTCCATCTGTGCTGGAGTGGGGTTGCTGGATCATATTATAACTCATGGGCTTCCCTGGTGGCTCAGAGGTTAAAGCGTCTGCCTCCAATGCGGGAGACCCGGGTTCAATCCCTGGGTCAGGAAGATGCTCTGGAGAAGGAAATGGCAACCCACTCCAGTATTCTTGCCTGGAGAATCCCACAGACTGAGGAGCCTGGTGGGCTGCAGTCCACGGGGTCATAAAGAGTCGGACACGACTGATTGACTTTACTTACTTATCATAACTCTATTTATAGTTTTTTAAGGAAACTTTGTACTGTTTTATACAGTGGTCCACCAATTTAACAGTGTAGGATGGTTCCCTTTTCTCCACACTCTTTCCAGTATGTATTATTTATAGACTTTTTGATGATGGTCATTCTGACTGGTATGAAGTGATACCTTATTGTAGCTTTGATTTGCATCTCTCTTAGCAGAGCTCCCTGGTAGCTCAAATGGTAAAGAATCCCCATGCATTGCCTGAGTTCGATCCCTGGGTTGGGGAGATCCCCTGGAGGAGGGCATGGCAACCTACTCTAGTATTCTTGCCTGGAGAATCTTCATGGACAGAGGAACCTGGCAGGCTATAGTCTGTGGGGTCACAAAAAGTTGGACATGACTGAGCGACTAAGCACAATAACTAGCAATCACATTCTCATAACTTTTATTACAGTATATTGTTATAATTGTTCTATATTTTATTATTGAAAAAGTGAAAGTGCTGGTCGCTCAGTTGTATGATTCTGGTGCATATTTTATGTTCATTTTAGACCAGGGAAATGATATTAGATAAAAAGCAAATTCAAACAATTTTCTTATTAAGATTTCAAAATGAGTCATAAGGCAGCAGAGACAACTTGCAACATCAACAATGCATTTGGCCCAGGAACTGCTAATGAACATACAGTGCAGTGGTGGTTCAAGAAGTTTTGCAAAGGAGATGAGAGCCTTAAAGATGAGGAACACAGTGGCTGGCCATCAGAAGTTGACAGTGCCCAACTGAGAGGATCACTGAAGCTGATCCTCTTACAACTACATGAGAAGTTACCGAAGAACTCAATGTCGACCATTTGTTGGTCGTTCAGCATTTGAAGCAAAAAAAAAAAAAAAACTGTATAATCCGGCACAGCTTTCCTCTTCAGAGAAGGATATAATATAGGGACCAAAGCCCCAGCTTAGAGTGCTCTCTGTGTTGTAACTCCCTCCTGATGTCTAGCATGTCTATCATAGCATCCTGGTCCTCACACATTCCTCAGAGATACAACCAGCAACAAGGAACACACCTACATGAAATTGCTCGAGGTTACAAACTTCCTCCATCTTGACAAATCCCTTAGTTAAAATCAGTCTTCACCTTATAAGACCTTAGCAGACTTCTCAGTCCTATGTAATAACTCCCTCCTTGAGATATTTGACTCACATTGGCTCCCAAGGAACTCTTAAGATCCAGAGTTCCTCTTGAATGTCTGAAGCCTCTGTTGTAATTCCATCACAGTTCAACTTCTCCCTCTGTTCAGTCCTGCTTCCGCCAGCCCTCTCAGGTACTGTCCCTAGGAGCACTTCCAAGCAAACTTCTCAAGAATGAATCTGAGTAGCAGAGGCAGTTCTCATGGAATAAAACCTATGGCAGCTGGTACCACAAATGGTCTTAGGAAGCTAACTGCACATGAAACACCATCACTGGTGGTAGATGATTAAGAAGAGAATGCACTGGCTAATTATAAAACTATATAATTAGATGGATATTGATGGAAGCAACACTGTAATAGAGAAAAACAATGAAAGGCTGAGAATAATACAGTGCCAAAAATGGGGTATATACATACCATGGAATATCAATCAGCCTTAAAAAGGAAAGATTCTAACATATGCTACAACATGGAGGGAAGTGAAGTGAAGTGAAAGTCGCCCAGTTGTGTCCGACTCTTTGCGACCCCACAGACTGTACAGTGAATGGAATTCTGTAGGCCAGAATACTGGAGTGGGTAGCCGTCCCCTTCTCCAGGGGATGTTCCCAATCCAGAAATTAAATCCAGGTCTCCCACTTTGCAGGCAGATTCTTTATCAGCTGAGCCACCAGGGAAGATACATGGATGGATGGTGAGGATATTATGCTAAGTGAAGTCAGTCAGTCACACAAAGACAAACACTGTATGATTCCACTTCCATGAGAGATAGAGAGTCGTCAGAATTATAGAGACAAAGAATAGAATAGTGACTGTCAAGGCCAGGAAGAAGGAGGGAATGAGGAGTTACTGTTTAATGGATATAAAATTTCCATTTTAAAGATGAAAGAGTTCCTGAGATGGATAGTGGTGATAATTGCACAAATGAATATTATTATTAAATGCTTTTAATACAATTAAATATTAAATGTATTTAATGTAAAAATTAAATACAAACATGAACAAAGCTAGTAGAAGTGATGGGATTCCAGTTGAGCTATTTCAAATCCTGGAAGATGATGCTGTGAAAGTGCTACACTAAAATGTCAGCAAATTTGGAAAACTCAGCAGTGGCCACAGGACTGGAAAAGGTCAGTTTTCATTCCAATCCCAAAGAAAGGCAATGCCAAAGAATGCTCAAACTACCATACAATTGTACTCATCTCACATGCTAGTATAGTAATGTTCAAAATTCTCCAAACCAGGCTTCAGCAATATGTGAACCATGAACTTCCAGATGTTCAAGCTGGATTTAGAAAAGACAGAGGAACCAGAGATCAAATTGCCAACATCCGCTGGATCATGGAAAAAGCAAGAGAGTTCCAGAAAAACATCTATTTCTGCTTTATTGACTATGCCAAAATCTTTGACTGTGTGGATCACAATAAGCTGTGGAAAATTCTGAAAGAGATGGGAATCCCAGATTACTTGACATGCCGCTTAAGAAACCTGTATGCAGGTCAGGAAGCAACAGTTAGAACTGGACATGGAACAACAGACTGGTTCCAAATAGGTAAAGGAGTACATCAAAGCTGTACATTGTCACCGTGCTTATTTAACTTATATGCAGAGTACATCATGAGAAACGCTGTGCTGGAAGAAGCACAGACTGAAATCAAGATTGCCGGGAGAAACATCAATCACCTCAGATATGCAGATGACACCACCCTTATGGCAGAAAGTGAAGAAGAACTAAAAAGCCGCTTGATGAAAGCTAAGAGGAGAGTGAAAAAGTTGGCTTAAAGCTCAACATTAAAATCATGGCATCCGGTCCCATCACTTCATGACAAATAGATGGGGAAACAGTGGAATCAGTGTCTGACTTTATTTTGGGGGGTTCCAAAATCACTTGAGATGGTGACCGCAGCCATGAAATTAAAAGATGCTTCCTCCTTGGAAAAAAAGTTATGGCCAGCATAAAGAGTATATAAAAAAGCAGACATTACTTTGTCAACAAAGGTCCATCTAATCAAGGCAATGATTTTTCCAGTAGTCATGTATGGATGTGAGAGTTGGACTATAGAGAAAGCTGAGGACCAAAGAATGGATGCTTTTGAACTGTGTGCTGGAAAAGACTCTTGAGAGTCCCTTGGACTGCAAGGAGATACAAGCAGTCTATCCTAAAGGAGATCAGTCCTGGGTGTTCATTGGAAGGACTGATGTTGAAACTGAAACACCAATATTTGGCCACCTGATGTGAAGAGTTGAATCTGAAAAAACCCTGATGCTGGGAAAGATTGAGGGCAGGAGAAGGGGATGACAGAGGATGAGATGGTTGGATGGCATCACCGACTCAATGGACATGAGTTTGGGTAAACTCCAGCAGTTGGTAATGGACAGGGAGGCCTGGCGCCATGCATGGTTCATGGGGTCGCAAAGAGTCAGACACAACTGAGCAACTGAACTGAACTGAATATAAAAATGTATTTTATACCCATTTGAATGCAGAGTTCCACAGAAGAGCAAAGAGAGATAAGAAAGCCTTCCTCAGTGATCTATGCACAATGCAAACTAACAGAGGAAAACAATGGAATGGGAAAGACTAGAGATCTCTTCAAGAAAATTATAGATACCAAGGGAACACTTCATATAAAGATGGGCACAATATAGGACAGAAATGGTATGGACCTAACAGAAGCAGAAGATATTAAGAAGAGGTGGCAAGAATACACAGAACTATACAAAAAAGATCTTCATGACCCAGAGAACCATGACGGTATTGAAGAGGAAAAGTTAAATTTTACATAACCTCCTGCTCATTCTGCCTTTGTAACTCAGCTTGCTCCTTACAAAGTCTGGATCACGTAGGTCATGTAGTCTCAGAAAGTGGGGACTTACAATACTAGGAACTGGAGCTTATCTCACTCACCCTTGTCCTGCTCTTTGCCATTGCCCAGCCCCTGCAAACTTGCTTAAACATTTCCTGTCCGTGTAAAGGTCAGGCATCCCGTTCCCATCTTGACTGCTGTTCCTGCACTCATGAAATCCCTTAGTTTAGACCAGCCTATTAGCAGCTAGTGTTCCCCACTATAGTCTGTCTATAAACACTCTGTAACCTCTTCGTTAGGGGCTCAAAGCTTGGAGGTTAACTCCCCTGGGCCCGCAGGCATAATAAACCTGAGTTCTCCAACTCTCTGAGTGTGCTGCTTGGTTTCTCGTTACTGGCTTCTGCAACAGTGTGATCACTCACCTAGAGCCAGACATCTTGGAATGCAAAGTTAAGTGGGCCTTAGAAAGCATCACTACAAACAAAGTTAGTGGATGTGATGGAATTCCACTTGAGCTATTTCAAATCCTAAAAGATGATGCTGTGAAAATACTGCACTCAATATGTCAGCAAATTTGGAAAACTCAGCAGTGGCCACAGGACTGGAAAAGGTCAATTTTCATTCCAATCCCAAAGAAAGGAAATACTAAAGAATGTTCAAACTACTGCACAACTGCACTCATCTCACACTCTAGCAAAGTAATGCTCAAAATCCTCCAAACCAGGCTTGAACAGTACGTGAATTGCAAGCTTCCAGATGTTCAAGCTGGATTTAGAAAAGGCAGAGGAGCCAGATATCAAATTGCCAACATCAACTGGATCATCGAAAAAGCAAGAGAGTTCCAGAAAAACATCTACTTCTGCTTCATTGACTATGCCAAAGCCTTTGACTGTGTGGATCACAACAAAATGTGGAAATTTCTTAAAAAAACAGGAATATCAGACCACCTTATCTGCCTCCTGAGAAATCTGTATGCAGGTCAAGAAGCAACAGTTAGGACTGAACATAGAACAATAGACTGGTTCCAAATCGAGAAAGGAGTACGTCAAGGCTGCATATTGTCACCCTGTTTATTTAACATATGTAACGTATATCATGTGAAATGCCAGCCTGGATGAAACACAAGCTAGAATCAAGACTGTCAGGAGAAATATCAATAACCTCAGATATGCAGATGACACCACCCTATTGCAGAAAGTGAAGAACTAAAGAGCCTCTTAATGAAAGTGAAAGATAAGAGTGAAAATGTTGGCTTAAAAGTCAACATTCAGAAAACTGAGATCATGGCATCTGGTCCCATCACTTCATGGGAAATAGATGGGGAAATGAAACAGTGAGGACTTTATTTTGAGGGGGGGGGCTCCAAAATCACTGCACATGATGACTGCAGCCATGAAATTAAAAGACGCTTGCTCCTTGGAAGAAAAGCTATGACCAACCTAGACAGCATATTTAAAAGAGGCATTACTTTGCCAACAAAGGTCTGTCTAGTAAAAGCTATGGTTTTTCCAGTAGTCATGTATGGATGTGAGAATTGGACTATAAAGAAAGCTGAACACCGAAGAATTGATGCTTTGAATGGTAGTGTTGGAGAAGACTCTTGAGAGTCCCTTGGACTGCAAGGAGATCCAACAAGTCCGTCCTAAAGGAAATCAGTCCTGAATATTCATTGGAAGGACTGATGCTGAAGCAGAAACTCCAATACTTTGGCCACCTGATACAAAGAACTGACTCATCGGAAAAGACGCTGATGCTGGGAAAGATTGAAAGTAGGTGGAGAAAGACCACAGAGGATGAGATGATTGGATGGCATCACCAACTCGATGGACATGAGTTTGAGTAAGCTCCAGGAGTTGGTGATGCACAGGGAAGCCTGGCATGCTGCAGTCTATGGGGTCACAAAGAGTCAGACACAACTGAGTGAACTGAATTGATTTAATACCACTGAACTGAACTGTACATTTAAAAGTGGTTTAAGATGCTAAATTTTATAATACATGAATTTTTCTCACAATTTTAAAAATCAGAAAAAAACCAATATCACTTCCTAACAGCAGAGATTAGTACTATCCCTAAAGACTTACTAAGAAATTCAGGGATGGTGGTCTCCACCACTTAATTCACTAGTATAAGCCCTACAAAGGCTAGGTGAGGAGAAGGATGACAGTGGATGACTTCAAACTCAACCAAGTAGCAGACAAGTCAACTGCAGCTCTAGAGCCAGATGTGGTATTTATTAGAGCAGATTAACACAGCCTCAAGGACATAGCATATGGCCATTGATCTGATGAATGTACTGTTTTCCATTTACCAAGAAAGAAAACCAGTTGACATTCATGTGGGATGGGCAATAAATACATTAAATCTCCCGCCTTCTGTCATAAAGGGATCTGGTCCAACTACACATTCATAGAACATCATGCTGGTCCTCTATATTGATGAAAACATGTTAAATGGACTTGGTAAACAAGAAGTGGCAATATGTTGGAAGCCTTGGTAAGATATGGGAGAAGGCAATGGCAAGCCACTCCAGTACTCTTGCCTGGAAAATCCCAGGGATGGCAGAGCCTGGTGGGCTGCTGTCTATGGGGTCACACAGAATCGGACATGACTGAAGCGACTTAGCAGCAGCAGCAGCAGCAGCAGTTGGTGAGATATATGCCTCCAGAGAATGAGAAATAATAAAGTTAATAAAGATTCAGAGGTCTACCGCATCAATTATTTCCATAACCAGTGGCCTGGGGTATGTCAGGATATGTCCCACCACCACCACCAAAATAAAGGGGACATGACTGAATCTCATACCTCCCTAAGAGGGAAACCAACATCTGAGGCTTCTGAGTTCTGGAGGTAATGTATTTCAAAATTGAGAAAACTGCTCTGACTCACTTTTGAGAACAAGGCTGACAGCATTCTATGGGGACCACAGTGGGCAAGAGCTCTTCAACATGTCCTGGCTAGAGAGCAAGTGGCCCTGCCTCGTGGGCCACCTGACCCAGCAGACCCTATGGTACTGAAATATCAGAAGTATGAAAAGATATTATGAGAAGTTTATAGTGAGCCCCCAAAGGAGAGTCTGCAGGAGAAAACTGTAACAGTTCCTGACATGCTACGGGACCCTGATAGAAACAGAGTCCTTAAATATGGGACTTCAAATGTTTACCCAGGGCTTCCCTGGTGGCTTGGTGGTGAAGAATTTGCCTGCCAATGCAGGAGACATGGGTTTGATCCCTGGACCAGGAAGGAGGAGCCCATATGCCACAGAGCAACTGATTCCAGGCACCACAACTACTCAGCCTGTGCTCTAGAGCCCAGGAACTGCAACTACCAGAGCCCAGGTGCCCTAGAGCTCGTGCTCTGCAACAGCAGAAGCCACTGCAACAGAAGCCTGCTCACCACGACTAGAGAGTAGCCCCCACTCACCACAACTGGAGAAAAGCCCACGCAGCAATGAAGACCTAGCACAGCCAAAATAAATATAGATGTAAAAAAAATAGATGTTAAACCCGTGGTGGATTCATGTTGATGTATGGCAAAACCAATACAGTATTGTAAAGTAAAAAAATAAAAATAATAATAATAACAAAATTAAATTAAAATGAACACACAGCCATGGTTGACTATCATGAGTTGGGTTTTATCAGACTCACCAAGCCATAAGTTTTGGTGAGTCCAGGAGCAATCTCCATAATGGAAGAGAACATCTGAGATCAAGCACAAGCAGAACCAGAGTGTAAACAAAACAAAGAATGGTTCAGATCTCCACGCTTCACCACTGTTATACCATCACCTCTCCTTAAACTCATTCCTATAAATACATGGAATTTCATTATTACCAGCCAACACAGGTGGAAAAGGATAAGCTTGGTCCTTGGATGGGTTTCTGATATGTGAATGCAAATCGAAAATAGCTTGATGTGTACTATAATACTATTCAAGAACAGTCCAGAAAGGCAGCAATAAGGGGAGAGAGAGAAGAATATACCTGATCATTCACTTTATGTAGAAAGAGAAGTGGACAGAAATAACAATGTATAGAGACTTGTGGAAGGTGATGAGTAGCTTGTTTGGATGATCAGTAGCCTGGCAAGAAAAAGATTAAAAGATCAGAGACACAGAGGTCTGGGAAATATGCATGCGGATGGATCTAAGGGAGTGAACACAAAGTAAAAATATTTTCATTTTGTACAGTTGCTACTCTGGAAGAGATACAAAATAACCAAGCAGATACAGTGACCCAGCCAGCTGAGGTCAGCCAGACTCTCTCTTCAGCTGACATATGAGCAGCAGTGCTGACACAGTAGAGTCAGGGATGGAACATCCATGGTAGTGGAGACAGATGCCATCCATGGATGCCTGGATGCATAGGACTTCCCTGGTGGCTCAGATGGTAAAGCGTCTGCCACAATGTGGGAGACCCGCGTTCTATCCCTGGGTTGGGAAGATCCTCTGGAGAAGGAAATGGCAACCCACTCCAGTACTCTTGCCTGGAAAATCCCATGGACAGAGGAGCCTAGTAGGCTACAGTCCATGGGTAACAAAGAGTCAGACACGACTGAGCAACTAAACTTTTGTTCTTTCTTTTCTTTCATGGATGCATATCCATCAGTATGGGTTCCACTTTCCAAGCTTAATATCGCTACTGATGCTTCCAAATGCCCAACCTACTGCCATCAGACACCAAAGCACAGACATAACATCATCCTTTCAGGGAACCTACCAGCCACTGAGCAGCAAGTCCATTACCCTGAAGCTATTCTACCCTGAAAGTGTTTCATCTTCACTGGAATTGACACACTCTAAGTATGTGTTTGCCTTACTTGCCTGCAAAGCCACAGCTGGCAGGACAATCCAACAGTAAAGGGTGTTTGATTTCACAACATGTGTATATAGAGTACACTGCATTGGACCAAATGTCCTATTATACTCCAAAGGGGCCATATAATGATAACAGGACCCACCAGGCCTATTACATAAAGCACTAACCAGAAGCTGCTGGCCTGCTGTACAGACAGAACAAGTAAGTGGTGTTCTTCCAAATGAGGGCTCAAAGGTAATACCTTTCATGAATGGCATACCATTTTCAAAGACACAGTGTACATAGTAAAGCAGTATTCATGTTAATGTTCCTATATACCTACCACTCCTCTCTGATTCCTACCTCTCTCTAAGGTTTATTCTCTGATATCCCTTCTCAGGTAAGCAGAAGCCTAACACACTTGACAGACTGAGGTACAGGGTCCTAGAATTCTGGCTTACCAGAGACTGTGCTAAGAGACAGGATCCAGGGACAAAAGAAAAAATAAAGTCAAGGAGATGGCTTGCTGGGCATCGATCTGAAAAGACTAAGCAGAATGGGAGGATATAGGATTGAGATGAGATAATCAAACCAGAGCAATACATTTTTGGAGTATAGAACTCAAGGACTTCCTGAGCCATGGGAACCATTTGGATCTCTAATACATACAAACATACACATACACACACATACACACACACACACACATCTCACTGGTAGAGAGCTGAACAAGTAGGTTAATATCAGAGGACTATTTTGCACTGGAAATAAGATGATTGTTTTCTCTTGGTATTCTGAAACTTCCATCTAAACAGTTTTTAAATAATCAAGTCAAGATTCAGCTAGAGAAGAAAGGCATTCCTAATTTAGGCAAGGTACTAAAACAACCAGCTGAAGTGTAAACCCATAGATCAAGGTCTGACTCCTCCTGTCTTTGGTGTGGGATCGCAGCTCTGGGAACGCAGGTGTGCCTGTCATTTGAGGAAAACTCTGAAAGCATGAATTGTGGGTGATGAATGACTAGAGAAAAGATAATGTCTTTGACTCTTGCATTCACAAAGGCTAATGAAGCCTGTGAAATTCTGTGCCAGTTCAGTAAATGGTGAATGAGTCACCAGAAACACACTCAGTTCCATTCAGTTCAGTCGCTCAGTCGTGTCCGACTCTTTGAGACACCATGAATCACAGCACACCAGGCCTCCCTGTCCATCACCAACTCCCGGAGTTCACTCAGACTCGCGTCCATCGAGTCCATGATGCCATTCCAGCCATCTCATCCTCTGTTGTCCCCATCTTCTCCTGCCCCCAATCCCTCTCAGCATCAGAGTCTTTTCCAGTGAGTCAACTCTTCACATGAGGTGGCCCAAGTACTGGAGTTTCAGCTTCAGCATTATTCCTTCCAAAGAAATCCCAGGGATGATCTCCTTCAGCCCTGGTTGGATCTCCTTGCAGTCCAAGGGACTCTCAAGAGACTTCTCCAACACCACAGCTCAAAAGCATCAATTCTTCGGGGCTCAGCTTTCTTCACAGTCCAACTCTCACATCCATATATGACCACTGGAAAAACCATAGCCTTGACTGGATGGACCTTTGTTGGCAAAGTAATGTCTCTGTTTTTCAATATGCTATCTAGGTTGGTCATAACTTTTCTTCCAAGGAGTAAGCATCTTTTACTTTTATGGCTGCAGTCACCATCTGCAGTGATGTTGGAGCCCCGAAAACTAAAGTCGGACACTGTTTCCATTGTTTCCCCATCTATTTGCCATGAAGTGATTGGACCAGATGCCATGATCTTCGTTTCCTGAATGTTGAGCTTTAAGCCAACTTTTTCACTCTCCGCTTTCACTTTCATCAAGAGGCTTTTTAGTTCCTCTTCACTTTGTGCCATAAGGGTGGTGTCATCTGCATATCTGAGGTTATTGATATTTCTCCCAGCAATCATGGTTCCAGCTTGTGCTTCTTCCAGCCCAGCGTTTCTCATGATGTACTCTGTATATAAGTTAAATAGGCAGGGTGACAATATACAGCCTTGACATACTCTTTTTCTTATTTGGAACCTGTCTATTGATCAGTTCAAACTGTTGCTTCCTGACCTGCATATAGGTTTCTCAAGAGACAGGTCAGGTGGTCAGGTATTCCCATCTCTTTCAGAAGTTTTTCAATATGCTATCTAGGTTGGTCATAACTTTTCTTCCAAGGAGTAAGCATCTTTTACTTTTATGGCTGCAGTCACCATCTGCAGTGATGTTGGAGCCCCGAAAACTAAAGTCGGACACTGTTTCCATTGTTTCCCCATCTATTTGCCATGAAGTGATGGGACCAGATGCCATGATCTTCGTTTTCTGAATGTTGAGCTTTAAGCCAACTTTTTCACTCTCCGCTTTCACTTTCATCAAGAGCTTTTTAGTTCCTCTTCACTTTGTGCCATAAGGGTGGTGTCATCTGCATATCTGAGGTTATTGATATTTCTCCCAGCAATCATGGTTCCAGCTTGTGCTTCTTCCAGCCCAGCGTTTCTCATGATGTACTCTGTATATAAGTTAAATAGGCAGGGTGACAATATACAGCCTTGACATACTCTTTTTCTTATTTGGAACCTGTCTATTGATCAGTTCAAACTGTTGCTTCCTGACCTGCATATAGGTTTCTCAAGAGACAGGTCAGGTGGTCAGGTATTCCCATCTCTTTCAGAACTTTCCACAGTTTATTGTGGTCCACAGAGTCCATTGGAAAGGGTCAGTTTTCATTCCAATCCCAAAGAAAGGCAATGACAAAGAAGGCTCAAACTACTGCACAATTGTACTCATCTCACACACTAGTAAAGTGATGCTCAAAATTCTCCAAGCCAGGCTTCAGCAATACATGAACTGGGAACTTCCAGATGTTCAAGCTGGTTTTAGAAAAGGCAGAGGAACCAGAGATCAAATCGCCCACATCCGCTGAATCATCAAAAAAGCAAGAGAGTTCCAGAAAAACATCTATTTCTGCTTTATTGACTATGCCAAAGCCTTTGACTGTGTGGATCTCAATAAACTGTGGAAAATTATGAAAGAGATGGGAATACCTGACCACCTGACCTGCCTCTTGAGAAACCTATATGCAGGTCAGGAAGCAACAGTTTGAACTGGACATGGAACAAAAGACTGGTTCCAAATAGGAAAAGGAGTATGTCAAGGCTGTATATCATCTCCCTGCTTATTTAGCTTATATACAGAGTACATCATGAGAAACGCTGGGCTGGAAGAAGCACAAGCTGAAATCAAGACTGCTGGGAGAAATATCAATAACCTCAGATATGCAGATGACACCACCCTTATGGCAAGAAGTGAAGAGGAACTAAAAAGCCTCTTGATGAAAGTGAAAGCGGAGAGTGAAAAAGTTGGCTTAAAGCTCAACATTCAGAAAACGAAGATCATGGCATTGGTCCCATCACTTCATGGCAAATAGATGGGGAAACAATGGAAACAGTGTCAGACTTTAGTTTTGGGGGCTCCAAAATCACTGCAGATGGTGACTGCAGCCATAAAAGTAAAAGATGCTTACTCCTTGGAAGAAAAGTTATGACCAACCTAGATAGCATATTGAAAAACAGAGACATTACTTTGCCAACAAAGGTCCATCTAGTCAAGGCTATGGTTTTTCCACTGGTCATGTATGGATGTGAGAGTTGGACTGTGAAGAAGGCTGAGCACCGAAGAATTGATGCTTTTGAGCTGTGGTGGTGGAGAAGTCTCTTGAGAGTCCCTTGGACTGCAAGGAGATCCAACCAGTCCATTCTGAAGATCAACCCTGGGATATCTTTCGAAGGAATGATGCTAAAGGTGAAACTCCAGTACTTGGGCCACCTCATGCGGAGAGTTGACTTACTGGAAAAGACTCTGATGCTGAGAGGGATTGGGGGCAGGAGGAGAAGGGAACGATAGAGGATGAGATGGCTGGATGGCATCACGGACTCGATGGACGTGAGTCTGGGTGAACTCCGGGAGTTGGTGATGGACAGGGACGCCTGCGATTCATAGTGTGTCAAAGAGTCGGACACGACTGAGCAACTGAACTGAACTGAACTGAACCCCATAGTAGGAATCAGCTTGCTCCCATCTCTGGGAGCGAGTAAGGAAAAGTTATTTGTTTTCACGATCCCCTGTTGCAGCAGTGGCCCCAGTAAAGCCTTGCCTGAATTTCCTGACTGATCTCTTATCAATTTTTATTGATTAGGGAAACCCAAGAATCCTGGTCCAGTAACACCTTTACCCTCTGTCCAGGACCTCTCTGGACAGGCGGGGCCACTCACCTTTTCCTGGGCAAAAGAGGGGTTCCAGTTTTTCAGGCCCTCTTGGAGCTCCAAGATGTCCACCACGCCGTCCCCGTTGTGGTCCAGGTCTTGGAAAAGGTTCTTGTAGTGTAAGTAGTCTTCCTCGTCGGTGCGGCAGCTCGCCGCGGGCACACGAAGCCCCGCAGCCAGCGCGGCATGGTCCGGCCGGCGCTGCCCCGCGGCGGCGGGGACCGCAGGCAGCCTCTCCTCCTGGCCCCAGGGAGGGCGTCCCGCCGGCGGCCACGCCACCTGCCGCCTCCTCGACGCCGCAGCAGCTCAGGGTCCGCGCGGGCAGCCGGGCTGCCGCAACCGCCCGACTCAAGCCCCCGCGGTTCTCAGCCCCCTGAGGCGGGAGGGTGCGCGCCGGTGGCTCTCGGGCGTCGCTGAAGAGCCTCGTGGGGGAGGCCCTGCCGGGACGCCGCGTGAGCGTCCGCCCTCCCAGAAGTTGGAAACTGAGGCGCGAAACACGGCGGCCGGACCTTCCAAGCCTAAGTCGACCGCGAGCCGAGGAGAGCTTGGGAGGGAGGAAGAACGCCTCCCTTGGGAAGGAGGAAGGCGTTCCTCTCCCGGGGCGGCATCTAAAGAGCGCTCCGGCGTCAAGGATCTTCCCGGCAAACCTCCTGGGGCAGCGGGTCATGAGCTGCTCGACCTGCACCTCTGCTGAGAGCGCCCAGTGCCACCGCGTAGGTCATCGCTTTGCAGTCGGGACCCCGCTGGCCCAGCGGAGGCAGAGCTAAATCCTCCCCCTAGCAGCCTTCATCTCTGTCTCTCTCTTCCCCTCCCTGGGAACCTGCGGTTGTTTCCAAGAACCTGTCTCCTCTTCTCCCACTTGTCTCCTGGATCCACTGCAGTCTCACCTCAGCCACCACCACCTACCTCACTGAACTTCCTCGTCACAGAATCCAGAGGACACTAAAATGCTTGCTTTACTTAATCCCAGCTCTGTTTAAGACACTGCTGACCACGCCCTCTATCCTGAAATATTTAACTTTTTACTTTGTCTTCGGGAACACCATATATTTCTGCCATTCCTTATACTCTCTTACAGGCTCCCACAAAAAGAGCCTGAAATCATCTACTGTTGGGGCTCTACAGAATTGCAGTAGATAGGGTTGAGGGAGTAGGTAAAAACCTAGTTCTGTAATTTGTTGCATGAAGCTTTGCACTCTCAATCCCTAGTCATATCCTTTGAAAGTCAATGGCATAATCTAATGACAAGCCCACCAGTGTTTTGAAAAGTTTCCTTATAAAATTCCACAGACCACAGAATAAAATTAACTTGTTTTTCAAAATAACAGTTTGAGATGTTATTTATTCCATTTGTTATTAATAAGTGTTAAAGATATAAAAGTAAAGAACATTGAATCTGCTCTCATAACAGCTCACCATCTAGTGTGCTCTAGGTGTGTAAACAAATAAAATTCAACCTAATAAACATATGCTTTATGTTAGATATAAAGCATATATAAAGATAACTGAGATGTGACTACACATGATAAAATACATTATTTAAATGAATGAGATTTAGGAATTAATAAACAGAAGGCTATTAATAAAGCTTTTAGAAAATATTCTAAGTAATAGATGTGAGAGTTGGACTGTGAAGAAGGCTCAGCCCCAAAGAATTGATGCTTTTGAACTGTGGTGTTGGAGAAGACTCTTGAGAGTCCCTTGGACTGCGAGGAGATCCAACCAGTCCATTCTGAAGGAGATCAGCCCTGGGATTTCTTTGGAAGGAATGATGCTAACGCTGAAACTCCAGTACTTTGGCCACCTTATGTGAAGAGTTGACTCACTGGAAAAGACTTTGATGCTGGGAGGGATTGGGGGCAGGAGGAGAAGGGGACGATCGAGTATGAGATGGCTGGATGGCATCACGGACTAGATGGACGTGAGTCTGAGTGAACTCCGGGAGTTGGTGATAGACAGAGAGGCCTGGCATGCTGCGATTCATGGGGTCGCAAAGAGTCGGACACGACTGAGCGACTGAACTGAACTAAATAGGCATATGTAAATATTAAGGACTTTTCCTTTAAAAGATATAACTGTCAAAAACAAAATAAAGTGTGGAACTTATGTAGAAGTAAAATATATGACAGCAATAGGAAAAAGGATGGGAGAGGGGTCGTAGAAGTATACTACTAAAAGGTTCTCACATTATATGTGAGGTAGTATCATTTAAATCAGAGAAGGCGATGGCACCCCACTCCAGTACTCTTGCCTGGAAAACCCCATGGATGGAGGAGCCTGGTAGGCTGCAGTCCATGGGGTCTCAAAGAGTCGGACACAACTGAACGACTTCACTTTCACTTTTCACTTTCATGCATTGGAGAAGGAAATAGCAACCCACTCCAATGTTCTTACCTGGAGAATCCCAGGTATGGGAGCCTGGTAGGCTGCCGTCTATGAGGTCGCACAGAGTCAGACAAGACTGAAGCGACTTAGCAACAGCAGCATACATTTAAATGGAGGAGGACCTGGCAACCCACTCCAGTATTCTGCCTGGAGAATCCCCATTGACAAAGAAGCCTGGCAGGCTACAGTCCATAGGGTTGCAAAGAGTCAGACACGACTGAAGCGACTTAGCATACATTTAAAACTGCGTGCTAGAAACCCTAGAGCAACCATTGAAAAAAACATGGAAGTATAGCTAATAAACCAATAGAAGAGATAAAATAGAATACCAAAAAACACTGAATTAATACAAAAGAATGTAAGAGAGGAAAAGGAGAAAGAATAGTCGAGATAAGCAAAACAAGAAAGATGTGGGAACTTAAAACCATTTCAATAATTATTCTATATGCTTCAAACAAAAGGCAGAGCAAACAAGACCCAACTATATACTTTCTAAAAAACTGAAATATAAAGATACAAATAGGTTAAAAGTAAATGGATGGACAAAGAAATACTTGAAAACACTAATCTTGAGGAAGCTGGGGTAGCTATATTAATATTAACCAAGGAAGACTTCAAGACAACAAAGACATTTTATAATCTTAGGAGAGTTTATTCACCAAGATGGTATAACAATCATAAGGTATATGTAGCTAATAACAAAGCTTGAAATTACATAAAGTAAAAACGGACAGACTGCAAAGTGAAATAGATACATCCACAATTAGACCCAAACAATTGATAGAATGAGGAAACTGTCAATAGGGTATAAAATACTTCAGTAATATGATCAACATTA
Organism: Aepyceros melampus; assembly: GCA_006408695.1. Lineage (NCBI taxonomy): Eukaryota > Metazoa > Chordata > Mammalia > Artiodactyla > Bovidae > Aepyceros > Aepyceros melampus. The sequence goes on along the minus strand of SJXQ01006763.1, from coordinate 248,878 downwards.
TTTTAACTGCACATGTAAAGTTGAAAGACTAAGGAAGACTACACAAACACTTGGAAATTAAATGATTTACTTCTAAATAACACATGGGTCAATGAAGAAATCACAGGAAATATCAGAATATATTTTGAACTGAATGATAATGAAAGCATATCAAAACATGTAGAATACAGCTAAACTAGTGCCTAGATTAACATTATATCTTTAGATGTTTGTGTTAGAAAACAAGAAAAATTTAAATATGTGACTAAGGTTCTACTTTAAGAAATTATAAAAAGAAGAGCAAATTAATGCCAAATACATAGCAAGAAGGATTTTAAAGATTTGAAATCAATGAAATAAAAGCAATAAAGAGAATTAGTAAAATTAAAAGCTATTTTCATGGAAAAAATTAATAAAATTGATAAACCTCAACTAGACCAATAAAGAAAAAAATTACCAATATCAAGAAAACATCAGCTTCTGGTTCAAGATGGCAGAACAAAAGGACATGCACTGATCTTCTCCTGCGAGAGCACCAAAATTGCAACCAGCTGTTGAACAACCATTGACAGGAGAATGCTGGAACCCACCAAAAAAGATACCCCATATCCAAAAACAAAGAAGCCACAGTAAGATGGTAGTAGGGGTGCAAACACAATAAAATCAAATCCCATAGCCGCCGGGTGGATGACCCACACACTGAAGAACAATAATACCAAAGAAGTTCTCACACTATTGTGAAGTTTCTGAACCCCAACATCAAGCTTCCCAGCCTGGAGATCTGACAAAGGGACAGGGAATCCCCAGGGACTCTGTCCTTGTGCACTAGCAGGATTTGATTAAAGGACTTCCAGAGGATTAGGGGAAACAGAGACTCCAGTCTTGAGGAGCACGAACAAAATTTTACACGCACCAAGACGCAGAGGAGCAGTGATCCCACAGGAGACTGAACCCAAACTACCAGTTAGTGTTGCAGGGCTCCCTGTGGAGGCATGGGGAAGGGGGCACTGGAAGGTCCCCCTTGGCATAAGCCCTCTTGTAGTTCGCATTAACCCTACCACAGAGCCTGTAGACTCCAGGTCTGGGTTGAAAGTGAAAAGTGAAAGTGAAGTTGCTCAGTCGTGTTTCGACTCTTTGCAACCCCATGGATTGTAGCCTACCAGGCTCCTCCCTCAGTGGGATTCTCCAGGCAAGAGGACTTGAATGGGTTGCCATTTTCCTTCTCCAGGGGATCTTCCCGACCCAGGGATCAAACCCGAATCTCCCACATTTCAGGCGAATGCTTTAACCTCTAAGCCATAGAAGAGCTGGTGTTGCCTTCTGGGTTGCCTCAGGCCAAACAACTACCAGGGAGGGAGTGCAACCCCACACATCAGCAGATAATTGGATTAAAGCTTTACTGAGCAAGGCCCTGCCCACCAGAGCAAGACTCAGTTTTTCCAATCACCTATCCCTCCCATCAGGAAGCTCACACAAGCCTCTCAGCCTCATCCATCAGAAGGCAGACAGAAGAAGCAAGGAGCACAGTCTCACAGCAGCTAAAACAAAAACCATATTACATAAAGTTAATCACGATGAAAAAGCAAAAAGTTATGTCCTAGATGAAGGGACAAGATAAAATCCCAGGAAAACAACTAAAGGAAGTGGAGATAGGCAGCCTTCCAGCAAAAGAATTCAGAATAATGATAGTGAAGAGAGTGAAAAGAATAGAGGCAAAGATAGAGAAGATACAAGAAATGTTTACCAAAGACCCAGAAGGACTAAAGAACAAACAAACAGACATGAACAATACACTAGAAGGAATCAATAGCAGAATAACTGAGGGAGAAGAATGGATAAATGACCTGGATGACAAAATAGTGGAACAGAATAGTGGAACTGCCACAGAACAGAATATGGAAAAAAGAATGAAATGAAGCCAGCCTAAGAGACCTCTGAGACAACATTAAATGCACCAACATTCACATTATAGGGGCCCCAGAAAGAGAAGAGAGAAAGAGAAAGGACCTGACAAAATATTTGAAGAGATAATAGCTGAAAATTTCCCTAACATGGGAAAGGAAATAATCACCAAGTCCAGAAAGCACAGAGACTCCCAGGAAGGATAAACCCAAGGAGGAACATACCAAGACACACAGTAAACACACTGACAAAAATTAAAGACAAGTGATAAAACATTGAAAGCAACAAGGGAAAAATGACAAATAACATACAAGGGAACTCCCATCAGATTATCAGCTGATTTCTCAACAGAAACTCTACAAGCCAGAAGGGAATGACATGATATATTTAAAGTGATGAAAGAAAGAACCTACAGCCAAGACTATGCTAACTCAGCAAGATTCTCATTTAGATATGATGGAGAAATCAAAAGCTTTCCAAACAAGCAAAAGTAAGGAGAATTCAGCACGACCAAACTAGCTTTACAACAAATGCTAAAGGAACTTCTCTAGGCAGGAAGCACAAGAGGAAAAGACCTACAGAAAATAAACCCAAAACAATTAAGAAAACGGTTAATAGGATCATACATATCAATAATTACCTTAAATGTAAATGGATTAAATGCACCAACCAAAAGACATAGACTGGCTGTGTGAATGAAAATACATGAACATATGCAGTTCCACTTACCACATCACTTTGCTTGGCCCCTCCGCCCAAACGGTATGTAGTTACTTTATATTGTTAATTATGTTCCCATTATGGTTTGCAATTATAATTACGTCTTCTTTTATGTCTGGTTGCTAAGTCCCGTCAGTCGTATCCAACTCTGTGCAACCCCACAGACGGCAGCCACCAGGCTCCCCTGTCCCTGGGATTCTCCAGGCAAGAACACTGGAGTGGGTTGCCATTTCTTTCTCCAATGCATGAAAGTGAAAAGTGAAAGTGAAGTCGCTTAGTCATGTCTGATTCTTCGTGACCCCATGGACTGCAGCCTACCAGGCTCCTCTGTCCATGGGATTTTCCAGGCAAATGTTCTGGAGTGGGTTCCATTGCCTTCTCCCTTTGTCTGGTTATTGATTGTGAAAACTGATAAACATCTTCTACTATTGTGATTATGTAACTATTTTTCACTTACTACCATTGTATCTGATTGGTCAACAGAAAAACAAGAGAACTCTATATCACCAAAACTAGGATCTAATAGAAAAACTTGTAATCACTTTTTAACATCCAGATGCATATCAGAATTATCTTGAAATTTCTTGAAAAATACAAATGCTCAGGTATGGCATTTTCTCCAAGTGCCAGATATGTCTCTAATGAGCAGTCATGTTTAAAAACAATTGGACTTATGATAAACTTTTACCTAGTTTGTTTCACTTTCTCTATTGCATATTCAGTGCTCTCATTTCATTTAGTTTATTTTCCCCAATTTCTCCATCTCTCTTTTTTTGTTTTTTTATGTTCTTTCTTAAGCCTTTACCAAATGTAGTAGAAAAGCTTTTTATACACACACACACAACACACATACGTATTGTTGTTGTTCAGTCGCTCAGTCATGTCCGAATCTTTGTGACCCCATGGACGGCAGCACGCCAGGCTTCCCTGTCCTTCACCATCTCCTGGAGCTTGCTCAAAGTCATATCCATTGAGTTCATAATGCCATCCAACCATCTTGTCCTCTGTTGTCCCCCTTTCCTCCTATCTTCAATCTTTCCCAGCATCAGGGTCTTTTCCAATGATCCAGTTCTTCACATCAGGTGGCCAAAGTATTGGAGTTTCGGCTTCTGCATCTGTCCTTCCAATGAATATTCAGGATTGATTTCCTTTAGGATTGACTGCTTTGATCATCTTGCAGTCTAAAGGACTCTCAAGAGTCTTCTCCAACACCACAATTCAAAAGCATCAGTTCTTCAGCACTCAGCCTCCTTTATGATCCAGTTCTCACATCCATACATGACTCCTGGAAAAACCATAGCTTTGACTGGACAGACCTTTGTTGACAAAGTAATGTCTGTTTTATAATATGCCATCTGGGTTTGTCATAGCTTTTCTTCCAAGGAGAAAAAAAATTAAATTATTTTAATTTCATGGCTGCAGTCACTATCTGCTGTGATTCTGGAGCCCAGGAAAACAAAGTCTGACACTGTTTCCATTGTATGAAAGTCTTTTGCCATGAAGTGATGGGACCGGTTGCCATGATGTTAGTTTTCTGAATGTTGATTTTTAAGCCAACTTTTTCACTCTCCTCTTTCACTTTCATCAAGAGGCTCTTTAGTTTCTCTTTGCTTTCTGCCATAAGGGTGGTGTCATCTACATGTCTGAGGTTATTTATATTTCTCCCAGCAATCTTGATTCCAGCTTGTGCTTCATCCAGCCTAGCATTTCACATGATGTACTCTGTAAGTTAAATAAGCAGTGACAGTATACAGCCTTGACACACTCCTTTCCTGATGTGGAACCCATCCACTGTTCCATGACCGGTTCTAACTGTTGCTTCTTGACCTGCACACAGGTTTCTCAGGAGGCAGGTAAGTTCAGTTCAGTTCAGTTCAGTCGCGCAGTTGTGTCCGACTCTTTGCAACCCCATGAATCGCAGCATGCCAGGCCTCCCTGTCCATCACCAACTCCCGGAGTTCACTCAGACTCACGTCCATTGAGTCCATGATGCCATCCAGCCATCTCATCCTCGGTCGTCCCCTTCTCCTCCTGCCCCCAATCCCTCCCAGCATCAGGGTCTTTTCCAATGAGTCAACTCTTCGCATAAGGTGCCCAAAGTACTGGAGCTTCAGTTTTAGCATCATTCCTTCCAAAGAAATCCCAGGGTTGATCTCCTTCAGAATGGACTGGTTGGATCTCCTTGCAGTCCAAGGGACTCTCAAGAGTCTTCTCCAACACCACAGTTCAAAAGCATCAATTCTTCTGCGCTCAGCCTTCTTCACAGTCCAACTCTCACATCCATACATGACCACAGGAAAAACCATAGCCTTGACTAGACGGACCTTAGTCGGCAAAGTAATGTCTCTGCTTTTGAATATACTATCTAGGTTGGTCATAACTTTTCTTCCAAGGAGTAAGCGCCTTTTAATTTCATGGCTGCAGTCACCATCTGCAGTGATTTTGGAGCCCAAAAAAACAAAGTCTGACACTGTTTCTACTGTTTCCCCATCTATTTCCCATGAAGTGATGGGGCCAGATGCCATGATCTTCGTTTTCTGAATGTTGAGCTTTAAGCCAACTTTTCCACTCTCCTCTTTCACTTTCAACAAGAGGCTTTTTAGCTCCTCCTCACTTTCTGCCATAAGGGTGGTGTCATCTGCATATCTGAGATTATTGATATTTCTCCCAGCAATCTTGATTCCAGCTTGTGTTTCTTCCAGTCCAGCATTTCTCATGATGTACTCTGCATATAAGTTAAATAAGCAGGGTGACAATATACAGCCTTGACGTACTCCTTTTCCTATTTGGAACCAGTCTGTTGTTCCATGTCCAGTTCTAACTGTTGCTTCCTGACCTGCATACAGATTTCTCAAGAGGCAGGTCAAGTGGTCTGGTATTCCCATCTCTTTCAGAATTTTCCACAGTTTACTGTGATCCACACAGTCAAAGGCTTTGGCATAATCAATAAAGCAGAAATAGATGTTTTTCTGGAACTCTCTTGCTTTTTCCATGATCCAGCGGATGTTGGCAATTTGATCTCTGGTTCCTCTGCCTTTTCTAAAACCAGCTTGAACATCAGGGAGTTCACGGTTCACATATTGCTGAAGTCTGGCTTGGAGAATTTTGAGCATTACTTTACTAGCATGTGAGATGAGTGCAATTGTGCGGTAGTTGGAGCATTCTTTGGCATTGCCTTTCTTTGGAATTGGGATGAAAACTGACCTTTTCCAGTCCTGTGGCCACTGCTGAGTTTTCCAGATTTGCTGGCAAATTGAGTGCAGCACTTTCACAGCATCATCTTTCAGGATTTGAAACAGCTCAACGGGAATTCCATCACCTCCACTAGCTTTGTTCGTCGTGATGCTTTCTAAGGCCCACTTGACTTCACATTCCAAGATGTCTGGCTCTAGATTAGTCAACACATCATCATGATTATCTGGGTCATGAAGATCTTTTTTGTACAGTTCTTCCGTGTATTCTTGCCACCTCTTCTTAATATCTTCTGCTTCTGTTAGGTCCAGACCATTTCTGTCCTTTATCGAGCCCATCTTTGCATGAAATGTTCCCTTGGTATCTCTAATTTTCTTGAAGAGATCTCTTGTCTTTCCCATTCTGTTCTTTTCCCCTATTTCTTTGCATTGATTGCTGAAAAAGGCTTTCTTATCTCTTCTTGCTATTCTTTGGAACTCTGCATTCAGATGCTTATATCTTTCCTTTTCTCCTTTGCTTTTTGCTTCTCTTCTTTTCACAGCTATTTGTAAGGCCTCCCCAGACAGCCATTTTGCCTTTTTGCATTTCTTTTCCATGGGGATGGTCTTGATCCCTGTCTCCTGTACAATGTCACTAACCTCATTCCATAGTTCATCAGGCACTCTATCTATCAGATCTAGACCCTTAAATCTATTTCTCACTTCCACTGTATAATCATAAGGGATTTGATTTAGGTCATACTTGGTCTGATATTCCCATCTCTTTAAGAATTTTCCACAGTTTGTTGTGATCCACACAGTCAAAGGCTTTAGTGTAGTCAATGAAGCAGAAGATGCTTTTCTGGAACTCTCTTGCTTTTTCTATGATCCAATGGATGTTGGCAATTTGATCTCTGGTTCATCTGCTTTTTCTAAATCCAGCTTGAACATCTGAAAGTTCTCAGTTCACATACTGTCCTGAAGCCTAGCTTAGAGAATTTTGAGAGTCACTTTGCTAGCATGTGAAATGAATGCAACTGTACAGTAGTTTGAACATTCTTTTCATTTTCTATTTTTAAAATCTTAAGAACTTTTGCCTAACTAAAAACATATGACATTTTGATTCTACTTGTTTGATTAGTATGAATAGAATGCTAGATTTCTAATTTTAAAATAGATATGCAACAAGCAACCAAAGTTTACAGTATAGCATAGGGAGCTATAGTAATAACCTATGATGGAAAATAATTTCAAAAATAATATATGTGTATTTGTATAAACTTGCTCAGCATCTGAAACATTGTAAGTCAACCATACTTCAATAAAATGTTTTTTTTTTTTCAAGAAAACATCCTTATAAATTCTACACATACTAAAATAATAGAGAACATTATCAACTCCTCTATGGCAATAAATTTGACAACTTAGATGAAATGGAAACATTCCTTGAAAGACATATTTTCAAAGCTGGTAAAAGAAGAAACAGTAAACTTGAATAACCTGCTATGTAATAATGGTGAAAGACTAAGTGTTTTCTCCCACTAAGGCAAAATGACTGGTTAAGAATGTTCTCACCCCTTCTATTCAACACTGTACTGGATGTTCTATCCAGTGCAGTGAGGCAAGAAAAAGAGAAAAACACATATTGCAAAGAGGCAAGTCAAACTTTGCTTATTTGCAGATGGCATGATCATTTTACACAGATAATCACAAGGAATATACAAAACAACTCTTTGAATTGATAAGTGAATTTAGCAAGGTTTCCAAAAACAAGTCAATATAAAAAGTTATATTTCTATATATATAACAATAATTGGAAAATAAAATTTAATAACATTTAAACAGCATAAAAACTGAAATACTTAGTAATAAATTTAGTTAAATATGTGCATCTTCTAAAAGTGAAAGTATTTTTGAATTAAAGAATACCTAAATAAATGGAAAGATATATCATCTTGATAGATTGAAAGACTCATAGATAGAGTTGATTCTCTACAATTTGATTTAGAGATTTAATTGTGATCCTAAACCAATTCCTAACAGGCTTGTTTATATAAACTGATAAGCTGATTCTAAAATTTATGTGGAAATGCAAAGGATGTTGAATTACTAAAACTATTTTGAAAAAGAATGTTTCAGAGGTCAGAAATAAGCCTGCTCTGCTGCTAAGTCACCTCAGTCGTGTCTGACTCTGTGCGACCCCATAGACAGCAGCCCACCATACTCCCCCATCCCTGGGGTTCTCCAGGCAAAAACACTGGAGTGGCTTGCCATTTCCTTCTCCAATGCATGGAAGTGAAAACTGAAAGTGAAGTCGCTCAGTCGTGTCTGACTCTTCGCGACCCCATGGACTGCAGCCTACCAGGCTCCTCTGTCCATGGGATTTTCCAGGCAAGAGTACTGGAGTGGGGTGCCATTGCCTTCTCTGAGAAATAAACCTACACATGTATAACTAATTTATTTTCAACAATTCCATGAGGAAAGGATAGTCTTTTCAACAAATAGTATTAGAACAATAGGATATCCATAAAGGAAGAAAAAAAAAACAAACTTGAAACTGTGTCTTGAAAAGATATTGTTATGAAAATAGGCAAGATAGAGTTTGGGAGAAAATATTTCAACACTTTTATCTACGGTACTTAAAACATTTAAAATATTACAGAAAAACTAATTTATTTTAAATGAGCAAAAGGTCTGAACAAACATTTCACAAAAGAAGATATGTGAATGACCTATTTTTAAAATGCTCAAAAAAACCTTAGTCATTATAGAAATACAAATTAAAACCATGATGAGATACCACTCTAGAATGGATAAAATTAAAAACACTATCAAGTAGTGCTGAGTTTATAGAACAACTGAAACTCTAGTATGTAGCTGCATCAGTTCAGTTCAGTTCAGTCACTCAGTCGTGTCTGACTCTTTGTGATGCCATGAACCGCAGCATGCCAGGCCTCCCTGTCCATCACCAACTCCCAGAGTTAACTCAAACTCATCTCCATTGAGTCGGTGATGCCATCCAACTGTCTCATCCTCTGTCGTCCCCTTCTCCTCCTGCCTTCAATCTTTCCCAGCATCAGGGTCTTTTCCAATGAATCAGCTCCTCGCCACAGGTGGCCTAAGTATTGGAGTTTCAGCTTCAACATCATTCCTTTCACAGAACACCCAGGACTGATCTCCTTAGAATGGACTGGTTGGATCTCCTTGAGGTCCAAGAGATTCTCAAGAGTCTTCTCCGATACCACAGTTCAAAAGCATCAATTCTTCGGCACTCAGCTTTCTTCACAGTCCAACTCTCACATCCATACATGACCACTGGAAAAACCATAGCTTGACTAGATGGACCTTTGTTGGCAAAGTAATGCCTCTGCTTTTCAATATGCTATCTAGGTAGGTCATAACTTTCCTTCCAAGGAGTAAGCGTCTTTAATTTCATGGCTGAAATCACCATCTGCAGTGATTTTGGAGCCCCAAAAACTAAAGTCTGACACTGTTTCCCCATCTATTTCCGAAGAAGTGATGGGACTGGATGCCATGATCTTCATTTTCTGAATGTTGAGCTTTAAGCCAACTTTTTCACTCTCCTCTTTAGCTTTCATCAAGAGGCTCTTTAGTTCTTTTTCACTTTCTGCCATAAGGGTGGTATCATCTGCATATCTGAGGTGACTGATATTTCTCCTGGCAATCTTGATTCCAGCTTGTGCTTCTTCCAGCCGAGCGTTTCTCATGATGTACTCTGCATAGAAGTTAAATAAGCAAGGTGACAATACACAACCTTGATGTACTCCTTTTCCTATTTGGAACCAATCTGTCATTCCATGTCCAGTTCAAACTGTTGCTTCCTGACCTGCATATAGGTTTCTCAAGAGGCAGGTCAGGTGGTCTGGTATTCCTATCTCTCTCAGAATTTTCCACAGTTTATTGTGATCCACACAGTCTAAGGCTCTGGTCCCATTACTTCATGGCAAATAGATGGGGAAACAGTGGAAACAGTGAGTGACTTTATTTTGGGGGGCTTCAAAATCACTACAGATTGTGACTACAACTATGAAATTAAAAGGCATTTGCTCTTGGAAGAAAAGTTATGACCAACCTAGACAACATATTAAAAAGCAGAGATGTTACTTTTCCAACAAAGGTCCATCTAGTCAAGGCTATGGTTTTTCCAGTAGTCATGTATGGATGTGAGAGTTGGACTATAAAAAAACTGAGTGTGGAAGAATTGATGTTTTTGGACTGTGGTGTTGGAGAAGACTGTTGGACTACAAGGAGATCCAACCATTCCACTCTAAAGGACAGCAGTCTTGACTCTTCATTGGAAGGACTAATGCTGAAGCTGAAACTCCAATACTTTGGCCACCTGACGTGAAGAACTGACTCATTTGGAAAGACCCTGATGCTGGGAAAGATTGAAGATAGGAGGAAAGGGGGACAACAGAGGACAAGATGGGAGAAGAAGGGGATGACAGAGGATGAGATGGTTGGATGGCATCACCGACTCAATGGACATGAGTTTGAATTAACTCCGGGAGTTGGTGATGGACAAGGAGGCCTGGCGTGCTGCAGTCCATGGGGTCACAAAGAATCCGACATGACTGAGTGACTGAACTGAACTGATAGTAGGAATGTTATCAAATGGTTCACCAGGAAAAAATTACATGTATCATATTATGGCTGGTTATGTTTCTATCTGATTACAGGAACGGAGCCTTACTCAATTTCCTGAGTATAGCAGAGTTCTGGACAGAAAAAAGACTTCAGCGTATGTTTAAAGTTTTATTAACTCTATAAACAAAGTTATACTCTCCAGAGGGATTTTCATTCCATCGTCCTATAAACTTAACTTTTTCTAGTATTTTGTGTTTGGTGACTGCCTTAGAATCTCTCCAAACAAAAGTTTGTTTCATCTCTCTACCCCTGTATTAACTTCTGTCAACCATATGATTAAAAGCACTAGAAGACACACCTTAACTTGAATCCCACCTCTACCACTTACCACTTATGCAACCTTAGACAAACTACTTAACTACTCCAAGACTCCATTTTCTCATTTGCAAAAAGGGGATAACAATTATACCTATCTCATAAGATCATTATAAAAGTTAAAAAACAAAAAAACAAAAATGATGTAAAGTGCTTGCAACTAGCCCATGGTAAGCATTTAAAAGTTTGCTATTACTACTTTCCTTGTTAGAAACCATATCCTTACAACAAGCAGTTTGGAATTTCATTAGTGGGATATTTGGTGTAATAGTATCAGTTGTTTATAGAATTACTTGGGGGCTATGGCAGATACTTTGGACTGGCTCTTCCAACCTTCATTCTACATTTTTCTTTGGAGACTGTGGAATGCTCAAAATTGCATTTCTAAACTCCTTTGAGTTAGGGTTCTATATGAAAATTAGCTTCCCCAAAAACCTTACACAGAATTTGAAAAGAATAAGTAAGGCTGCTTATTCCTGTTGTTTTCATGGATATTAGAGTTTAGATAAGTTTTGGTGCCTGGACTCAGCAATCCAATGTTTATTCACCAATTTCATGGGTATCTTGAAGCAGATTTGACAGTGGTGATGGCAGCTAAACAAATTTTAAACTATGAATCACAACTATATTCAACTCATTAGTATAGTTCAGGGATTTTTTTTTCTATAAAGAACTAATTAGTAAATGCTTTAGGCATTGTAGGTCACATACAGTGTCTTATTATTTTTTGTTTTTACTACAAACCATGAAAGGAAAACTGAGAAATTATAGACTTCATCAACATTTGGAAATGCAGTTCATCCAAAGACACAATTTGAAAAGTTGATATTCCAGTCACAAACTGGAAAAGATATTCACAATACATATTGCTAACAAATGAGTCCTATGCAGAAGTTTGAAAAAGTCCTACAAATCAGTAAGAAAAAGGCAAACAATATTCAGATTTTTTAAAAAAAGAAGACTTGCCCAGGCACTTCAAAGAAAGAATATCCAATGGCTTTTTTTTTCTCTCTCCCTCTTTGACCACTCTGCACAGCATACAGAACTTCCCCAAGCAGGGACAGAACTTATGGCCCTGTAGTGGAAGCACTGAGTCTTAACCATTGGACCACTAGATGTTCCAGTGACTTCTTTTTTATGATTTTATTTTTAATTAATTTTTATTGGAGTATAGTTAATTTACAATGTTGTGTCAGTTTCTGGTATATAGCAAAGTGAATCAGTTATACATATATCTACTCTTTTTTAGATTCTATTCCCATATGGTCATTTCGGAGATTTGAGTCGAGTTCTCTGTGTTATACAGTAGGTTCTCATTAGTCATCTATTTTATGTATAGTAGTATGTATACGTCAATCCCAGTCTCCCAATTTATCCCTCCCTGCTTTCTCCCTTAGTAGCCATAAGTTCCAATGCCTTCTTAACAGAGCTGGGTTTTTTGTTTTTGTTTTTTGGCTCCTCTTGCCACGGAGCATGGGCTTTAGGGCTCATGGGCTCAGTAATTGCAGCTCCCCGGCAGGCTCAATAGTTGTGATACATGGGCTTAGTTGCTCTGTGCTGTGTGTGATCCTCCCAGATCTGGAATGGAACTTGTGTCTTCTGTATTGGTAGGCAGGTGGATTCTTTACCTCTGAGGCACAAAGGAAGCCCCAACAAAGGTCTTTTTTAAGATAATCAAAGGTGAACTCCAGAGGTTACGATGTGTTTTTAACCCCCAAAGTCTAAAATTGCAAATCTTAAATAGTAATTTATCACTGTGGTAATAATGTTTAAATTGACTTCTCTGTTTTCTGAAGTGTGAAAGTACCTGTTCAAGCGCCTTTGTTTCTTCGTTAATTCTGAAGAGACCTTCAGAATATTCCCCATCTTTTGCTCATAAAAGTATAAAAACCTCTGATGGGTTGAATTTTTACTCTTTGAAAGTAGTGTTGTATAGATGGAGAAGTCTTGAGGCTACTGTAAGAATAAGACTGAAAATCAGAGGCAGGAGGCTGAAGTTCAAAACCTGAGAACACCAGAGAACTCCTGACTCCAGGGAACATTAATCAATAAGAGCTTATCCAAAAGCCTCCATGCCTACACTGAAACCAAGAACCACCCAAGAGCCAACAAGTTCCAGAGCAAGACACACCATGCAAATTCTCTAGCAACGCAGGAATATAGCCCTGAGCTTCAATATACAGGCTGCCCAAAGTCACACCAAACCCACAGACATCTCAAAACTCACTACTGGACACTTCATTGCACTTCAGAGAGAAGAAATCCAGCTCCACCCACCAAAACACCACACAGGCTTCCCTAACCAGGAAATCTTGACAAGCCACCTGTCCAAGCCAACCAAAGAGAAGAACCTCCACAATAACTAGGAACCACAAACTGCCAGAATACATAAAGGCCACCCCAAACACAGTATTCTAAACAAGATGAAAAGGCAGAGAAATACTCAGCAGGGAAAGGAACAGGATAAATGCCCACCACACCAAACAAAAGAGGAGGAGATAGGGAGTATACCTGAAAAAGAATTCAGAATAATGATAGTAAAAATGATCCAAAATCTTGAAAACAAAATGGAGTTACAGATAAATAGCCTGGAGACAAGGACTGAGAGGATGCAAGAAATGTTTAACAAGGACTTGAGGGCTTCCCTGGTGGCTCAGATGGTAAAGCGTCTGCCTGCAATGCAGGAGATCTGGGTTCGATTCCTGGGTCGGGAAGATCCCCTTGAGAAGGAAATGGTACTCCACTCCAGCACTCTTGCCTGGAAAATCCCATGGATGGAGGAGCCTGATAGGTGACAGTCCATGGGGTCGCAAAGAGTCAGACACGACTGAGTGACTTCAGACTCACACTAGAGAAATAAGAAAAGAGTCAATTAATAATGAATAATGCAATAAATGAGATCAAAAACACTCTGTAGGGAACCAAAAGTAGAATAATGGAGGCAGAAGATAGGATAAGTAAGGTAGAAGATATATTGGTAGAAATAAATGAGGCAGAGAGGAAAAAAGAAAAAAGAATTAAAAGAAATGAGGACAACCTAGGAGACCTCCAGGACAATGTTAAACACCCCAATTCGAATCATAGAGGTCCCAGAAGAAGAGGACAAAAAGAAAGGCCATGAGAAAATACTTGAGGAGATAATAGTTGAAAATTTCCCTAAAATAGGGAAGGAAATAGTCACTCAAGTCCAAGAAACCCAGAGAGTCCCAAACAGGATAAACCCATGGCAAAACACCCCAAGACACATATTAATCAAATTAACAAAGATCAAACACAAAGAACAAATATTAGAAGCAGCAAGGGAAAAACAACAAATAACACACAAGAGGATTCCCATAAGGATAACAGCTGATCTTTCAATAGAAACTCTTTAGGCCAGAAGGGAATGGCAGGACATACTTAAGGTAATGAAAGAGAAAAACCTACAACCCAGATTACTGTACCCAGCAAGGATCTCATTCAAATATGAAGGAGAAATCAAAAGCTTTACAGACAAGCAAAAGCTGAGAGAATTCAGCACCACCAAACCAGCTCTCCAACAAATGCTAGAGGATCTACTCTAGAGAGGAGACACAGAAAGGGTGTATAAACGCAAACCCGAAACAACAACGTAAACGGCAACAGGATCATACTTCTCAATAATTACTTTAAATGTAAATGGGTTGAATGCCCCAACCAAAAGACAAAGACTGGCTGAATGGATACAAAAACAAGACCCCCGATATATGCTGTCTACAAGAGACCCACCTCAAAACAAGGGACACATACAGACTGAAAGTGAAGGGCTGGAAAAAGATATTCCACACAAATAGAGACCAAAAGAAAGCAGAATTAGCAATATTCATATCAGATAAAATAGACCTTAAATAAATGCTGTGAAAAGAGACAAAGAAGGACACTACATCATGATAAAAGGATCAATCCAAGAAGAAGATATAACAATTATAAATATATATGCACCCAACATAGGAGCACCACAATATGTAAGGCAAATGCTAACAAGCATGAAAGGGGAAATTAACAATAACACAATAATAGCAGGAGACTTTAATACCCCACTCACACCTATGGATAGATCAACTAAACAGAAAATTAACAAGGAAACACAAACTTTAAATGATATAATGGACCAGTTAGACCTAATTGATATCTATAGGACATTTCACCCCAAAACAATGATTTCACCTTTTTCTCAACTGCACATGGAACCTTCTCCAGGATAGGTCACATCTTGGGCCATAAATCTAGCTTTGGTAAATTCAAACAAATTGAAATCATTCCAAGCATATTTTCTGACCACAATGCAGTAAGACTAGATGTCAATTACATGAGAAAATTTTTTAAAATTCCAACATATGTAGGCTGAACAACACACTTCTGAATAACGAACAAATCACACAAGAAATCAAACAAGAAATAAAAATATTCATAGAAACAAATGAAAATGAAAAAAACAACAATCCAAAACCTATGGGACACTGTAAAAGCAGTGCTAAGGGGAAGGTTCATAGCAATACAGGCCTAATTCAAGAAACAAGAAAAAAATCAAGTAAATTACCTGACTTTATGCCTAAAGCAATTAGAAAAGGAAGAAATGAAGAACCCCAGGGCTGGTAGAAGGAAAGAAATCTTAAAAATTAGGGCAGAAATAAATGCAAAAGAAACAAAAGAGACCATAGCAAAAATCAACAAAGCTAAAAGCTGGTTCTTTGAGAAGATAAATAAAACTGACAAACCATTACCCAGACTCATCAAGAAACAAAGGGAGAAGAATCAAATCAACAAAATTAGAAATGAAAATGGAGAAATCACAACAGACAACACAGACATATAAAAGATCATAAGAGACTATTATCAGCAACTGCACGCCAATAAAATGGACAACTTGGAAGAAATGGATAAATTCTTAGAAAAGTACAATTTTCCAAAACTGAACCAGGAAGAAATAGAAAATCTTTACAGACCCATCACAAGCACAGAAATTGAAACTGTATTCAGAAATCTTCCAGTAAACAAAAACCCAGGACCAGATGGCTTCACAGCTGGATTCTACCAAAAATTTAGAGAAGAGCTAACACCTATCTACTCAAACTCTTCCAGAAAACTGCAGAGGAAGGTAAACTCCCAAATTCATTCTAGGAGGCCACCATAACCCTAATACCAAAACCTGACAAAGATGCCACAAAAAAAGAAAACTACAGGCCAATATCACTGATGAACATAGATGCAAAAACCCTTAACAAAATTCCAGCAAACAGAATCCAACAATGTATTAAAAAGATCATACATCATGACCAAGTGGGCTTTATCCCAGGGATGCAAGGATTCTTCAATATCTGCAAATCAATCAACGTAATACACCACATTAACAAATTGAAAGATAAAAACCATGTGAGTATCTCAGTAGATGCAGAGACAGCCTTTGACAAAATTCAACTTCCATTTATGATTTTAAAAAACCCTCCAGAAAGCAGGAATAGAAGGAACATACCTCAACATAATAAAAGCGATATATGGCAAACCCACAGCAAACATTATCCTCAATGTTGAAAAATTAAAAGCATTTCCCCTAAAGTCAGGACCAAGACAAGCATTCCCACTCTCACCACTACTATTCAACATAGCTTTGGAAGTTTTGGCCACAGCAATCAGAGCAGAAAAAAAGAATAAAAGGAGTCCAGATTGGAAAAGAAGAAGTAAAACTCTCACTGTTTGCAGATGACATGATCCTCTACATGGAAAACCCTAAAGACTCCACCAGAAAATTACTAGAGCTAATCAATGAATATAGTAAAGTTGCAGGATATAAAATTAACACACAGAAATCCCTTGCATTCCTATCACTAACAATGAGGAAACAGAAACAGAAATTAATGAAATAATTCCATTCACTATTGCAACAAAAAGAATAAAATACTAAGGAATATATCTAACTAAAGAAACAAAAGACATATATAGAAAACTATAAAACATTGATGAAAGAAATCAAAGAGGACACAAATAGATGGAGAAATATACCATGTTCATGGATTGGAAGAATCAATATAATGAAAATGAGTATACTACCCAAAGCAATCTATAGATTTAATGCAATCCCTATCAAGTACTAGCAGTATTTTTCACAGAACTAGAACAAATAGTTTCACAATTTGTATGGAAATACAAAAAACCTCAAATACCCAAAGCAATCTTGAAAAAGAAGAACTGAAGGAATCAACCTGTCTGACTTCAAGCTCTATTACAAAGCTACAGTCATCAAGACAGTATCGTACTGGCACAAAGACAGAAATACAGATCAATGGAACAAAATAGAAAGCTCAGAGATAAATCCACGCACCTATGAACACCTTATCTTTGACAAAGGAGGCAAGAATATACAATGGAGAAAAGACAATCTCTTTAACACACGGTTCTGGGAAAACTGATCAACCACTTGTAAAAGAACGAAACTAGAACACTTTCTAACACCATACACAAAAATGAACTCAAAATGGATTAAAGATCTAAACATAAGGCCAGAGACTATAAAACTCTTAGAAGAAAACATAGGCAAAACACTCTCCGGTGTAAATCACAGCAGGATCCTCTATGATCCACTTCCCAGAGTAATGGAAATAAAAGCAGAAATAAACAAATGGGACCTAACTAAACTTAAAAGCTTTTGCACATGAAGGGAACTATAAGCAAGGTGAAAAGACAGCCTTCAGAATGGGAGAAAATAATAGCAAACAAAGCAACTGACAAAGACTTAATCTCAAAAATATACAAGCAACTCCTAAAGCTCAATTCCAGAAAAATAAATGACCCAATCAAAAAATGGGCCAAAGAACTAAACAGACATTTCTCCAAAGAAGACATGCAGATGGCTAACAAACACTTGAAAAGGTGCTCAACATCACTCATTATCAGAGAAGTGCAAATCAAAACCACAATCAGGTACCATCTAACGCCAGTCAGAATGGCTGCTATCCAAAAGTCTACAAGCAATAAATGCTGGAGAGGGTGGGGAGAAAAGGGAACCCTCTTACACTGTTGGTGGGAATGCAAACTAGTACAGCCACTATGGAGAACAGTGTGGAGAATCCTTAAAAACCTGGAAATAGAACTGCCATATGACCCAGCAATCCCACTGGGTCCCAGCATACACACCAAGGAAATTAGAATTGAAAGAGATACCTGTACCCTAATGTTCATCGCAGCACTGTTTATAATAGCCAGGACATGGAAGCAACCTAGATGTCCATCAGCAGATGAGTGGATAAGAAAGCTGTGGTACATATGCACAATGGAATATTACTCATCCATTAAAAGGAATACATTTGAATCAGTTCTGATGAAGTGGATGAAACTGGAGCCTATTATACAGAGTGAAGTAAGTCAGAAAGAAAAAAACCAATACAGTATACTAACACATATATATGGAATTTAGAAAGATGGTAATGATAACCCTATATGTGAGACAGCAAAAGAGACACAGATGTATAGAACAGCCTTTTGGACTCTGTGGGAGAAGACGAGGGTGGGATGACTTGAGAGAATAGCTTGAAACATGTACATTATCATATGTGAAATAGATCACCAGTCCAGGTTCGATGCATGAGACAGGGTGCTCAGGGATGGTGCACTGGGATAACCCAGAGGGATGGGATGGGGAGGGAGGTGAGAGGGGAGTTCAGGATGGGGAACACATGTACACCCATGGCTGACTCATGTCAATGTATGGCAAAGCCGCTACAATATTGTAAAATAATTAGCCTCCAATTAAATTAATTTTAAAAAATATTTTAAATTTTTTAAATAAAAAATTTAAATTTAAAATGTTAAAATCTTAATATTTTGACTTTTTATTATAGTTTGAGTATCTGTTTTTCATTTGAGTTAACATAACACAATTGCCTATCAGTAGAAAATTAGATAAATATATTCACATTTATGTATAACAGGGAATGCCATATAGGAGTAGAATGAAATTATGCATATCAGCATAGATAAATCTAACAATTTTGAGTGAAAGCAAATTTTAGATGATGTATACAATATATAACTATATTAAATGTTTATAGATACATTCATATACAGAACAATATTAAAATATGCATGGGAATGAAACACTAACTTGAAGATAAGGATAACTTCTCAAGAGAGGAGAAAACAAAAGTTACTGTTTGAAGCAAAATTGACAGTCAAATAATATGGTGAGTACATGACTGATTTATTATTTTCTTTGTGAAATGTTACATGCTTAATTATTAAGTATATTTTTATATATATATGGGCTTCCCTAGTGGCCCAGCAGTAAAGAATCCGCCTGTAATGCAGGAGACATGGATTCAATCCCTGGATGGGGAAGATCCTCTGGAGGAGGGCATGGCAACCCACTCAAGTATTCTTGCCTGGAGAATTCCATGGACAGAGGCACCTGGTAGGTTACACCCACAGGGTCGCAAAGAGTCAGACATAACTGAAGCAACTGAGCTATATATTTATGTATAGGGCTTCCCAGGCAGCGCTGGTGGTAAAGAACATGCCTACCAATGCAGGAGATTTAAGAGACTTTAGTTCAATTCCTGAATCAGAAAGACCCCCTTATATATATACTTAAAGATGGAACCAATTTCCCTTTTTTTACTCAGACTGGCAAACCTGATCATGGGAGCACTCAATAAATAAAAGATGTTAATTTAATAATAACTGTTCCCATTTAAAATATTCATGTTTTGATAATATTAATTAATATTTTCACAAACAACTCACAATTTAAATTGATGTTTGAATATCTGTACCAAGGATAGAGAACATAAACCAAATTTCTATTATTTAACAAAGATCTAGTAATAATTGAGGAAATTCATAGACACAGTCAAGATTTCTGAGGGAATTTGTACCTGTGGCAATCTTGAATTAAATGGCAGGTCTGGTAGTGTTTCTTATTTATCTTATTAGTAACAAGAGAAGGAGGAGTGTTTTGGCTTCTGTATATTAAATAGGAAGACAATGTATGTTTTCTATAATGCCTATCACATTGTGAGTACTCAAATACTTAACTACTATACTAACATTTTACATCTATCTATCCCTCCCCTTCAATTTTGATGCTTGAAAAAGTTGTGATTTTTATATATGTGTGTGCGTTTTCATATTTTGCGTGTATATGTGTGTGTAGGTATACAACATGTTGGCATCCATATCTATACATACATACATACATGTAAATATTTATTGTCTTACTTTATGGTTAAGTGGAATAAAACACATGCCTGCCTATAGAACATTTATTACATTTTTTCCTTAACTCCAAGAGCTCTTCAGAAACCAATTCAATGATTTGTTATAGTCCTTGGTAGAGTAGATCCACTTTCTCATTTTCTGTCTTCCTTGTCTTTATAGACAACTTAGTGGGATTAAACCTGTTTTGAACAGCCTGGGGTTAGACTTTTCATGTCCACATATAACCTTGGTTTAAAATTGAGATAGAAATTTATAACATTGCATCAGTTTTAGATGTACAATATAGTGATTCACAATTTTTATATTCCATTTATAGTTATTAAAATGTTGGCTATAGTCATATATAATCTTTTATATACTAATTGTGTTGCATATAGTATGTAGAAATACTTCTAGCTCTATTAATAAACAAAATAAAGGGAAGATACATAAACTCACAGGTTAAAATCAGACAGACCATTTATCCAAATCCAAGAATACGGAATGTACATAACAAGAGTTCCAATTAATATGCCATGCTGCCATTCATAAATCTTATTCTAAAATATAGAGGGAAAAAATTATGGCAAAATACTTTAAATGCTTCAGATCTATTGAAGCACTTATTTTGTTATATGTCATTATTTTAAATCAATACCTGATCTTTATAATCTGTGAAAATGAAGTCACTTAGTCGTGTCCGACTCTGTGACCCCATGGACTGTAGCCTGCCAGGCTCCTCCGTCCATGGGATTCTCCAGGCAAGAATACTGGAGTGGGTTGCCATTTCCTTCTCCAGGGGATCTTCCCAACCCAGGGATTGAACCCAGGTCTCTCGCATTGCAGGCAGACGCTTTCACCTCTGAGCTACCAGGGAAGCCTTTATCATCTGTAGAGTTATTAAGGGATCCAGCTTTTTTTCCTCTATATTTTAGAAGAAAAGGTCACTTAAAAAATCCTCAATTTCTAGCAGTTTTAATTACAGAAGCATGGTGCCATATTAATTTCACATAAGGCACTTGCTTTATTTTAATCTTATTTATGTGAATTTTAGAAGCTGAATTATTGATTAGAATCCTTATATTAATAAATTCTATTAAGAAAAATCAGGGACTAAAACTTGGCTTCTTTTTTCTTACTCATATTTATGTTCTTTGTGTATTTATATTAATTTTCATTTTTAGGAAATTAACAACTTAATTCAATCATTACTAGTTTATTAAGTACCCTATCTCAAGTAGCCTATCCTTATCCTATAATAAGGAAGTTAAATTCCTCTAATTTCACAGAAAATTAAATCATTCCATCTAACAGAAAAAAATAATATCAATCATTCTTCTGAGTTTTAATACCCTTCACAGTAACAGCAGGTTTTAACTAAATATTAATAACCTTGAAAAGTTAGACCAATTTCAAGTTAGAATAATGAAAATCTATAATCTATAAAATGACAGAAATATCTGTGTCCTATAAAACGCTTGAAAAAAAAAATGTCTATTCTTTTGAAAGATGCCTTTGGACTTTTGATAGAGATCAAAAGTATAGATATCTTTGGGTAGTATGGACATTTAACAATATTAGTTTTTTCTAATCCATGAACATGGGATGTCTGATCATTTATTTGCATCTTCCTCAAATTCTTTCATGAGTACCTTTAGTCACACACACACACAATATTCCATTTAAATGGAATCTATCTATCTTCTTTATCCATTTATCTATATATAGACACTTAGGTTGCTTCCATATCTTGGCTATTATTATAAATAGTGCTGCAATGAACATAAGGGTGAATGTATCTTTTTTAATTAGTGTTTTTGATTTCTTCAGAAAAATATGCAGAAGTGGAATTGCTGAATTATATGGTATTCTTATTTTTAACTTTGGAGTAATCTTTATACTGTTTTCCACAGTGGATATACCAATTTATATTCCCACTAACAGTGCATGAGAGTGCCCTTTATCCCCATGTTATTGCTAATACTTAGTATTTGTTGCTTTTTGATAATATCTGCTTTGACAGGTGTGAAGTGATATTTCATTGTCATTTTGGTTTGCATTTCCCTGGTGATTAGTGATGTTGAACATGTTCTCATTTATCTGTTGGCCATCTGTATGTGTTCTTTGGAAAAATTTCCATTCAGGTCCTCAGCCCATTTTATAATGAAAGTGTTTTATTTTTTGAAGTTGACTTGTATGAGTCCTTTGTGTATTTTAGATATCAGCTCCTTACCAGAGCTATCATTTGCAAATATCTTCTCTCACTCAGGGCTTCCCTGTGGCTCAGCTGGTAAAGAATCTGCCTGCAGTGTGGGAGACCTGGGTTTGATCCCAGGGTTGGGAAGATCCCCTGGAGAGGGGAAAGGCTACTCGTACTCTCGTATTCTGGCCTGGAGAATTACATGGACTATACAGTTCATGGGGTTGCAAAGAGTAGGACACGACTGAGTGACTTTTACTTTCACTTTTCTCTAATTCAGTAGGCTGATTCTTCATTTTGTTGATATATCGTTTGCTGTTCAAAAGCTTTTTTTAGTTTGATATAGTCTAATTTGTTTATTTTTGCTTTTAAACCTTGCCTGAGGATATGGATCAAAAAAATATTGTTTAGACTGATATCAAAGTATCTACTGCCTATCTGTCTATATTTTTTTCTGGGAGTTTTATGGTTTCGGGTCTTACATTTTAGTTTTTAACTCATTTTGAGTTTGTTTTGTGTATTATATGAAGAAGTATTTGAGTTTGACTCTTTTGCATACAAGTGAAAGAAGAGAGTGAAAAAGTTGGCTTAAAGCTCAACATTCAGAAAACTAAGATCATGGCATCTGGTTCCATCACTTCATGGAAAATAGATGGGGAAACAGTGGAAACAGTTGCTGACTTTACTTTTTGGGGCTCCAAAATCACTGCAGATGGTGATTGCAGCCAGGAAATTAAAAGATACTTACTTCTTGGAAGGAAAGTTATGACAAACCTAGACAGCATATTAAAAAGCAGAGACATTACTTTGTCAACAAAGATCCATCTAGTCAAGGCTATGGTTTTTCCAGTGGTCATGTATGGATGTGAGAGTTGGACTATAAAGAAAGCTGAGCACAGAAGAATTGATACTTTTGAACTGTGGTGTTGGAGAAGACTCTTGAGAGTCCCTTGGACTGCAAGGAGATCCAACGAGTCCGTCTTATAGATCAGTCCTGGGTGTTCATTGGAAGGACTGATGCTGAAGCTGATACTCTAATACTTTGGCCACCTGATGTGAAGAGCTGACTCATTTGAAAAGACCCTGATGCTGCAAAAGATTGAGGGCAGGAGGAGAAGGGGACGATAGAGGATGAGATGGTTGGATGTCATCACTGACTCAATGGATCTGGGTTTAGGTGGACTCCGGGAGTTGGTGATGGACAGCGAGGCCCAGCGTGCTGCAGCTCATGGTGTCGCAAAGAGTCAGACACGACCGAGCGACTAAACTGAACTGTCCAGTTTTCGCAACACTATTTATTGAAGAGATTTCCTTCCCCCAATGTATGTTTTGCCTCCTTTTGGTAGCTTTACTTAGTTGGTTTAGTTGCTAAATCATTTGCAACTCTGTGACCCCATGAACTGTAGCCTGTCAGGCTCCTTTGTCCATGAAATTTCCCAGGCAAGAACACTGGAGTGGGTTTCCATCTATCTGACCATGAAAGCACCATTTCTAGGTTATCTATTCTGTTCAGGGAAGCTTGGCATGATGCAGTGCATGGGTTCAGAAAGAGTCAGACATGACTTAGTGACTGAACAAGAGCAACTCTGTTCTACTGATACATGAATCTATTTTTAAGCCAATACTGTTCTGTTTTGATTAATGTAGCTTTATAGTACAGGCTGAAATCAGGAAGTGTAATACATCCAGCTTTGTTTATTATTTATATTGCTTTGATTTTGGGGTATTTTGTATCTCCGTACAAATTTTAGAATTATTTGTTATAGTTCCAGAAAAGTGCCATTGGTATTTGATAGGGATTGCGCTGAATCTGTACATTGCTTGATTATTATACTCATTTTAACAATATTAATTTTTACAGTGCATGGACACATCTTTTCATTTGTGTCATCTTCAATTTATTTCATCAATATCTTATAGTTTTGAGAGTATAAGTCTTTTACCTCTCAGTGAGATTTACTCTAAGTATTGTAATCTTTTGATGGAATTGTATTTTAATCTCTCTTTGTGATAGTTGATTTTTAGTGTGGGAAAGGCAATAGATTTTCTTTAAAATTTTTTTCTAAATTTTATACAGTGTTAAAGTTTACTTTCCATTTATAGTTATTACAAAATGTAAGCTATATTCCTTGTGTTGTACAGTACATCCTTGAGCCTATCTTACACTCAGTGGTTTGTGTCTCCCACCCCAACTCCTCATTGCCTCTTCCCTACCCTGAATTGGTAACTGCAGATTTGTTCTCTATATCTGTGAGTCTGCTTGTTTTTTGTTGTACTCACTAGTATCTTTTAGATTCCACATGTAAATGTCTGTCTGATCTATTTAGCTTAGCATAAAGCCCTCCAAGTCATCTGTGTTGCTGCAAATGGCAAAATTGCATTCTTTTTTATGGCAACTCACTCCAGTGTTCTTGCCTGGAGAATCCCAGGGACGGGAGAGCCTGGTGGGCTGCTGTCTGTGGGGTCGCACAGAGTCAGACACGACTGACGTGACTTAGCAGCAGCAGCAGCAGTATTCCATTGTATACTACATTTTCTTTATCCATTCATCTGTTGTTGGATGTTTATGTTGCTTTCGTATCTTGGCAATTATAAATAATTTTGACTTTTGTGTCTCTCTTATGTAACTCCATCATTATCGGCTTTGAAAAAAGTACTTCCTTACTTTCTGTCACACAAGATGCTTCAGATTCATACTGTAACTTCTGTGCCCTAGGCTTGGAATCAGTCAGTTCTCATGTAGCTCTGCTTCCTTTTATTGTAGGGTGCTGTGTGCCTAGTTGCTCAGTCGTGTCTGACTCTTGAGACCCCATAGACCGTAGCCTACCAGGCTCCTCTGTCCATGGAATTCTCCAAGCAAGAACACTGGAGTGGGCTGCCAGTGTGGGAAGGTGTTAGAAACAAACACTGGGCACTGAGTTATGCTCCTTGATAACTATGTAATGTGTTGTTACTTTCAGGCCCTTTTAGTTGACAGAAGAGCACTAAAAAAAATCATTTGTGTAGTAAGTGGTGTTTGCATACATATCTGCAAATATTTCTATATGTAGCCAAGGAGGAGAGTATTTTTACTTTGTGCCTTCTTGGATACCAAATAAAGAGCCACAGACAACACTTTAGGATTATGGGTAACTTTGATTTTTTATCCTTTTAAAATGTTTTTATATTTTTCAGAATAAAAGTGCATTGTTTTATAATCAGAGAAACAATAATATTAAATACTGTTATAAAACTGATAAGTTGCAAGAAAATGAAATTATCAAAATTGTAGAGGAGTGATTATCATGTAGGTATGAAGTGTATAAAATTTCATGTATCATACCTGACTCTTAGTAACAGCTCAGTAAATATTAATTTGCTTATTTCTTTTGTAAGAACAAGACAATAATATGAATGAGAAAAGTTATGGATTTAAAAACCTATCATCTGTTTCCATGATTGATGCCCAAGCAGAGAAAGCAACTACATGTTTCTAATGACTTTACCTCTCTTTACTCTTTTCTTACCCTTCACTTATCTGGGAGGTAGATGTATGTGGGAAGATTCCCTGTTTTGGGTTATCTCTGATTTATCAAGATGACTCAGTAACAGCTCAGTGAATATTAATTTGCTTATTTCTTTTGCTAAGAACAAGACAATAATAATATATGAATGAGAAAAGTTATGGATTTAAAAACCTATCATCTGTTTCCATGATTGATGCCCAAGCAGAGAAAGCAACTACATGTTTCTAGTGACTTTACCTCTCTTTCTCTTTTCTTACCCTTCACTTATCTGGGAGGTAGATGTATGTGGGGAAGATTCCCTGTTTTGGGTTATCTCTGATTTATCAAGATGAATCATCGAGCAACAGAAAAGAATGGTGGCTACTTATTGAGTTGGGGAGGTGAATGGGTATTGAAACATGGGGTAGGCTCTTAGATTTCTTGAGGTAAGAATATGAACATAGCTTTAGAAGACACCACAGGAAGTGGAGGTCTGACCCTTGTGTGCATCCTATACTTTTGAACAAAGTTTCCTTGTGACTCCAGGAGATTGTATGTAATGTAGTGAGACTGGAGGGGAATATGAAGAATCTCTGTGAAGAAGTCTATTGTCAGTCTCACATATTTTGAGATGAGTGTCTGCTTTTTGAGTTAGTGTCTGGTGTCTGCTTTTTGTTTTGTTTACTTATTATAGCATATATATATATTATTTATTCATTTTTAATTGAATGATAATTGCTTTACTGGTATCTGCTTAATATAGAGTGTACTTGAGGGAGAAGGCAAACAATCCCCCAAAGATAATGAGTTTCAAGAAGAAATGGTTAATATGTAAATAGTTAAAAATAGGAAAACCAAAATTACACTAATATAATAAAATTAGTCTTTATTTTGTGATGTTAAAATAAGACATGTGAAATATTTGGCAATGAGATGGGGAGAAGTCATTGATAAATGCATGTTATTCACAATAGTTTAGTTATTTGTGTAAATTGTGGGATCATGGAGGGTTTATAATACCATTTTAATAAAAAGAAAACTAATAGTAAGATAAACAAAATAAAGTAAAAGATGTACGTGTGTCAACCAATCATTACATACCATCCCCAAAGGGTTATTATTTCTTGAATTCTGTGAGGTGAAGTCCTTTGCTTTTGCTCTTATTTCTTTCTTCTCTTTTAGTTTTGTCTCTTCTTTCTTTCTCCTTCTTTCATTTCTTTTTTAAAATTACAGTTTTATTGAGATATAATTGACCTGCAGCACTGTATAAGTTTGAGTATGGCATTATGATTTGACTTGCATACATCATGAAATGATTACCACAATAAGGTTAGTGAACATCCATCATCTCATATAGATACAATAAAAATGGGAAAAAAATTTTCCTTGTGATGAGAACTCTTAGGATTTATTCTAACAACTTTCATACATAATGTACCACAGTGTTAATTATATTAACCATGGTGTACATTACATCTCTATTACTCACATATCTGTTAACTAGAATTTGTACTTTTGACTACCTTCATCCAGTTCCTCCTTTCCTTACCCCCACTTCTGGTAACCACAAATCTGATTTCTTTTTCTATGAGTTTGTATGTTTGTTTTTGAAGTATAATTGACCTACAACACTATATTCTTTCCTGGTACACAACATAGTGAGCTGATATTTCTGTACATTTCAAAATGATCACCGTGATAAGTCTAGCTACTGTTCACCATAAGTCGTCTAGATATCATGTCGGGTTTTAAAGAAAGGGGAAAAAAGAAAAACAGGAAATAAGGAAGAAGGATAGATGATAGAAGGAAGGAAAGAAAAAACTCTGGTTTCAAATATTTTTTGAAATATTTAATGATGAATAAAATAGAAACTATTTCACAGCATCTATTTCATATTTTCATTCTTATGATGAGAAATGGGAACAAAAACTAGCAGATGCTAACTTATTTCATAAATTCTTCTTATATAAAAATGTATGAAAAAGAGAAATAGTAACAATAAGAATCTTTAAAATATAAAATTTTAGTGAATAACGTATAACTATATAACATGTAATAAATCTTTCCTAAAATAATTCCTTTAAAAGGTAAATTGAGAAGAAAAACTTAAAATCCCTTAAATCATCACAAAAGATAAAAGAGGAAAACTAGGCATGCAATATGGTGTAATTGTAGGATGATAAGAAATGGGAACAAAAACTAGCAGATGCTAACTTATTTCATAAATTCTTCTTATATAAAAATGTATGAAAAAGAGAAATAGTAACAATAAGAATCTTTAAAATATAAAATTTTAGTGAATAACGTATAACTATATAACATGTAATAAATCTTTCCTAAAATAATTCCTTTAAAAGGTAAATTGAGAAGAAAAACTTAAAATCCCTTAAATCATCACAAAAGATAAAAGAGGAAAACTAGGCATGCAATATGGTGTAATTGTAGGAAAAGTCTGAAACATATGTGAAACTTTGAAATTTTATAAATGCAGGTTTTTTTTTTCCCGATGACTGTCTCTCTAGATTAGAAACAAAAATTTTCAATCTAAATCTTCTTTAGAAAAAAGGATTTATGTGAATTTGGGTCATTTCCCAAATCTTGATGAGGTCTTTTGAGAGGCTAGGTGGAAACAGAGATATCATGGGATGGTAGGGTGACAAAAAAGAAAGGAGGAGGCCACCGAAACAAGCCAGTTCTTCAGGGTTCTTTGAAAGTTTCTTAGGATTCCAGGGTTGGAAGAAAGAACCTCTGACCCCTTCAGACTACATTTTGCTTGAGATAGAGGAGGAAGAATTCCTTCCTCCCTTAATGTCCTCTTTGTTTATTCATGCAGTAAGTCCCTCAGGCCACCTAAGCGTGCCAGTGATGTGTAGACCTGGGTTTCCAATTCTTGTCTCTCATGAGTGTCTCCCTTCCTCATTCTTCTGACCCTTGCTGAAGACTTCTCTTTCTTTATTTTCCCCCTATTATTGCCATTCTCCTTTCTGGCTCATGTTCTCTCATCTGGTCAACCTATCTTCCCTCTCATTCTCTCTTGCACATGTCCTCTCTTTTTCTTGCCTGAAAGGGATCATATTTACATGATTATTTGGTACACTAGGTGGCTTTCTGTTGGCTCTCAATCCCGCGCTTGTCTTGTATACTTGGTTTTATATTACCGGGACTAGACCACTACAGAGGACATTTCCCAAGGACATTTCTATTACGGCTGGCTTCTGATTAGCCTCAGCCAGTGAGAAGTATGGGCAGAAACTAAAAGAGACAGCTAATATTGTTCTGATGGAGAAAAGGTAGTGTCCCTTCAGTACTCCCAGCATCAGTGGCACTTTTCCATGCTCATGGCCTGCCACCTGGCCTCAGTACTTCCTCAGCACCTAACAGTGGAGCCCCCAGTGAGACAGCAGGGCTGAGCCACCCTCAGAGTGGATTCCCTCTCTTCTGCCACCAGTCAAAGGTGCCAGGAAAGGTACAGAGAATGGGTAACGTCTGCTTTGCTTTAATAGCATACTCCCTCTCAGTAATTCCTGGCTTCTATATTTTCTCCAAATCCCTCTCCAATTTAAGCTCAATCCAAACCCTGAGTCTAAAATTTATGACTCTTATCAGTGACCTTGTATATTGTCACCCTGCTTATTTAATTTATATGCAGAGTACATCATGAGAAATGCTGGACTGGAAGAAACACAAGCTGGAATCAAGATTGCTGGGAGAAATATCAATAACCTCAGATATGCAGATGACACCACCCTTATGGCAGAAAGTGAAGAGGAACTAAAAAGCCTCTTGATGAAAGTGAAAGAAGAGAGTGAAAAAGTTGGCTTAAAGCTCAACTTTCAGAAAACGAAGATCATGGCATCTGGTCCCATCACTTCATGGGAAATAGATGGGGAAACAGTGGAAACAGTGTCAGACTTTATTTTTGGGGGCTCCAAAATCACTGCAGATGGTGACTGCAGCCATGAAAATTATGGCAGAAAGTGAAGAGGAACTAAAAAGCCTCTTGATGAAAGTGAAAGTAGAGAGTGAAAAAGTTGGCTTAAAGCTCAACTTTCAGAAAACGAAGATCATGGCATTCAGTCCCATCACCTCATAGGAAATAGATGGGGAAACAGTGGAAACAGTGGCAGACTTTATTTTTTATCTTTTGGGCCTCCAAAATCACTGCAGATGGTGACTGCAGCCATGAAATTAAAAAACGCTTACTCCTTGGAAGAAAAGTTATGACCAACCTAGGCAGCATATTCAAAAGCAGAGACCTTACTTTGCCAACTAAGTTCCGTCTAGTCAAGGCTATGGTTTTTTCAGTGGTCATGTATGGATGTGAGAGTTGGACTGTGAAGAAGGCTGAGCGCTGAAGAACTGTGCTTTTGAACTGTGGTGTTGGAGAAGACTCTTGAGAGTCCCTTGGACTGCAAGGAGATCCAACCAGTCCATTCTGAAGGAGATCAGCCCTGGGATTTCTTTGGAAGGAATGATGCTAAAGCTGAAACTCCAACACTTTGGCCACCTCATGCGAAGGGTTGACTCACTGGAAAAGACCCTGCTGCTGGGAGGGATTGGGGGCAGGAGGAGAAGGGGATGACAGAGGATGAGATGGCTGGATGGCATCACGGACTCAATGGATGTGAGTCTGAGTGAACTCTGGGAGTTGGTGATGAACTGGGAGGCCTGGCGTACTGCGATTCATGGGGTCGCAAAGAGTCAGACACAACTGAGCGACTAAACTGAGCTTGATATTTAGTAAATCCTTCTAGTCAACCAAAGCACAAATATCTAGTAAATCCACTAGACTACACAAAATACAACCCCTCAACCATCATCATGCTCTTTCTTTAGTAATACAGTTGCTCAAAGATGTGAACATCTCTCTTCTTTCACCACTCAGAAATGGCAACAATTCTAAAAGGGTGTGTTTTTCTTATGCATATATGGGAAAATTAGGGCTACAATGATCCATATCCAACCTGATTTGAAGATGGCTACATTAACCTTGTGAGGTCTTGGGAAAGTCATTAATTTGATGGAATTCTGTTTTTACATTATAAAAAAATGATTAAAGGTGGTATATTCATCCCAAAACTGTGCTAGACCCTGTTGTATCCCTGGGGATACAATCATGCATAATACGAGTGAAGCTCTGAATTTCCAGTTGTTATACACAGAGAAAATAGAGGAGAAAATAAATGTAGTACAAAGGAGTTAATAAGTATAATGGTTGTAGTAGTACCAAAGGCCATAAGAATATGCGGGAGGGACATCTAACCCAGCCTGGATATGGCATGAAAGACTAGGAAATGCTTCTTGGAGAAAGGTATGGCTGTGGCAAAGGATAAGTAGAAGCTGGCTAGAGAAAGAGAGATAGTGAAAGGGGGATTGGGAAGACTGTACCAGGCAAGAGAAAAGGCAGGACCCATATCAGAGATAAGAAAAAATCATGACAAAGTCAAAGGATGATGCTTTGACTGGTCCACAGAGTTTGAGAGAAGAGTGTATAGATAAGGTAAAAATAACTTTCTAATATTAGAGTATAATTGTTTAAAAGTGAGTACTGGGTATTGCTAGTCTTGGTTGTATAAATATGATTTTCTAGTAGTGATGGAGTCACTAAGAAATTTCTGGAATGCTTCCTCTGTGCATGGCATTATGCTCAAAGCTGCAGATGACATAAAGACAAATAAAACATCCCACACTTTCAAACAAGTTTAAAATCTAGCAGGGAGGATAAGCAGGTGAATAATTAACTAGAAATATGGTACAGAATGAAATGGGTCCTCTAGCAGAGATTAAGAAAACTGTTGTAGAACACCAGAGAAATGGTGATTTGGTTTAGGAATGAGGGTGGAACTTAATAAAGTTGTTGATGAACTGTACCTTGAAGGATGACTAAAAGTGATCCTGTTTCCATTTTTATACATCTAAATGAGCATATATTATTGTTATCCAACAGCAGAAAAGAGATATCATCATCTTGCTCAAAGATAAGCAATTATAAAAATAACATATGCACATTCAATTCTTTGTTGATTTTTTCTTATTATTAAATATAAATCCAGTTGTTCCACATCATATAAAACATGAAAATATGCTAGCAAAATAAAGAGAGCCATAGAACTAGAAAAGGCCTTGTATTACTATTACTTGCTCAGTCGTGTCCGACTCTTTGCGACCCCATGGACTATAGCCCACCTGGCTCCTCTGTCCATGGGCTCTCCAGGCAAGAATACTGGAGTGGGTTACCATTTCCTTCTCCAGGGGATCTTCCTGACCCAGGGATCGAACCCAGGTCTCCTGCATTGCAGGCAGATTCTTTACCATCTGAGCCACCAGGGAAGCCGCTTAGATCATACAGAATAGCTTCCTTTTATTGTTTTTTAATACATTAAAACTGAAGTCCAGAAAGTTAAGAAACCTGCTCAAGATTATGAAAATAGTTTAAAAGTGGAGACAAGACTTCTAGTCTGCTAGTATTTATACCACACTCAGGTTGCATTCCAGCATGTTTCAAATGTTGATGAACAAATTAACCCAAACCAACATGTATTAACATGTATAGAAATTATCTAGGACCTGTCTATGGCAAGCCAGTTTTTGTTTATTTAATACTAGTAGATTTCTTACTGAAGGAGTGAATGATACCACTCTTTTTTTTTTTTTTTTTTTTAATGATACCACTCTAATGGCAGAAAGTGAAGAAGAACTGAAGAGCCTCTTGATGAGAGTGAAGGAGGAGAGTGAAAGAGCTGGCTTAAGACTAAATGTTACAAAAACAAAGATCATGGCATCCAACCCCATTACTGCAAGGCAAATAGAAGGGGAAAAGGTGGAAGTAGTGACAGATTTCCTCTTCTTGAGCTCCAAAATCACAGTGGATGGTGACTGTAGTCATGAAATCAGAAGACAATTGCTTCTTGGCAGGAAAGCAATGACAAACCTAGACAACGTGTTGAAAAGCAGAGACGTTACTCTGCCGACGAAAGTCCAGATAGTGAAGGCTATGGTATTCCCAGTGGTCATGTACAGTTGTGAGAGCCAGACTGTAAAGAAGGCAGAACATGAAAGAATTTATGCCTTTAAACTGTGGTGCTGGAGATTCCTGGAAGTCCCTTGGACAGTAAGGAGATCAAATCAGTCAATTTTAAGGGATAATAATCCTGCATATTCACTGGAAGGACTGATGCTGAAGCTGAAGCTCCAGTGTTTTGGTCATCTAATGTGAACAGATGATTCACTGGAAAAGTCCCTGATGCTGGGAAAGATTGAGGGCGAAAAGGGGAAGAGGGTGTCAGAAGATGAGATGGCTGGATGGCATTACTGATGCAATGAGCATGAACTCGATGAACTTGGGCAAACTCTGGGAGATGGTGAGGGACAGGGAGGCCTGGCATACTGCAGTCCATTGGGTCACAAAGAGTTGGACATGACTGGGCAACTGAACAACAACAACAATAGCTGATTTACAATTTACATTAGTTTCAGATGTACAGCAAAATGATTCAGTTGTCAGTCCAGTCGCTCAGTCGTGTCCGACTCTGCGACCCCATGAATCGCAGCATGCCAGGCCTCCCTGTCCATCACCAACTCCCGGAGTTCATTCAGACTCACATTCATCGAGTCGGTGATGCCATCCAGCCATCTCATCCTCTGTCATCCCCTTCTCCTCCTGCCCCCAATCCCTCCCAGCAGCAGGGTCTTTTCCAATGAGTCAACTCTTGGCATGAGGTGGCCAAAGTACTGGAGTTTCAGCTTTAGCATCATTCCTTCCAAAGAAATCCCAGGGCTGATCTCCTTCAGAATGGACTGGTTGGATCTCCTTGCAGTCCAAGGGACTCTCAAGAGTCTTCTCCAACACCACAGTTCAAAAGCATCAATTCTTTGGCGCTCAGCTTTCTTCACAGTCCAACTCTCACATCCATACATGACCACTGAAAAAACCATAGCCTTGACTAGACGGAACTTAGTTGGCAAAGTAATGTCTCTGCTTTTGAATATACTATCTAGGTTGCTCATAACTTTTCTTCCAAGGAGTAAGCATCTTTTAATTTCATGGCTGCAGTCACCATCTGCAGTGATTTTGGAGCCCCCAAAAATAAAAAATAGTCTGCCACTGTTTCCCCATCTATTTCCCATGAAGTGATGGGACCAAATGCCATGATCTTTGCTTTCTGAATGTTGAGCTTTAAGCCAACTTTTTCACTCTCCACTTTCACTTTCATCAAGAGGCTTTTTAGTTCCTCTTCACTTTCTGCCATAAGGGTGGTGTCATCTGCATATCTGAGGTTATTGATATTTCTCCCAGCAATCTTGATTCCAGCTTGTGCTTCTTCCAGCCCAGCGTTTCTCATGATGTACTTTTACTCTGCATAGAAGTTAAATAAGCAGGGTGACAATATACAGCCTTGATGTATTCCTTTTCCTATTTGGAACCAGTCTGTTGTTCCATGTCCAGTTCTAACTGTTGCTTCCTGACCTGCATATAGTCGTTACTATGTATCATATTTATAAATGTAAAACTGTATCATTAAAATTAGGCTGTTTTGATAACATCTTATTACTTATAAAAAATTATAATTTGTAGAAGATTAATATGTTCCTTTGAATAAATTATATCTGTAGTTGAAATCCTGTAATCTCTCCTTAGTGAAAATAGTTTCCTAA
Organism: Aepyceros melampus; assembly: GCA_006408695.1. Taxonomy (NCBI): domain Eukaryota; kingdom Metazoa; phylum Chordata; class Mammalia; order Artiodactyla; family Bovidae; genus Aepyceros; species Aepyceros melampus. Next base: position 214,577 of record SJXQ01006763.1, on the reverse strand, counting down.
TCAAATTGAAAGCATAGAAACTAGTAGAGAAGAAATAGCTTTTGTACAAACTAGTTTTGCAAACACAAAAACCGTAAATAAGTGGTGCTGTCCTTCAACATCCATTCCCTTCCATTTTCCAGTCACAGGATTCTCAGGTTAGTTCATGACCACAGTTTCTTGCAGCTAGTATAGTCATGAGACCACATTTTGGCCAACAGAATATAAGCAGAACTTATGTTGTGGACACAACTCTCCGGAAGTGTTCTAAAAGGGTGAGAGCACACCTTCTCCTTCATTTGTACTCCTTCCCTCTAGAATGCAGCAGAATGTAGATGGGCTTACTGGACAGGGAGCAATCATGTCAAACCACGAGGTGGAAGCTGGGTGTTTTAAGTGGCAGAACATTCAACAGAGAGCCTGCATCCCCAATAATTTTGGAGCTAACATATCAACCCTAGACTGACTACATTTGTATGAGGAAGAAGCATACTTCTATCTTTTTAAATCTACTGCTGTTTTGGGTCTTCTTTCACTAATGACCAAATCTGATCTTAACTAGTGTAAATAGCAACACCCCAGTCTCACTTCTCTAATTCTGCTGCCACTCTGATGTCATGACTGCTCCTCCCTCAGTGCTAAGAACACTTCTCTGCATGATCACACCCACAGCCCAAGTTAATTACAACCTTTTAAGTACTATTCAGCTCTTACATTTTTATTAGACTTGGAATAGAAAACCTGCCAAGCATTTTCAGTGGGATGATGGGTAAATCATGTAATGCTACTGTCTTCAGTGTCTTTATCAAATGAATACAGCAACTCTTACCATGACAACAATAAAATCCACTTGAAATGTATATAATGATGTTATGAGGTATTATAATTGACAGCTTTCAGAGAAGTTAAGTAAAATTTGCAAGATTACACAGCCTAGTAGAACAGGAATTCAAACTCGGGTAAGTCTATTTGAATACTATAATCTTTCAGTGGAGAAGGAAATGGCAACCCACTCCAGTATTCTTGCCTGGAGAATCCCATGGACAGAGGAGCCTGGTAGACTGCAGTCCATGGGGTTGACTGCAGTCCACAGTTAGTTGCATGACTGAGCAACTAAACAACAAGCAACATAATCAGATACACATCATTATCCTTTACCTCTTACCTTGTGAGAAGTCACTGAGGAAACCTGTCTGAAACAGTTAGATTCCCAGACCCACAGCAGATGCACATTAAATGTGAATCATCTCCCCTCTGCTCTGTCTTACATGTTGGTAAAATGAGAGCATTTTGCTTTCATTCTCCTGTATATATAATCTCACATTAGGACAACTCTGTGAAAGAGTCAATCTGGATGAATTCCAAATTTAAATAAAAATATCATGGAATACAGTTTTACCCTTGAAAAATCCCAGGCCCGGTAATTTTTCAACAGATTGAAAACATTAAGCTTTTGTATATACATAGACCCAAATGAGAAGATATACAAAGTTAATCAGAGAGTAACAATTCCTGTCCTCTAAGAATTTATAACCTAAAATATGCCCCATAGATGTGAGCTCCAATACACAAATTCAAACAAACATCAACAGAAGAATAAAAAAGAAACAGTACAACCTTTCAGTCTTGTGTGGAGTTGAACGGTTTTTAACCTACACATACACATTAGTATAATAGTTAAACACAAATCAGAATGCTCGTGAGTGAGATGGTCGCAGAGTTTGTCTAAAAGAAGACATCCTCTCGATTAACTTCACATAGCAGTGTTCCTCTAACAGACACACAACACCAAGAGAATAAACTCTCACATACAGGTATGCACAGGCATATTTGCACAAGCTAATCTTTAAGCAAAATTGTCCTGTAAAAGTGAAGGACTTTTTTAAGACTCAAAAAAAGAAAAAGTTGTGAATGATTTTTTTAAGCAAAAAAGTATAATATAGAAGCAAAAAGACAAGGGTTTACTTTTAGGTTTTGACATTTAGAAGCATCTACCCATAGATCCCAAGGAGAAAGGAGCCTGGAGTTCTACAGTCTAAAGCTAGACATGACTTAATGACTAAACCACCACCACCACCCACAGATACTTAAAAATTGGGGAATACATTTAGGATGGAAAATCAGCAATAAAGTTCATACATAGGAAACCAACAAGCCAAAAATTTATGTAGCTTTTGCTGTATGATGGTAATGATACAGCTAGTCAGTACTTCTTCATGGTATTTTTCCTGTTTGAATGAAGTATTTTCTTGCCTCACTTCTGGAAAGCCTAAGATATACTTCCCTTAAGCAGTGGACCTCTGCACTGGTTAAATCAAACCTGCTCCACCCCTCTCTCACTTCTCGTTCTTTTCAATTCCCTTTCTCAAAATCTGAATTTCATTTAGGAAAAACTTCTCACAATAAATTTGTTAGGACAGCTCTGCTCTTCTTCAAAACATAAAAAAAGCACCTTCAATTTGCAGCTTCTGGCCAAATCTACCACCTGTGTACTGAAATGATTTTTTTTAATTCTTCAACATTAAAAAATAAACAGTACTCTACCTCCATTCCCACTTATGAACTGTGTCTGTCAGATTAACCTGAAAATTAGAGTTGGAAGGACTCTGCAGTGATTCTATCTCTGAATATAAAAGACAGCTCCAAGCTGAGGGTTTTCATCTTCATCTGATTTATTCCTTCATTTCCTCCATCTATTTCATTCCCAAGGCATTGACTCAATCTTTTCTCCTATTGAAGTCTCTGAAAGACTGAAATCTATCTTATCCAAGCAAAACAATTTCATTCATCATATGGCAGCCACATCAATTAGGGTAAATAAAACACCAAGAATCTTCTCTGTTGACCCATGAGATCTTTCCTGAATATTTCTGGTGCCCTGGGACAGCTCAGTCAAATCACTTCACTATTTATTTGTTTATCAATCTATTTAACAAATATTTATTGAATGCCCATGAAGTGACCATAATTTGTACGATATTTGTTTTTATTTTATATTCAGCTGATGTAGACTACACTGATTGAATCTTTAAATCTCTCACTTCCCAGTAAAAATATAATCCCCTTGATTGGAATGAAGGGTCTTACTCTTCTCCTCATTGCCTAGTAGAGAGCCCAAATGGTATTTTCTCAATAGAGTTTGAACATAGAAGTACCCGGTTTAAGCTATATGTTATTTTTTCTTTGGAGTCCTATAACTCAAATCAGTGCACCCCTTTCTCAGTTAAAATTTTTGAAATTTCTCTGGTCTGTTGGCTGTAGTGGGTATAGTTTGCCTCTCTACAAGTCAGAAGAAAATTAAGTTTCCATCTTTGGGGATTCACCTACATTTCAGACTCTGCCAGATGTGCTGGTTACACATGCCTGCTTTGTGAATACAATGAGCTCAGCTTATTTTATTGACTGTACTGAAACAATGGCTAATTTTATTCCAGATTCCATGCAGTGCCACAAAACTATAGCTACCATAATGCTATTATAAAAGAACTTTAATTCTTCAGTGTACAACTTGCCAACTAGAAATACATCTTCAGTGGTGTGGGTTGACTAGAGATTGTTATTGGAAAGGTCTTTTCAATCCTTTAGTCACTTATTTTACATAGGTATGTAATTTCCTGTATGCCCCCTAAATATGTGACCATAAAATCAAGAATGTATAATATTTAATTAAAATCCACATGTTATAGGATGTGAAGTGTGATGCTGTTATCTCAGTTGTCTCTAAGCACCCATTATTGAGAACAAAACGTTAGGTTGTTAAGTGTTCATATCGTCTATGTACCACCAAATATATGTGTTGCTGTTGTTTAGTTGTTCAGTTGTATCCGACTCTTTGCAACCCCATGGACTGGAGTATGCCATCCTTCCCTGTCCTTCACTATCTCCTGTAGTTTGCTCAGTCTCATGTCCATTGGGTGGTGATGCCATCCAACAATTTCATCCCCTGTTCCCCCCTTCTCCTCTGCCCTTAATCTTTTTCCAGCCTCAGGGTCTTTCTCGTGAGTCGGCTCTTTGCATAAGGTAGCCAAAATGCTGAGCATCATTTTCAGTATCAGTTCTTCCAATGAATATTCAGGACTATTTCCTTTAGGATTGACTGGTTTGATCTCTTTGCTGTCCAAGGGACTCTCAAGAGTCTTCTCCAACACCACATTTAGAAATCATTAGTTCTTTGGCACTGAGTCTTCTTTATGGTTCAACTCTCACATCCATACATGACTACTTGAAAAGCCATAGATTTGACCAGACAGATCTTTGTTGGCAAAGTGATGTCTCTGCTTTTTAATACACTGTCATCATAGCTTTTCTTCCAAGAAGCAAGCATCTTTTAATTTCATGGCTGCAGTCACTGTCTGCAGTCATTTTGGAGCCCAAGAAAATAAACACGTCACTGTTTCCAATTCTTTTCCATCTATTTGCCATGAAGTGATGGGACCGAATGACATGATCTAAGTTTTTTGAATGTTAAATTTTAAGCCAGATTTTTCACTCTCCTCTTTCACCTTCAAGTGGCTCTATAGTTCTTCTTTGCTTTTTGCCATTAGGGTGGTGTCATCTGCATATCTGAGGTTATTGGCTCTCCCGGCAATCTTGATTCTAACTTGTGCTTCATACAGCCTGGAATTTCACATGATGTACACTGTATAGAAGTACACTGCATAAGCAGTGTGACAATATACAGCCTTGAAGTACTCCTTTCCCTTTTTAACTAGCTCACTGTTTTATATCCGGTTCTAACTGTTGCTTCTTGACCTGCATATAGGTTTCTCAGGAGGCAAGTAAGGTGGTCCAGTATTCCCATCTCTTTAAGAATAAATATGCAGGATTGTTTTAAATGGTAGACAAAAACTGATTCTGCCACCATTAGCCTATGACCTACCTCTTCTGCTGCTGCTGTTCCTGCTAAGTCGCTTCAGTTGTGTCCGACTCTGTGCGAGCCCATCGATGGCAGCCCACCAGGCTCCCCCGTCCCTGGGGTTCTCCAGGCAAGAACACTGGAGTGGGCTGCCATTTCCTTTTCCAATGCATGGAAGTGAAAAGTGAAAGTGAAGTCGCTCGGTCGCCTCCGATTCTTCACGACCCCATGGACTGCAGCCCACCAGGCTCCTCCATCCATGGGATTTTCCAGGCAAAAGTACTGAAGTGAGGTGCCATTGCCTTCTCCAATGACCTACCTCTAGACTACATAAAAGAGAGGTGATAAAGATAGATGAAAATATTTCAATTAATAGAGGGAATCTCTAAGGAACAAGTTTCTGGGGTATTTAGTGTTTTCCCCCTCTTCTCCTAAACAGGAGAAGAAATGCTTGTCATCAGCTTCAGATAAATTTAGGGAAAGAAAGAGTTTTATGAACTTCCTAAAAAAATTGCTATGGAAACTTAAAAAGAAAAAAAAAAGCAGCTAGAATGAGAGAAAAACATCAGCTACACAAGTGATAAACAGAAGGAAATCCCTTGAAAGGGGTTGGACTTGAGTCAGTTTAAGTCATTAATTCTAAATGCCAGAGCCAAGTCACCCCCCACTGCCCCCTCCAAGTAAACTGTGTCGTCTGGACCACCAAAAAATGAGCTAAAGGAAGAACTTAGAAGGTAGCAGTTGAAAACTGTATCATTTGCTTCAGAGAACAGAGCAAGAAGTCCCCGGTGATGGTGGATATTCTCAAAGGCCACAAGATTGCCCCAAAAGAAAAACAGCAGATTTGACCAACTTTTAAACCCAGATATCACTAATACCAGATTACCATCTAAGCAATCAAGTAATGTCTGCTCACTTCTCCCTCTCAAAACCTGATCCCAAAGAGCCAGAGGAAGCGCAGTAAACGTAATTTAACCTTCGTTCTCTTGGTATATTTACTTTTGAACTGATTTACCATGCTTTGAGGAAGTCTTAGCAGGATGAGGAAAGTCCTGTGTGGAGAGAAACCAAGCCCTGGCTGAGTTCCCAGACCAAAGCCAACTTCTTGCCAGTCGTGTGAAAGACCTGCCTTGAAAATGGATGTACCAGCTCCCAACTGACTCATCCAAGTTGACGTATATGGGAGAGAAATTCACTATCCTCACCTAGCCTTATCCAAATTGCAGATTGATGAAAAAAAATATCACCATCGTGGTTCAAAGCCACTAAGATTTTAAGTAGCTTGTTATATAAGAGGAACTATGATTAAATATAACCACATTATCTACTTTTGCTCACTTGCAGAGACAGGTTCACCCCCCCAAAAAAGCCTATCACTGTTCATAGATTTCATTACAAAAAAGTCAGTCTTGATGTCATAAAAATGTTGAAAATACATTTTCAAAAGGAAAGATTTTTGTTTTCAAATTGACTATCTACAAATAACCTATAATTTTACCTCTGTATTGTCCTGTCCAAGGAAAGTTAGAGACACTTCTATATGGAAAATCAAGCAACCTTGAGAAAGGTAAATTGTTGGCACAGTTGTTAAGAGTGTCATTGAGAACTGTGTGGAAGATAAGTACAAAACCCAACTAACACATTGACCTTGTGTGATGGGTACCACCACAGCTTTTAAAATTATGATGTAGTCTTTTATTAATGAACTTTGCAATATTAAAAAAAATCGCGCTATTCTGTCAGCAATGTACATTTCTTGCATTATTAATCTCTCTAACCCCTTCATGTCCTTATTATCTAACTATAAAAACAGTTGAACAAATAATAGAAACCCACAAAATCTTTCATTGCAGAATCTAATAAGAATGCTACATGAGGTCCAAGACAAGAATAAAAATATTTTCCTATATTCCAAGGAAAATAACATTCAGTTTAAAGCCAGTTTATAATGGGATGATTTTATAGGGCTTTGTTTTTTACTTCAACTTGGCCTTCTCAAGAGCTTGTGAAGGTTACAATGCTTATTCACAAGGGACTCTTCATTATAAATGGAGAGATATGTCAGAACCAACAAAGCAAACTGAAAATTATTAGGCATTATATTCAGCCACGTAGTTATAATGCACAGCTCTCAAAAATGTTGAGGATGGATGGTGTATTCATATGAATTGATTAAATAAATCATTTACTAGCTGAACTCTGATTTCACAGTATACTTATGTCTTTCAACTTAAAGTTTCTTAACTTTATGAAAACCTTCAAAGGGAACACCTAACCATAAGCAATTGTCAAATTCATTTAAAATTATTTATTCAACTTTTACCAGATCTATTATTTCTCAATCCAGTATGTTTACTGTTCTATACCTCTAGTCACAGATACATATTGCAAAATTTCTAAATAACTAAAGGAATCATCCTTTTGGCTGATTAAAAGGAAGCCAAAACCAGTCTGAGTCAAACCTTTGTGTTACTCTATTTTGCAAATTCACATCATCATCAGTTTTGTACAAATGAATCCTTCTTATAATTATACATCCATGAAAATAGACTAGAACTTAGAAAACAGGAAGAACTCTCCAACTTGGGTAAACCCACAAGTCACCAACAGGAGCTAATTCTACACAACAAAAATCTTAATATTTGCACTTAAAATTTGTTTTTCTTAACCCATGGACTGTAGCCTTCCAGGCTATTTTGTCCATGGGATTTCCCAGGCAAGAATACTGGAGTGGGATGCTATTTCCTCCTCTGGGGAATCTCCCCGACCCAGGGATTGAAATCGCACCTCCTGTGTCTCCTGCATTGCCAGCAGAGTTTTTTTACCTGCTGAGCCATCAGGAAAGCCCCTCTTATTTAGTGCTTCTCCCAAAAGAAGTAATAGTTTTTAAAATTCACTTTAAAAAATTATACCTATGTTAATTTTATCACCCCGATTCACAAAGTAAAATCAAGGAATCCAGAGTTCACAAACTGATAAGTTACAAAGCACATCCATTGCTTATCCAGAGGATGTTGAGGGAGAAATAGGTATTGCCTGTCCATGAATATAATGGCACAAATCTAACCCCTATACACTTTCATCTGTCGTAATGCAAATCCAGGTTTTGATTCTGAAAGACAGAAAGATTCCATGGAGTTGTGTCTAGGAAAAAAATTGTTTTACTCATCCATTTTCCATTTAAAAGTGTTATTCCTTGTTTATCTGCCTTGTCATAGACTATAGACTTCTCCAAGGAGAAGCCAGAACAAGAAAGACAAGACCTCTGCTCTTAACCTAAGGTAAGGAAGAGAAGTGTGTCTGGAAAAGGACCTGTATTTGATCTTTCATCCTGTGAAGCAGGTCATGTAGTTATTTCTAATCCTAGTTTACCCATTAGGCATCCAAAACTCTGGGAAGAAGAACCACTAGTTCTCCAACTCTATTATTACTCAGAATAACTTTTATTTGAATAAAATTCATCAGTTTTATTGTATATGCCCTGTAAGTTGCCAAGTTTAAAACCAGATGATGTGTAAAGGTACTTACTACGAAAAAACCCATAGAATTTAAGATCTAGATAGAAATTTACTTACAGAATATTCTTATTACTTTACAGATGAGGAAATTGAGAGCTAAGAATGTGATAAAACTATACAGCTACTTGCAAGTAAAATATGAGAAGTAAGATCTCCTGAATATATTAGTGCTTTTTCCAGAAATCTATATTATCCTCCTAAGTTTTAACACTTTCATCAATACTAGGATATTTTCTAAGATGACAAGTCATCATTTGTGTCCTTTCTGGAGAATACTGCTTTTCATAAAGTCTAAAATAGCCTCAAATCTCCTTTGAAAATAAAATTAAATTCATTAAATGGAAGTAATACATTTCTTTAGGTAAAAGAAAACACCAGTGACAAAATCATTTCACTTGCACTGAGAGAAAGAAAATATTCCTCAAGTTGCAATTACCTGTGAAGAACAGTGATTCCCTAGCCAGCACTTTTGGGGAAATTGATTGCTTCTTTATGCCCTTTGTATATTCATTTTCTTAGGCTTAATGGCTGACAAGTGACCATTTCATTATTATAAGATATCTCTTCTCTTTTCCAGAGTTGATTCCACTCTTCTTTTGAACTTAACAGTAGCAACAGTGTGCAGACAATTTATTTCAAGTACTTAGATGTACAATACCTTAATCTTCAAGTCCAAAGTGGCTTTGTGGTTGGTTTCCTGACAGCACTGCACTTTCTCAAACATTTTGCTGTTTGTAAGAGGTCATGTACCTTTGTTGAAATGCACGTCACATCTATTTGCCTTGTTTTCTCCCCGTGGTAAATAAAGAACACATTTGTCCTCACAGATCAAGAAAAGGAGAGGAGAGTCATGGTAATGTACACTTTTGATTTATGGACCAAGGAACTTTCACCTACATAATAATATTTTGGTCTGGGGAAGACTCCTGTTAATAAGTCTTCCTTTTGCCTGGACCTAGGTCAACCTATACAAATATCAGTTTACTTACCTGTGCAGAACGGAAGCTAATCAAGAATTTTTTAAATGATACAGTATTTAAGATCACAGATGTTGAAATAAGAAAACCTGACTTTGAATATTGTGCAAAATACTTTACTTTTTGCATCTCACTTACCTATCTTTAAAAATCTAGATATTAGGTGCTACTGTTTCATAGGTTTATTGTGGTAATGAAAATAATTCAAGTAGAGATTAAATTATATTTAATTTGGGGCTTAGAACAGTTCATGTCTCACAGAAAGGACAGAAAGCAAGTTAGCTATTACTATGGGTTCTTATCTTTTCCTCTGAAAAGCACTGATATTCACAGACTTTCTTTGACCCATCCATGATTACATGACTTGTCCTCAACTTCGCTTAACAGTTTTACAAGTTCCAGGACCATCAATCCTCTCTAAGCTATATGTAAAGTGAATAATATCCTACAAATAAAGAGAACTGTTTGTTGCTGAATGACAAACTCTTTTGTTGTTGAACAGACAACTCTCTATTACCCCCTCCCCTGATTTAGAAATAAGGACAGCATTTGCACCATCAAGGCAGCATGATGAAACCCAGGAAGCAGAGCGTAATAACAACAGCAAACAGAGTGTCTGGTCTTTACCACATGACGAGTGCTAGTTTCATTATTGTGCACACCAGAGTCATTATCATGCTATGAGGCTGGTAGTAGGAGCACTCACCTTGTACAGACAAAGGGTGAGAAGCAAAGCATCTTACCCAGGATCACAATGTTGAAACTTTAGAGAACCAGGATCTGAACTTAGGTTCAGATGAACTTATATTCATATTTTAGTTGTTTGTCTCTATTATACAGCCTTTCATCATTAAAGTAAAGCCTAAGATATTTGGATTCAAAAGAATAGTCATGAATATAGAATGCATGAGTTTTTTAAATATACCTCAAAGATTTTCATTTTTAATATTCTTAGTGAGGAGAGTCATTCATAGCATTTTTGTGAGCTCCTACTATGTGCAGGAATTGTTCTAAGAACTAAAAATAAAACATTTAAGAAAAAGTCCATGTCCTCATAGAGCTGACATGCTACCGGGGAAAACAGATATAAATCAAGGAAATAATATAGAAATTTTTTAAAAGTTTAAGAAGTTAGAAAGTGAATAGAGATGGTAGGCTAGAATAGTAAAAGAGACCTCTTTGATTATAAATAATTCTAGAGAAAAAGTAGATACAGTATGAAAAACACTCCCATTTCTATTACTACTTTACCCTTCCTTATTCAGATGACCAGAATTCAAATTTTTCCCCAAGTAACCTGGGGACGGGGGAGCCTGGTGGGCTGCCGTCTCTGGGGTCGCATACAGTCGGACACGACTGAAGCGACTTAGCAGCAGCAAGCCTGAGGATAAAAGAATCGCCAGTAAATAAATCAACTAGACTCAGACCAATTAATATAGGAGTAACCAGGTAGAAAAATACAGGTGATTCATCAACTAAAATGATAACATTTACAAGATACCAGGTAGAAAAATACAGGTGACTCATCAACTAAAATGATAACATTTATAAGATACCAGTAGACACTGAAGGAGTTGTTCACTTAGTAAATTCAATAAGGAAATGACAGGAGGTGAGAAAAAAAAAAAGGTGGGCTGCCGTCTCTGGGGTCGCATACAGTCGGACACGACTGAAGCGACTTAGCAGCAGCAAGCCTGAGGATAAAAGAATCGCCAGTAAATAAATCAACTAGACTCAGACCAATTAATATAGGAGTAACCAGGTAGAAAAATACAGGTGATTCATCAACTAAAATGATAACATTTACAAGATACCAGGTAGAAAAATACAGGTGACTCATCAACTAAAATGATAACATTTATAAGATACCAGTAGACACTGAAGGAGTTGTTCACTTAGTAAATTCAATAAGGAAATGACAGGAGGTGAGAAAAAAAAAAAGCAAGGATAGTGGATAGATTAGGGTCAAAAAGAAAAGACATCAGAAAGAGAAACAGAGAAAACTGATACGGAAAATTTGGAACAACTCTCAAGAACCTGGTGCTTCCCGATGGCACTGGTGGTAAAGAACCTGCCTGTCAATGCAGAGACATAAGAGACGCTGGTTCAATCCTGGTTCAGGAAGATCCCCTGGAGAAGTGCTCCCTGGAGAAGTGGCAGCCCACCCCAGTATTCTTGCCTGGTGAATCCCATGTAAAGAGGAGCCTGGAGGTCTACAGTCCATGGGGTCTCAAAGAGTATGACATGACTGAAGCAACTTAGCATGCACAGACGCACTCAAGAACCTGGGAAAGGCTATTGACAAATTATATATATACCTGTGGTTCTTTCAGTGTAAATCAAGCTCCCTGGAAGCTCCCAAAACACTTTCAGGAAGTCTCTAAGGTCAAAACTATTTTCAAGATTAATACTAAGATATTATTTGTCTTTTTCACTCTCATTTTTCTCGCACAAGTACACAGATTCATCGATATGGTTTCAGATTCTACTAACCTTTAGGAAACTGGCACTTGTTGAGTTTGGGCATAGTATCAAAGCAGAATATCCATAATTATTGGAAAAGGTATTAAAATACAGCTTCCTCTTTCAATTACATATCTAAGCCCAGATTTTCTCCTTATACTTCAACTAAAATGACGTTTCAACAAATTGAATGCAGAAGTAAATATGAGAATCCAACTGTCTTCTCTTAAGCCAGATAGTAAAGAGATGGAAAAAGTGTAAAACAATTCCACTACTGTTAGTAAAATTTTTTGTTTGGGAAAGATTTAAAATATTATTTATTAAAAATAATGATTCTATTTTAGATGAGTGCAAATAAGATGCTTTATGAAAAATAATTATTTTAAATATTCTCATTTTTATTCTACTACAGAAAATATAAATAAGCATAACCCACATAAAATTTCTCTGAGGTGCTCAATAATTTTTAAGAGACTTTAGAGGCCCTGACACCTAACACTTTGAAAACTGCTTGTTGAAACAGCTTGCTTTCGGAAGCTGAACCAAGTATATAATATTTGGAGCAATTATTTGATCCTTTTTACTAAAATTCTTCTAAATCCTGTGGCAGACTGAATTTTCTAAAAATGCTCCTACATGCTACTCTAGAATTTTGATACTCCTTCCATTAAGTCATATTTACTTTAGTTCCCACATATTCCTTTAGAATTCGACACTCCTCCCATGAAAAGATGAAATCTAGTCTCCATTAATCTGGGTCAGTCTCATGCCATCATGGAGGCTTCATGTTCTCTCAGGATGAACGCAAACAGCAACACTTTTTCCATCTAGATCTCTTTCTCTCTCCAGACTTGTGCATTGAAAGAGTAAAGCCCACACATAAGAAGTTCAGTTAACTGGAAGATGACATGCTAGAGAGACAATTTAGAGAGACTGCCTGAAAATATTAATAGAGCCATCTGTTCTTTATTCCAATTGCTCAAATCCTCTCACATCTACCTCCAGACATAAGAGTACTAGCCTTCAGATGACCCAGCCCTTGTTCTTCAAGCCACGCCAGCTGACCCCAGAGAGGAGGTACCCCTACCCAGCCTCGTCCAACTTGAAAATTTATGAGCAAAAAACATATTGCCTTTGTTTTAAGATACTAACATTCAGAATAATTTGCTATTTAGTCATAGTAAGTGGAATAAACTCTCATGGGGGAGCAGTGGATTTGTCTTAGGGAAAGGTGGGATTAACAATAACTATAATAGGTAGCAAATGATTGTCCACTTCTTCCACAATCATATCCCCACTGGGGACCACAAAGGGAAGAACTTCAGCTCAGAGACCAGTGAAGAAACCAAATGAAGTATATTCCACATCTTTCCCATCTCCAGAAGATCATTGGAAATGTACTATGCAAAATAAATCAAAGGATACCCATCAAATTGGGTTGCAGAATTAATAAAGATAATTTGATGGAAAAAAAGGAAAAAAGGCAACTATTAAAAGAATAATTATTTTAAGGACTCACTTTCACAAAATGTTATCAGTTACATATAACTTTATGTATTATTATTTTATATATAAGTGGCCAATCCTATTAGAAAGGTACTATTACTATTGCCATTTTGCTGATAATATAATGTTTGGAGTGATTATCTGATCCTTTTTACTAAACATTTGCTAAACCCTGTGGCAGACTGAATTTTCTAAAAATGGTCCCACATGTTACTCTAGAATTTTGACACTGTTTTGAGAAAACAGATGATGCTCAGGGATGTTTAGCAGTTTGCCTAAAGTTACAAAGCTACAGACCCAACTCAGGCCCATCAGATTCCCAGACTAATAGAAAGCTGATTTATTCCATTTGGAATTCTGGATTCTTCTACCATATTAAGATAAATGCATTTCTCCTTGCCCTCAATATCATAATGCTACTAGAAGTTTTCATGCTCTAACCTGAGATGCAAGGAGAGAATAATATGGCAAACTATAAAGGTAAGATTTCCATTTTTCTCTCAGGAAAGAACTGTCTGTAGTACCGTGTGAAACACTGGCTAATGGCAGGTGGAATTAGGGACAATGTGGAATGAAGAGAACGTTAACAATTTACTACAAATGATTTTTCAATTGAAGAGGAAAAAGGAAATGTGCCAGAAGGCTGTGGGTCAGAGGTCAACACCTGCTTCTCCCTCTCTGTGTCCACAGATTCTGACATCTTACCTGCTGGGAAATCATAGGCACTGAGATGCCAGCCAAGGCAGGGAGCACCAGAGCCTTTCTGCCAGCAACTGCCAGGTCTTAGCCTCCTGAATGCCACTCAATGGCATCGTGTTTCTTGAAATGACTCACATGACCCTTTACACTGTGGAAAATAAAGGCTAAGCGTGATCTTACTTGGGAAGCAGATGCTTTGCTGCCTCACTGGTGCGTATCATACATGACATGTATTGCTTCATTGCTAATGTGCATTCACAGGAGTCCTCGGGTATGGAGGAGAGAAACGTCCTTTTGTAAAATGCTTAACTATTCAGCCGAGATTGAGTACTAACTTCGTCTAGGAGCTGTCGGTTACTGGTGAAAACTAACTGAAGTTCCAGTACAGAGTGGGTGATTTCCTTTTATCCAAACCCCTGGATAACCAACAAGCTTTCTTACGGCCTCCACAGGCCTACAAAAGAGAATTTTCTAGTCCTTTGTTCATTGATAGGAAGTCCTTCTTAATTCCAGTCTTGTATCTCTCAAGGGCTTAAGGCGTACACTAATCTTCCTGAATAAAAATTAAAACAGAAGGCCATAAACTTTTTTATATCTAGTTTTCTATAAAGTGAAACTGTTAGTTGCTCTGTCCTGTGCTACTCTTTGTGACCCCATGGACTGTAGCCTGCCAAGCTCCTCTGCCCTTGGGATTTTCCAGGCAAGAATATCAAGAATACTGGAGTGGGTAACCATTCCCTTCTACAGGAGATCTTCCAGACCCAAGGATTAAATCCAGGGTCACACGTTGCATTGCAAAGCAGATTCTTTACCATCTCAGCCACCAGGGAAGCCCATCTACCTCCTATATTCCTGTGAATTAAGCTTCAGCCCCTCTTATTCTGAAGAAACTATTTCTTACTACTAGTAGAATTCTCATTTTTATTTTAGCTTAGCTATTTTAAATTTTATTTGATTATTTAACAATTTCATTATTATTTAAATAATTTTAGTAAGCATTTGGAAAGGGACTTTATATTGATATACTAGCTCAAGCTGCCTCAGAAGTAAGTAACATAGAAACTCTATACTTTTCTTGCAAGTTTTCTATAAATCTAAAATTATTTCAAAGCTAAAAGTTTAAAACGTGCATTTTCTTTCATCTGAATTTCACATATTTTTTAAAAAGGCATAGGATTGATATCATGTAGTCTCAAGCCTGGTTATGAATCTTATTTGTTATGTTAATTTGTGTAAGTCACTTAACCTCATTGAACTCTAACTTTCTCTTTTGAATAGGCAACCTATTTCCATGGGCCTATCACAAGTGGAAAATTAGACAGCATATAATAGACTCAACATATATTATTTCTTTCATCTCCAACTTCTATTCACAAGATTGATAAATTGAAAATCACTGCATTCATTTGATGGTTACCCAACACACTCTCTTATTATCCATCTTGTTTGTTAAGCTTAGACACACTAAAAATCTAAAGCTAATTCTCATAAGTTAAGGTGTATGTGGTAAGTATTAGCGCAACTACAAAAGAAATAACCCAAAATATATAATAAAACAATTTAACTTAAATGTCACACAAGAAAATAATTAATGTAAAAGAAAGAACAATGAAACAAAAGATATGAGACATACAGTAAGCAAAAAGTAAAGTAACAGATATAAAGTCACCTCTATCAATAGTAACATAAACAAGTGCATTATACAATCCATTGTGAAGGCAAAGACTGTCAGGTTGAAATAAAAACAAATTATATTCTGTATACAGGAAATACAGTTTAGATTCAAAGATACAAATAGAATGAAAGTAAAATGATGAAAAGATATAACATGCCAACAACAACTATAAGAATTTGGAGTGATTATACTGATAGCAGACACAATAGACTTTAAAACAAAATGCTATTAGAAGTTCTTAAAAATTATGATAAAGAGTCATTCCACCAGGAATATATAAAATTATAAACATATGTTCATCTAATAGCAGAGCACCAAATTACTGAAGCAAAAAGTGATAAAAGTGAAGAGAGAAACAGACAATTCAAAAATGATAAGTGTACATGCAAAACTCCTCTTTCAATAATGGATAAAATAACTAGGCAGAAGATCAACAAGAAAACGTAAAAACTGGACAAGACTATAAGCCAACTAGACCTAACAGATATTTATAAAACACTCTACCAACAGCAGAACATATATTTTATCCAGTAACATGGCAAATTCTTCAGGATAGACTATTTAGTAGGGCATAAAACACACATCAGTAACTTTTAAAGTTTTAAAGTGATTCTAAGTATGTTCCCCAACTACAATGGAATGCAATTAGAAATCAGTAAAAAAAAAAAAAAAAAATTAAAAACTCAAAATTACCCAGAAATTAAACAACATACTCCTAAATAACCAATGGATCAAAGAAAACGTAAAGAGGGAAATCATAAAATATTTTGAAATGATTAGGAACATGCCAAAGCTTGTATGATGCCATGCTTAGAGGAAAATCTGTGGCTTTAAATGCAAAGAAAAAATATTTCAAAACAGTAAAGTGAAAGTTGCTCAGTCACGTCCAACTCTCTGCAAACCTGTGTACTATATAGTCCATGGAATTCTGCAGGCCAGAATACTGGAGTGGGTAGCCTATCCCTGGGTTGGGAAGATCCCCTGGAGAAGGGAACAGCTACCCACTCCAGTATTCTGGCGTGGAGAAATCCACGGACTATAGACAGACACAACTGAGCGACTTTCAAATCAATAACCTAACCTTAAACCCAAGGCACTGGAAAAAAAGAGCAAACTATGCCTAAACCAAGTAGAACAAAGGAAATAATAAAAATGAGAGTGAAAATTAATGAAATAGAGAACAGAAAAGCAACAAGGAAAAAAAAAAGCATTGAAACCCAAACTTGGGTTTTTGAAAGTTCAGCAAAACTGACAAAGATTTAGCTAGAGTAGGTAGCCTACCCCTTCTCCAGTGGATCTTCCCAACCCAGGAATTGAACCTGAGTCTCCTGTATTGCAGGCAGATTCTTTACCAGCTGAGCAAGCAGGGAAGCCCAAGGATTTACCTAGATTGACCAAAATAGAAAGAGAGAAGACTCAAATTACTGATATCTGAAATAAGAGAAAAGTTACATTACAGATATTAAAAGGATTACTATAAACAATCATATGTCAATAAATTAGGTAACATTTAATGGACACATTCCTGAAAAGAAACAAACCATCAAACTGACTCAGCAAAGAAAGTAAACTGACTCAGAAAACAAGTAAAGAAATTAAATTAGTAAGTTTTAAAAGTCCAATAAAGAAGAACTCATGGTCATTTGGCTTCACTGCTGGATTCCATCGGTTAAGAATTAATATAATTGCTCACAAACTCTTCCAAAAAAATAGAAGAGGAAACATATTATAACTCATTTTATAAGCCCATCATTACAATGATGCTAAAATCATACAAAAACACTGAGGGAAAAAAAGGAAAACTACCGACCAATATCTCTGATGAATATGGACACAAAAAACCCTCAACAAAACACTAGCAGATTGAATCTAGCAAAACATAGAAAGAATTATACAATATAGACCAGTGGGATCTATCCTAGGTATAGAAGACTGGTTTAACATTCATAATGTAGTACCCATACCAACAGAATAAAAAGAAAAAAAAAAAAACATAGTCATCTCTAAATGCAGGAAAAGGACTGGATAATATCCAACACACTTTCATAATATAAACCCTCTACAAACTAAGAATAGAAGGGAACTTCCTCAACCTGATCAAAGAGAACTGAAAACCCCACAGCAAACATTATATTTAATGGTGAAAGATTGGCTATTTTCTCTCTTATTATCAGAAATAAGGATATCCATTCTTACCACTTCTACTCAAAATTTGTTCTAGCCAGAAGTTAATCAAGAAAGAATAAATAAAAAGCACTGACATTAGAATGGAAGAAGTATAACTATCTTCATTTCCAGATGACATAATCTTATACACAGAAAAATTTCCATAAATAATTCTCTTTAAAAAATCTGTTAGAATAAGTTCAGCAACATTACAGGTATATGAATGTGCAAAAATTAATTGTACTTTTACATCTTAATGAGTAATTCAAAAATTAAATTAAGAAAAATTATATTTACAATATCATGAAAAAATAACATTATTAAGAAAAGAAGTACATAACTCAGACTCTGAAACCCAAAATTATTGTTGAGAGAAATTAAGGGGCATCTAAATGAATGGAAAACATCACACATCATGGATCACAAGCCTTAATATTTCTAACATAGCAACAATCCTCAAATTAATTTACAGATTCAATGCAATCTCTATCAGAATCTAGCAGACTTCTCTGCAGAAATTAACAGTTAATTATAAAATTTATATGAAATTGCAAGGAACCAGGAATAGCCGAAAGTTTCTACAAAAAGAACAAAATATGAATGACTGATACTTCTTACTTTCAAATTTTATTACAAATCAATGATAATCATGCCAGTGTGGGTCTGGCACAAAGATAGACATATAAATTAATAGAATAGAATTGAGAGTCCAGAAGTAAATCCCATTTGTATATGTTCAACTGAATTTTGACAAGGGTGCTAAGTCTGTAGTTGAAACATCTTTTCAAGTAATAGTGCTAGGATAACTAACTATATATTATATATAGCCACAGTTTTACATTTTTTCCATTTATTTGACTGTTGGTTTAAAAATAAAATAATAGAAGATTTATCAATATTATGTCAGGAGTAGGAGTGTAAAAGATGTGGGTTCATCCCTGGGTTGGGAAGATCGCCCTGGAGGAAAGCATGGTAAGCCACTCCAGCATTCTTGCCTGGAGAATCCCATGGACAAGGAAGCCCGGTAGGCCACCATCATAGCATTGCATAAAGTTGGACGCGACTGAGTATGCATGCTGAATTTCCTGTAAAGGGACAGTTAGTAGATAATTCAGGCTTCATGGGCTATGTGATCTTTGTTATAACTTCATTTCTGCCATTAATACTGTGGGAGCTGTCATAGACAATACAGATAAATAAATAATCATGGCCAAGTTCTGATAAAGCTTTGTTTACAAACCCAGGCTGTGAATTAGATCTGCTCATGTGTCAACATTTGTTTATCCCTGTATTATATTTTTACCATCTGAGCCACTGTATGATATTTCAATACTTTATAAGCAATTAAATAAATTTTTAATGATGGATCAAGACCTCCTAATTTTTTAATCTTTCAAGTCAATATTTCTAAGCAATGCTGTTTAGCATATATTAGAGGAAAATGTTTCAAGATATTTTGAACACCATTTATGAAAACCAACACCCTTCTAGATGTGAATTTTAAGGATGAGAATACAAATTAATTAATACTGAAAATAAAAATGCCTTTGGCATTTTTGTATTCTAAAACCACACATAACATACTAAAATGGCAAGCTCTTTTTCCATGGTATAGAATTCTCTCCATATCAAGGCATCTATTAGAAATAAAAGTAAATGGTCTAATACTCTTTAGCTTTGTGACCTACAAAGCTATTTATATACTAATTTTTAAAAGATGCTGAATTCCCTTAATTTAAATTTTACAAATAAAGGCACATAGATAATACATTGTACTACAGATACTTTTTATTATACACCATTAATATATCTACATTTTTTATAATTAACAATACATTTGTAAAGTATAATGTAAACTTATCAGTATTACTAGGAGAGCTTTAAGATTTCACTTTCATTCTTCTATCATTTAATTTCCAATCAAAAGCTTACCTAAATACAGTTTTCTGTAACTAATGTGCTAAAACATATATTGAAGGTACAATGCATGTCAACCTTGATTTTTCTCACTCAATGACATGGTCTAATCTTGAAACCTCACAATGTGCAACAAGATACACTTATGTAAAAGCCCCGCCCGTGATATTAATGTCATCATTTCCATGGTAACTTTAATGCTTGAAAAGGAAAAAACAGAAGGAGTCTTAAGAAAATTGCACAAAGTGAACAAAATAAATTATTAGACTGAACATATGTGACATAAACAAAATATGGGGTGCAGTTATTAAAAATGAATTGCCTTTTAAAAATGAAAACAAGCATAAATCAGGCATGGCACTTCAACTTATGGGAAATGTGGTCATCTAAACTCATAGCAGTGAAATTATTCTAGTACCTCTAATGTCAGCAAATTGGGAGCTCACATACACATCAACATATTTGATCATCCTTGTATTGTGGAGGTTCAAAATCCAATGCAATATTTACATTATTAATGAATTTAAATAAAGATTTATATACAATCATAAGATTTATGTCAACAATAGCAAATAGCTACTGGTTTTATTATACATTTCAGTACTATTGTATACATTACTTTCTGTCTTTAAAAGAGAAACACAACATCAATTTTACACAAAGATGTAGATTTAAAATGTATTTTCATTGTAGGAAATCCTAAGTGTCTCATTTTAGTTTGATATTTTTAAGATAAATCATTGACACTAGAATAAATTGCAATGTAATTAGCTAGTGACTGCTACAGAACTAAGAGCACAATCTACTTTATTGTTAAGTGAACTGTTTCATTCTTACACACGAGTCATCTAAACTAAAGTCAGGCGACATTTATTTTTCAGTCATTTATTTGCTCATAGAAGAGTATTTTTAGATTTTATTAAACCTATTTTGTTAACTCTACTTCATTAAGTCCTAACTATCCATTCTGCCCTTTTCAAGTCTGTCTTTCTATTTCTATCAAGTCTGAACATTTTGGTGAGTGAACTGTATACTCACTACCAAACATCTTTGGAAGAGAAGTGATAAAGAATCACTAAGAATTTACTTGGCCTACTTCATCATTTTGCTTTATGTTGGCTCTACTAATATTGATGTTCTAAACTGAAAACTAAAATTTGATTTTCAATTGTTTAAGACCTCTAATCCAATATAATCATGAATAATAAGATGTGATGTCTTCAGAATTATGAGCTAAAATTTGATTTTCAATTGTTGTTTCATTCAACTGATGAATATATTGAATGCCTACTATGTAAAAGAAGCCATCCTTGGCAGTAGGGACACACATTCAAATCTGGAATGGCATAGCCCACAGGAGCTTTTTTTTTAGTGAAAGTGAGAGAGAAATATACTAATAATATTTTATAGTATGATGAAAGTGTGGCCTTTCCCAGGGTGCTATGTTGTCTAAGTTTTTAAAAATTTGAATATAAGGAGTAAAAGAGATGGTAGAAATCATCTGATTAATTAGAATAGACAAACTTAAAAGACGGCAAATAATATAAGGAGAAGGAAAGCTAAAGAAAAAAATGGAAATTGTAGTAGCAACATTTATATAGAGCCTACTACATACTGGGTATTACTTAAAGGTCTTACAAATGCTAACGGATTGAATACTTGTAACAACCCTATGAGGGTCTATACCCAGTTTATAGGTAATAAAACTGAAGCATATAGAGTTAAAATAACTTGCCTACGGTGACTCAACTAGCAAGTTAACAGATGTGGGACTTAAATGTTGGAAGCCACACTCTGGAGTTCACATCCCTAAAATAGTCTCTAATATCTTTTTTAAATTGTGACAAAATACACACAGTGTAATATTTACCATATTAACTATTCTTAAGTGTATACTTCAGTGGCATTAAGTACATTAACATTGTTATGCTACCATCTCCACACTCCATCCACAAAATTCTTTTAATCTTACAAAACTGAAGCCCATATTCATTAAAAATTAACTCCCAATTTCCTCCAGCCTTCAACCCTTACCAACCAACTCTGTCTCTATGAATGTGACTGCCTTAGGTACCTCACTGAAGTGAGATCATACCACATTAATCCTTTTATGACTGGTTTAGTTCACTGAGTATTATTTAGTCTTCAAAAGAAAGTAATTGGATGAATAATACTCCATTGTATGTATATAACACATTTTGTTGATCCATTCATCCACTGAGAGCAATTTGGGTTGCTGGAACATTTTGGCTATTGCCGCAAATGTGGGTATACAACTATACCTTTGAGTTCCTACTTCAAATATTCTTGGTTATAAACCCAGAAGAAAAATTTCTGGATCATATAACAATTTTATTTTGAATTCTTTGAGGAACCACAATATGAGTTTCTATAGTAGCTATACCATTTTATAGTTCCAGCAGTAATGCAAAAAGGCTCCAACTTCTCCATATCCTCATCAACACTTTTTTTGTTATTGGATACTGGCCATAATAGTGAGTGTGAGATGGCATCTAATTGTTTTAATTTGCATTTCCGTATTGATTTCTCAACCATTGAATAAAACTCAACATCAGAAAACTAAGATCATGGCATCCGGTCCCATCACTTCATGGGAAATAGATGGGGAAACAGTGGAAACAGTGGCAGACTTTATTCTGGGGGGCTCCAAAATCACTGCAGATGGTGGCTGCAACCATGAAATTAAAAGACCCTTGCTCCTTGGAAGAAAAGTTATGACCAACCTAACAACATATTAAAAAGCAGAGACATTACTTTGCCAACAAAGGTCCGTCTAGTCAAAGCTATGGTTTTTCCAGTGGTCACGTATGGATGTGAGAGTTGGACTATAAAGAAAGCTGAGCACCGAAGAATTGATTCTTTTAAACTGTGGTGCTGGAGAAGACTCTTGAGAGTCCCTTGAACTGCAAGGAGATCAACTAGCCTATCCTAAAGGAAATCAGTCCTGAATATTCATTGGAAGGACTTATGCTGAAGCTGCAACTCCAATACTTTAGCCACCTGATGTGAAGAGCTGACTCATTCAGGTTCAACGCATGATACAGGATGCTTGGGGCTGGTGCACTGGGATGACCCAGAGGGTTGGTACAAGGAGGGAGGAGGGTGAGAGGGTTCAGGATAGGGAACACATGTATACCTGTGGCGGATTCATGTTGATGTATGGCAAAACCAATAAAATATTGTAAAGTAATTAACCTCTGATGAAAATAAATAAATTTATATTTAAAAGGCCTCATCCAAAAAAATAGTAATAATAATGTAAAGACCTTGATGCTGGGAAAGATTGAAGGCAAGAGGAGACAAGGACAACAGAGGATGAGATGGTTGGATGGCATCACCATCTCAATGGACATGAGTTTGAGTAAACTCTGGGAATTGGTGATGGACAGGGAGGCCTGGCATGCTGCAGTTCATGGGGTCGCAAATAGTTGGACATGACTGAGCGAGTGAACTGAACAGAATGGTTTCTGATGTTGAATTCTGTTCATGTGATTGTTGGCCATTTATACTAATCTTTGGAGAAATGTCTTATTCAAGTCCTTTACTAATTTTTTAGTTGTATTATTTGGGTTTCATTGTTGAATTATAGGAGTTCTTTATATATTCTGAATATTAACCTCTAATGAAATATATGATTTGTAAATATTTTCTCACACTCTAGATTACTTTTTTCACTCTGTTGGTCTTTTTCGATGCAAGGAAGTTTTAAATTTTGATACAGTCCAATTTATCTACTTTTTTTCCTTTGTTGCCTGTACTTTTGATTCTATATCCAAGAATCAATGTCAAATTCGATGTTACAAAGCTTTTCCCATATATTTTCTTCTAAGTGTTATAGTTTTAGGTTTTATATTTAGTTCATTAATGTATCTTGAGCTCATTTTTGTGTGTGATATGAGTCCAACTTCACTCTTTTGCATGTAGATATCTAGTTTTCTTGATACTGTATGCTGAAAAGGCTGTCCTTTCACCTGTTGAATCCTCCTGGTATACTTGAGAAATACTATTAACCATTCATATGCAAGGGTTTATTTTTGAGCTATCTGTTCTGTTTCACTGGTCTAGGGATCTATCTTTATACTAGTACAACAACTGTATTGATTATTGTTGGTTTGTAATGTTTTGAACTCAGGAAGTATGAAACCTTCAACATTGTTCATCTTCTCCAAGAAGTTGCCTTAACACTTAATGCATTAATTTAATTTTGTGTTAAGAGAGGGAGAAAATATAGAAGGTTTTTTTTTCTTTTTCCAGAATATTTAATCAGATCAGTATCCTAGGGAACACATTTTAGGGAACATTGCTCTTTGACATAATTCTGATATTTTAAAAATTCTGACTTATCTCCACCCACACACAATTTTCAAAATCCACTGGGTTTTGATAACCTAAAATAATCACTTTTTTTAAAATAAAAAAATGTAAATTTTATAATAAAAAGTCAAATGCTTATAAATATTGCTGCTGCTGCTGCTAAGTCGCTTCAGCCGTGTGCAACACTGTGCGACCCCATAGTCAGCAGCCCACCAGGCTCCCCCATCCCTAGGATTCTCCAGGCAAGAACACTGGAGTGGGTTGCCATTTCCTTCTCCAATGCATGAAAGTGAAAAGTCAAAGTGAAGTCGCTCAGTCGTATCNCTGTTGGTGGGAATGCAAATTAGTACAGCCACTATGGAGAACAGTGTGGAGATTCCTTAAAAATTGCAAATAGAACTGCCTTATGATCCAGCGATCCCACTGCTGGGCATACACTCCAAGGAAACAAGAATTGAAAGAGACACGTGTACCCCAATGTTCATTGCGGCACTGTTTATAATAGCCAGGACATGGAAGCAACCTAGATGCCCATCAGCAGATGAATGGATAAGAAAGCTCTGGTACATATACACAATGGAGTATTACTCAGCTATTAAAAAGAATACATTTGAATCAGTTCTAATGAGGTGGATGACGCTGGAGCCGATTATACAGAGTGAAGTAAGCCAGAAAGAAAAACACCAATACAGTATACTCACACATATATATGGAATTTAGAATGATGGTAATGATAAACCTGTACGCAAGACAGCAAAAGAGACACAGATGTATAGAACGGCCTTTTGGACTCTGTAGGAGAAGGAGAGGGTGGGATTGGTTGGCAGAGTGGCAATGTAACATCTGTGATATCATAAATGTAACGAATCGCCAGTCCAGGTTTGATGCAGGATGCAGGGTGCTTGGGACTGATGCATGGGGATAATCCAGAGAGAGGGTGTGGGGCGGGAGGGGGGAGGTGGGGGTCGGGATTGGGAGATCATGTACACTCGTGGCTGATCCATGTCGATGTGTAGCAAAACAAATACAGTATTGTAAAGCAAAACAAACTAAAAAAATAAAAATTAATTTAAAAAAAAGAAGTAACATTGTTTGAAAATTCACTTGATAATAAATAGCAAGATGATTCTATTACTCTGAAGCAACTCTTAAAAGTGGACAACTAGCAATGTAGAGGAAATTATTTAGAGGAAGAAAAACTCACTTGAATTGTGGGTATATATATATATATATAAAGTATGTATATGTGTATTAAATACAAAGATCTCTCAATTTGAAATCTCACAGTGAGATGGGTAAGACTGAAAATCCCATTGCATTTCGGTAAATGTAATAACTTGTGACTACATTGCATCTGATGCTTTGTGTTCTTTCAAAAAAGAGACCTAACTATTTACACGCATACACTTGCATGGCACCTCATGCTCTATAAGAGCAAAGTCCATCATTATTTCAGGAACAGGTGTGTCATTCTATATAAATTCCAAAAAGAGGACACACCCACTAGAATAGCAAAGCAATTTGCAATTTCAAAATGACCACTCCTATTGGTGGGGCAAATTAAACACTTTCACACCATGATATATTGCATATTACACATGAGAGAACCCTCCAGGCTTATGCTGTACATTAGCCTACTATTGATCATTACCTGCTATGCATTTATACATACACAAACATTTACACACAAACACCCCTACTACATTCCTGCCATGTTCTACCATTTTTATATTCGGCAAAAGAATTTCTTTAAATTCAAGAATGTGATGCCTGATAAAAATCAATTCTTTCTAGTCCTATCTGTTCCTCTGGACCTTGCTCCATAATTGCTCTCCCTCAACTCTCAGGCTTCTATTAGCCTTTTCATCCGTGTTGGCACTTCCATTTTCAATGATGCAATCCAAGTCTCTCCTATTTTAACAGTAAAATCACTTTCATTACCTATATCCTCTTCCTCCTATTTCCCCCTTGTTTTCCTTCACTTATCATACACATTTCTCCTAATACAAAACTGTTTTCTTCATCTGCATTCTCTTTTCAATCTGACTACAATGTTTGCCTTGAGACATACTAGTCTCTTTATTTCTAAACCTAGTGGGTATTTTTGAGTTATTCCAGTTATGCTTCCTGCGGCATTTGATACAGTTGGCTATTTTCTCCTCCGAAACTATTTCTAGCTTGGTCATACTCTCATAGTCCTCCTGTTACTTCTTCATCATTTTTTATTCAGTTCAGTTCAGTTCAGTCACTCAGTCGTGTCTGACTCTTTGCGACCCCATGGACTGCAACACGCCAGGCCTGTCCATCACCAACTCCCAGAGTTTACTCAAGCTCGTGTCCATTGAGTTGGTGATGCCATCCAACCATCTCATCCTCCATCTCATCCCTTTCTCCTCCCGCCTTCAATCCTCCCAGCATCAGGGTCTTTTCAAATGAGGCAGTTCTTCTTAGTCCCTTTCAAACAGTTCTTGTCAGAATTTCCCAGAGATTCAACCTTGATGATGTCTCTTTCTCAGTTTAAATGCCGTCCCTGCTTTAAGTTCCCAACAAAACTGCAAACTCAAATGTCTAAAACAAATACACTATGTTTCTCTGGAATGCTCTTCCTCGTGTTTCTCTGATAAGAATTAGAGATACCTTTACCCTCTCAGGTACCCACTCTAAGTTTCTAATTCTTTAATGTTTGGGTTCCTCCCAAAATTTATATGCTGAAATCCTAACACCCAATATGATGGTATTAGCAGTGAAGTGTTTGGGAGGTAATTCAGTTACGAGGATAGAGCCCTCATAAAGAGGATCAGGGCACTTATAAGAAAAAACACACACATGAGATCTCTCTCTCTCTCTGTTTCATTTTCTTTATCTTCCCTCATTACCTCTTCTTTGCCATGTAAGGGTACAACAGGAAGATATTCATCTGCAAATCAAGAAGAGTACCCTCACCACACACTGAATCTGCCAGCACCTTAATTTTGGACTTCCCAGTCTCAAGAGCTGTGAGAAATAAAATTCTGTTACTTAAGCCACCCAGGCTGTGGTCTTCTGTTATAGCAGCCAAGAGAGTAGTAGTTAAAATATACTAAAACTATTTTATTTAAGATAAAATTATAGATAGAGTTTTATCCATTATACTTACTAAAAATTTCAAAATTCAAGTAAACCTTAAGAATACTTAAGAAATAATTTCAAACATTCAAAAAAATAAAAACATTAATGGAAAATCAATCAGTACAACAAAATGTAGGAAAACAGAAATAAAATAACATAAAGATAAAATAACTCAATAAGAAATAAAGCCCAATATAGTAATGAAAACTCTAAATGCTCCAAATATAAATGAGTTCATTTTCCTTTTAAAAGATGGAGGAGTATGTAACCACTGAAATGGATGCTATAGATATTTAATAACATGGAGGACTTAGCCTAATATAATAAGTGGAAAGAAAAACACTTTACAAACAATATGTAGAACATTATCTCACTTGATTAAAGTTAAGTGTCTGTGTGTATACACATATGAAATACAATTTGTCAGGAAAACATTGCATTATTAGTTTTATTTCTAGAGATGAAACTTTAAAATTTTGTTTCTTCCTTTACTTTTATTGTAGATTTACTGTTTAACAATGACTATCTGTTATTTTAGAAAGCTATTTTCATATTTTAAAGTAAATATATTTTAAAAATACAAAAGAAAAAATTCAATAATATGCGAGTTTTAAGAGACAATATAATGAAACAACCAAAATTGTTGGAAATAAAGGAATAAGCCAAACTGTTCAAGAAAATTTTAATATTTTAAAAAATAATACCAGTAGAACTTAATACATAAAACATTAAAAGAATGGCAAGAAAGTGAACAATAAACAAAAGAAATGGAAGAAAGAAATTAATGTGAAACAAACTCCAATTTATTAAAAGACAAAAAGAAAGAGATTTTAAACAGCAAGTGATAAATGAAATGCAAACATTTAGTAATGCTCTCTAGAGAGAAAACAAAAATACTTTTTTTTTTTTTGGCTGTGAGGCACATGAGGGATCTTATAGCTCCTACCAGGTACTGAACCTAGGGACTCAGAAGTGAGAGTACAGAGTCCTAACTACTGGACTGTCTAAGAATTCCCCAAAAACATTCTTTAATGAACTCCATGAGAGGAGGAGCCCTGATTACCTTGGTAATGGTTGTGTACTGACACTGGACACAGTGCTGGCACACAGTCAAAACTCATTATTAGCCAGGAATAAGAATAAATCCTAATTTGGAGATGATATAGGAAATAATAAACAGTATACAAGTCAAGTAGATAACTATAAATTACTAAATGAAATGTACATAAAATTTACCAGAATCGACTGAGTGGGAAAAAGAAAATCAGAAAAACAGAGAAAGAAGAATATTTTTTTAGGTTGTTAAATACCTCTCAGAAAAGATGTCAGGCCCTGTTAGTTTTATGGGCAATTTCCATTAAAATATTGGGAGAAAAATTATCAAGGTATTCCAGAAGCTAGAATTGAAAGTTTTCCAACCCATATCACAAATCCTATGTAATCTTCACAGAATTATTGTACACTACTACAAAAGAGAAGACTGTACTTATAAATATGGATGCACAAATTCTAAAAACATGATTAGAAAATTAAATCCAGTGGCATATTAAAAGAAGAATACACCAGGACTGTGTAGATTTATTACAGAATGAAAGCATGAGTTTAATATTAGACATTCTATTGATGGTGTGCATTACATTAATAGATTAAAGAAAAAACATATATTCTTTAATAAATACTAAAAAATACTTTTTATAAAATTCAAGTTGAAATTCTAAAAAAAACACAAAAAACACAAAAGGATACTGCTTTAACTATGTAAAAAAGGAATTACAAATCAACGATAAAATTCACACTGAATCATAAGATATTAGAGGCACCCAATCTATTAGAAAGAGAAAGAAATAAAAAGATGTGTTCAACACTGTTCTCTAGTTAAGACAATAAAGAAAAATGAAATGAGGTATAATTGCTAGAAGAATATAATTTGAAATGTTTTTATCAGTACAGAAAAATAAACATCAACAGGCTTAAACAATACATAAGTTATTGTCTTATATAAATGAGAAGTCTAGGAGAGGTGAGCATTGAAATAAGGCAAATTTTAACATCATTATCAAGGAAAGCTATAGACCCGTTGATGAGAGCTTCTTGATGAGGGTGGAAAAAGAGAGTGAAAAACTGGCTTAAAACTTAACATTCAAAAAACTAAGATCATGGCATCCAATCCCATTACTTCATGGCAAATAGATGGGGAAAAAGTGGAAACAGTGACAGATTTTATTTTCTTGGGCTCCAAAAACACTGTGGACGACTGCAGTCACAAAATCAAAAGACACTTGGAAGAAAAATTATGACAAACCTGCATGCCTAGACAGCATATTAAAAAGCAGAGGCATCACTTTGTGGTGCTGTAGTTCATGGGGTTGCAAAGATTCAGACACAACTTAGTGCCTGAACAACAATGGACCCTGTTAAAAGGAGGAGATAGCTAGATTGTTAGATGGTGAAATAGCACCATCCTGCTTCAACCAGAGATAGGGCTATTAGGTTAAAGGGGCTCTGGGCTCTATTCTATGCCCTCACTATTCATGGTAATCACCTCCCGCTGCTAATACCCAAATAAAATCCTGCCTCTGTTGGTCTGTACATGCTAAATCAGTTCAGTCGTGTCTGACTCTTTGCAACCCTATGGACTGTAGTTTTCCAGGCCCCTCTGTCCACAGGACTCTCCAGGCAAGAACACTAGACTTGCTGCCATGCCCTACTCCAGGGGATCTTTCTGACCCAGGGATAGAACCCACATCTCTTGGCTCTCCTGCATTGGCAGGCGGGTTCTTTACCACTAGTGCCACCTTCCTTTGGCCTACCTTCTAGCTTATCAGTCCTTGAAGATGGGACAGCAGATTTTCAAAGCAGAAGTCTGACTTCAAATCATGATTCTGCTACTTTCTATCATTGTGACCTTGAACAAATTACTTAATAGAATTACGTTTCTGTATCTGTAGGTACACTATGGGGCTTCCTTTGTGGCCCAGCTGATAAAAGAATCTGCCTGCAATGCGGGAGACCCAGGTTTTATCCCTGGGTTAGGAAGATCCCCTGGAAAAGGGAAAGGCTATACACTATGAGATGTCAACCATACGTAACTCTGCACTATGCTTAGTCACTCAGTCATGTCTGACTCTCTGTGATCCCATGAATGTAGTCTGCTAGGCTCCTCTGTGCATGGGATTCTCCAGGCAAGAATACTGGAATGGGTTGCCATGACCTACTCCAGGGGATCTTTCCAACTCAGGGATTGAACCCAGGTCTCCCACATTGAGGGGGATTCTTGACCATCTGAGCCACCAGAGAAGACCATACATAACTCGAATGGGCTATTATAAAGCACAAATAAACTATCATAGGCTTGGCATTTAGTAAAAACACTCACTGTGGGAAATATCATTCACCAGAATTCTGGGGCCTGGGATGTTACTTTACAGAAAGAATCATCTGAATGACAGATTAGCTAAAATTTCTAAGTATCAGGTGTAGCAACTGATGATAGATCTGGATATAGAAGACCTACATACCAACAGTACAGAAAATGGGAAATGGATGATGAAGGGGCCATTTGGATGAGAAAGGCTTTTGGAAGCAGTGATCAGAAATTCCAGGTTGAGAAGGACATATACTGATTGCCTCCTGTGGGTTGTGATATGTTAAACCTCTGAATCTTCACTTTCAGGGAAAGCTATAGTAAAGGTTCATGTTCCTCATCAAAGTTTCTGAAGTTAGATTGCAAATTATTTAAAATCAGACACAATTCTTTGGTTGAACTATGTCAGACCCTGGTTCTGGGGGGAGGGTTAAAGTAAGCTCTCATAGTTTAAAGTTACTGTAATTGTTATTTTATGCTAGTTTTCATGAATATACACACATATGTTCATGAAACTATGCACATATGGGATTATGTATATATACTTATTTATATCAATACTTGCAAATTCACCAAACTCTAGTAGGAAGCTCTTTCTTCCATGTTTGGACTTTTTCCTTCTTTGCTCTACCAGCAAGCTAAGGCGTGCTCTAGTACTTCTCTTTTTTCCCATTTAATATTAACCTCTCTGGTAGCTCAGCTGGTAAAGAATCCACCTGCAATGCAGAGACCCTGGATTGATTCTTGGGTCAGGAAGATACCCTGGAGAAGGGATGGGCTGCCCATTCCTGTATTCTTGGGTTCCCTAGTGGCTCAGCTGGTAAAGAATCCATCTGCAATGTGGGAGACCCAGGTTTTATCCCTGGGTTGGGAAGATCGCCTGGAAAAGGGAATGGCTATCCACTCCAGTATCCTGGCCTGGAGAATTCCATGGACTGTATAGTCTTTGGACACAAATCTAATGACCTTTTTAGGTTATCTAAACTTGCAGCAGCAAAACTCTGACAAGAATAAGAAAAGAAAGCAGAAAATGTCCACATTATAAAGTTATAAAATGCTAGTGTTGTGGGAAGTTATCAACACAGTAGGAGATGAAGGATTCTTTGGTGGCCAGGAAATCAAGGGCAAGAACTACAGGGCAGATGATGGGCAAGGCAAAGTGACATGTACATATTAAAGAAAATAAGCAAGAAATGAATGAGGCTATAATTCCACCCTGGGGGTTCTGGTGACAAACCACTCAGATTCTGACTTCATGGTAACATGTCACCGCCAGCACCCCTCAGTGGAATTATAGCCTTGCCATTGTGGGGTTGCTTGCCTGTTATTATGCTCAGAAGAGTTTAGAAAATATGCCCAGTGCTGCTGAAATGAGAAGTGGAGGCAGCCAGGCATAGCTTGCAATCAAGTTCTTCCTGAAAATATTCCAAGAGAGCTTTGATGGGCTGAAAAGTGGCTGCCACATGGTCTCGTTGGTAGGCTGTTTTTCAAAGAGTTCATTTTCCATTGGATTTTTTCTGTTCTTCACTAGCCCCACAATTGTGATAGCCTCTAATTCCATACCACTAAGCCATGGGGCATTAATGGCCAACCTCAAGGTAGTGGTAGCAACCCTGGAAACAAAGTAAACTAATAGCCTCATATGCAAAGTTCTTGTAAAGTGCCCATCACAAAAGGGTCAGCTGCTTTGAAAGCTATTCCTTTTTGAATAGAGCAAAGTCAAGTGGATAATGGGAGAGTTGTGAGAAGAGCAAGGAAATTAAGACTAAAACAGATGTGAACCAAGATTGAATCTTTTAGAAAGATTTTCTCAAGGTATGGAATCCTGGGTGTTTCCTTGCCCTAATCACCTAAGAATGAGAATAGTTTAGCTATAATCATAGTTCTCCTTTTTATTTAATTTCAATGAGCATTTACTTAAAGTAGTAAATTACGGTAGCTTCTAGGCATTATCCAGTTGAATGTGTAACCAAATAAATGTAAACTATCTACAAGTGTAAAGCTATAAAACCATATGCAATTCTTATCCAATTATTAATAAAACCTGAAAGTGTTAGTCATTCAGGCGTGTTTGACTCTTTGCAACCCCATGGACTGTAGCCCACCAGGCTCCTCTGTCCATGGAATTCACCAGGCAAGAATACTGGAGTGAGTAGCCATTCTCTTCTTCAGGGGATCTTCCCAACACAGGGATCGAACCCAGGTTTCCTGCATTGCAGTTGGATTCTTTACCATCTGAGTCACTAGGGAAGCCCAGCAAAATCTGAATTGGTGTGTTCTTTCTCCTTGTTCCTCTACTCCTCTCAAACTGTTAGCATAGTGTTCCAAACATAACAGTTGCTTCAGAAGTGAAAGAACATTTAAATGAGTTTATTTATATAAGTAGATAGTAGATAGATGGATGAAGGATGGATGGATAGATGCTTCAAGTTTATAATCAAAATCTTCAATAGGATAGACTATAGATGCCCACTTCATAGTCAAAGTCTTAACACAGTTGCATCTCATATCCTCACCTGTGGTAGACTTTTTATAGATCATGGCATTCATTTTACTGACTACCCTGGAATCTTCAGAATAAAGATCTCCAGTCATACAAGGGTACTTAAAATAAATTCTAGAATTGCTAATATCTTTAACTAACATCTTGCCACCTATACAAGTAATCCAGTTTAGAAATAAGCTGGGTTGTAAGAATGAGCAGCTTTCATAATGAGGACACAGTTTCCTTCCCATATACAGAAGCCTAGTTGTGTTTTTTTTTTTCCCCAACTAAGGCTGCCTGTGGATACCTGAAAAATGACTCATGCAGAGTTCTCATGATGCAAAAACCCCTACTACTCTACAAAACATAACTGACTATATCCTCTGAGGTTTCTAAATCCAGTCCTAATGTAATTTCTTTTTTTCTATTTGTGCCAGTTTAAGAGAAAGAGAGATGTTAAGGAAGAAATGAATGACTAAAGGTTGGATTAAGCAAGTGAAAGTGAAAGTCGCTCAGTGGTGTGCAACTCTTTGTGACCCCCATGGACTGAATTCTCCAGGCCAGGAGTGGGTGGCCATTGCCTTCTCCAGGGGATCTTCCCAACCCAAGGATGGAACTCGGGCCTCCCTCATTGCAAGCCATTCTTAACCAGCTGAGCCACCAAGGAAGCCCAGTTCTTTATGGATTAAGCAAAAAGAAGGCAAATTACTTGGTATCATTTGCAAAACAGAAAACAAGGTATTTCAATAAAACTAAACAGCTTTTCAAGTTTTTTTTTAATGTACAATGGATCATTCTAGAATAAACATTGTAAAAGTATTCACTTAGTATTTTTTTATGTATAGTTAGGTAACTTTTTGTGACACCTGTTTTCAGTTTTTAAATTATGGTATAGAAGCACTTTAACTTTGTACTCTTTGGTTGAATTTAAGAAATCAACAAAACTGCATTCTTGGGCCCCTCTTTTCCCAGTAGAGTCAAGAGAGTTTAACCTTCAGAGCCAGATGAAAAACTTTAAAGCCCACTATACACCCTTCATTTATGATTTCTGTTGGCTTGATTCCTATTTCATACTTCAGGTTGCATTTTAAACAGAATATTTTTCTCATTTTATCCATGATTGCTTGTCATTGGAATATAAGAAAGCTGATTTTTTTTTTTGGTAGCCTTACTCTCTTATGACAAAGGTTTTTCAGATGATTCAAATTTTCTAAGTGGGTGATCATTTTACCTACAAATAATGTTTCACTTTTCCATTCCAGTAATTACACCACTTTCTTCCTCTTCTTGTCTTAATTGTATTGCCTAAGATATCCAATACTGTTTTGAAAAGTAGAGATCCTTTATCAGCTATGTGACCTTGGGCAAAGTACTTTAACCCGGTATGTCTCCGTTTCCATATCTGTAAAATTGGGATACTATTATCATTAACTTAAGACAGGTGTTATAAATCATTAAGCTCTTAAAGACTGGAAGTGCTTACTCATATAGCACTGTGATTATTTTATCCATATCCAAATGCACATTAGCAATTTTCAAGTAGTGATACAGTGTTCATAATCATCATTTTAATGGTATATAATATTCAATTGAATTGGTGTGTTTTCATTTTTATTAATATTTTTGTTTATTCAAAGTATTTGAAGTGTTCAGAGAATGTAATATACAAGGCATTCAAAATATGAGTGCTGTAATGCTAATGACCTTGCCTAATTGCTCTTTCAAATGACTTTCATAAAAAGCGAGTTGAAAAAAATAAACACATGTACATGAATAAGTGAATCACTTTGTTGTACACCTGAAATTAACAGAATGTTTTTAATCAACTATGCTCCTATATAAAATAATTTTTTAAAAAATGGGTTAAAAGATTTAGGTAAAAATGGTCATTTTTGGGAAAAGTACCATAGTAATTTTCTATTTGGTGTGAAAATTAGTAACAAATTCTAACCATGGTCTATCCCAAAGCATTTTTTATAAACAATATAAAAGAGAATGTTAATATAATATGAATTTTGCAATAAAGACTTTTCACAGTATATATTTAGTCCAATCTTCTTATTTTACAGATGAGTAAACAAGCAGAAAAATTCCTTAAAATTTGATTATATTTGTGAATAAACTATCAAACATTTGAGGACAATATTGTGTTTAGTTTGATCATAATTAATCATTAATTTATTAATTAGTTCAGTTCAGTTCAGTCGCGCAGTCGTGTCCGACTCTTTGCGACCCCATGAATCGCAGCATGCCAGGCCTCCCTGTCCATCACCAACTCCTGGAGTTCACTCAGACTCACGTCCATTGAGTCCATGATGCCATCCAGCCATCTCATCCTCGGTCATCCCTTTCTCCTCCTGCCCCCAATCCCTCCCAGCATCAGGGTCTTTTCCAGTGAGTCAACTCTTCCCATGAGGTGGCCAAAGTACTGGAGCTTCAGCTTCAGCATCATTCCTTCCAAAGAAATCCCAGGGTTGATCTCCCTCAGAATGGACTGGTTGGATCTCCTTGCAGTCCAAGGGACTCTCAAGAGTCTTCTCCAACACCACACTTCAAAAGCATCAATTCTTCGGCACTCAGCCTTCTTCACAGTCCAACTCTCACATCCATACATGACTACAGGAAAAACCATAGCCTTGACTAGACGGACCTTAGTCGGCAAAGTAATGTCTCTGCTTTTGAATATACTATCTAGGTTGGTCATAACTTTTCTTCCAAGGAGTAAGCACCTTTTAATTTCATGGCTGCAGTCACCATCTGCAGTGATTTTGGAGCCCA
>SJXQ01006763.1:0-176472 GCA_006408695.1 Aepyceros melampus | reverse complement strand
TTATTGATATTTCTCCCAGCAATCTTGATTCCAGCTTGTGTTTCTTCCAGTCCAGCGTTTCTCATGATGTACTCTGCATATAAGTTAAATAAGCAGGGTGACAATATACAGCCTTGACGTACTCCTTTTCCTATTTGGAACCAGTCTGTTGTTCCATGTCCAGTTCTAACTGTTGCTTCCTGACCTGCATATAGGTTTCTTAAGAGGCAAGTCAGGTGGTCTGGTATTCCCATCTCTTTCAGAATTTTCCACAGTTTGTTGTGATCTACACAGTCAAAGGCTTTGGTCTAGTCAATAAAGCAGAAATAGATGTTTTTCTGGAACTCTCTTGCTTTTTCCATGATCCAGCGGATGTTGGCAATTTGATCTCTGGTTCCTCTGCCTTTTCTAAAACCAGCTTGAACATCTGGAAGTTCACAGTTCTCGTATTGCTGAAGTTTAATCCTTGCTGATGACTTGCAAATACAGAGGATACACAAACTTACTTTTGACCTTTGCAGTAAAGAAAGTCATCTATTTGCTCTGCTTTCACTGGTGTTAAGAGAAGTTACACTTATGAATCCCTAATACATCAATGAGATTACAGACTCCTGGGGGAGCCATTAATTTTTTTACAACTCTCTCTCTATACACACACACACACACACACACACACACACCTAATGTTGAGCTGAAAGAAAGTAGAAAAAAAATTTGAAAAACAGATGTCCTGTATAACTTAGACTGACCTTGAGTCTTAGGTATTCTTTCTCAGAGCCCAGCTCCAGAGACTGGGCACCCAGGAGGGTCTGGTAGGGGAGGGGCTGAGTTGGTGGGGCCAGTTACTGGAGCCCCA
The DNA here is from genome assembly GCA_006408695.1 of Aepyceros melampus. NCBI lineage: Eukaryota > Metazoa > Chordata > Mammalia > Artiodactyla > Bovidae > Aepyceros > Aepyceros melampus. The sequence goes on along the minus strand of SJXQ01006763.1, from coordinate 175,637 downwards.
CACCTTCTGGGAAGGCTGGTTTGATAGTCTGCCTGAGTCCTTGTCCTTTATCCCCACCCAGGGCTTCAGTCTTGCTCTTTGTCCTCTAATGGGGCATGGCAAATGCTCCTACTGCCCTGGGCAGAGTCAAATAAGAGGCGGTCTTTCCTTATGTACCTGCTAAAGAGCAACCACCATGCTAGGTGCTTGAAATGCAGTTTCACTCAGTCCTTACTGGGGCTTCCCTAAGACCTGCGAGCCTGGTATCCCCAAATCTCAGATGAGAACAGCTGCAGAACACACAGATGACAGGGGGAAGTGGCTGCAATCAGGCTGATTGCCAAGCTCAGATCGTCAGCCTTTTCTCTTAAGGCACATAGCACTTGAGTTTGGCTCTGCCAACCACAAGTTTTTTTGTCACAACCCACTTCTGTCCTTGTGGAGGGAAGGCACCACTGATAATATGTAATGACAGATAAGGTCACCTTCTGCTAAAATTTTTCCTAAAAAGAGTGGGTAGCTGGATTCAGCCAGTCGGCCAGAGTCTGCCGACCCTTATCCCTAAATGCTTGCTGTTTTTTGCCCCTCCAGGCTTTTCAGTGAGGACCTCAGGCTTTGGGGTCCCATAGAGCTGGGCTCACACTTAGCCTCTGCCACTTGCTTGCTTTGTCATGTTGGAGAAATCACTTTACCACTGTGAGCTTGGTTCCTCATTTGTGAAACGGGCTAAAGAACAATCTGAGAGTGTAGTCATATGAGAGAATGGGTGTGAAGCATTGAACCCCGAGCTCCACTCTGAGATAGATGGTGACGTGGCCTCCAACCCTTAGAGATGCTCTGATGATCCAGCTCCTGACTCTCTGGAGAAAGAGTCAACCTAGGCTTGTGGTCCAGGGCTCTCCTGGTGTCTGAGTAGGAAGAATCTGCCTGCCAAGCAAGAGTCATGGGTTCAGTCCCTGGGTCAGGAAGATCCCCTAGAGGAGGAAATGGCAAGCCCCTCTGGTATTCTTTGGGCTTCCCTAGCAGCTCAGATAGTAAAGAGTGCCTGTAGTGTGGGAGACCCGGGTTCAGTCCCTGGATTGGGAAGATCCCCTGGAGAAGGAAATGGTAACCCACTCTAGTATCCTTGCCTGGAAAATTCCATGGATGAGGAGCCCAGCATGCTATAGTCCATGGAGTCTCAAAGAGTCAGACGTGACTGAGTGACTTCACTTTCACTTTTCTGATATTCTTGCCTGGAGAATTCCATGGACAGAGGAGCCTTCCCGGCTACAGTCCACAGGGTCCAAAGAATTGGACACAACTGAGCAACTGAAACCAAAGAGGCTTGTTGTCCACCACCGATGCGTGTTCAGAGTAAGCAGCGAATGTTCCAGGTCCGTGGACCAGCTTTCAGTCGAGTCTCTGTCTCCAAAAGAGCAATTTGGCATCAGGAAACCAAAGTCAGAAACTTACAGTAGGAATTCATGCCGCTAAGATCCCAGGGAACATGGGGTCCAATACTAAAGAATATGGGGGAAAGCAAGGCATTTAAAAATGCTTTTTAGAGAAGGTAAGAGACACAAAGAGCCCCTCACTGTTTCACACTTGTAAGGAGACCCCTGCTGGACTCCCAATTCTAATCTGCAGTAAAAAGCCACAGGGCTTCTGGTTACCTTGACTTGCTTTCTTGTTTCACCAGAGCCTCTGGCAGGAAAACTCAAGCCAGAGAGGCGCCTTAGAATTGGCTTCAGCAGGGACTTTTCTCTCAATCAGCTGCTGACACCGGAAACATAAAGGTGGCGCCATGACACAGTTTGCTTCTGATTTCTTTTTCTTCTGATACGATCATCCTGAGGAACCATAGCCATCAGCTGTGTGCTCACAGCTCCCTTCCGAACAGAGCTCTGGAAAGGTAAACAGTAGAATTAGATTGAAATAATGGTAATGGTGATGATGAGAACACAGAGGCCTCGGGGGACTGGGGTCCTGGCTCAGCTTGCAGAGGCGGGGTAGATGGGGTGGGTCATCTTGTTTAACAATGGAAAATGGTGTCATGCACACTGATCTATTTATTCCTTCCTCTCCTATCACCTGTCTTGTAGTTGTTTAAGTGCACTTATTAAGCTCACATAGTTTAAAAGTCCAGGGGTCTTTTGGTTTCAGGTAGGGCTAAGCTAAGCTAAGTCACTTTAGTCGTGTCCGACTGTGTGTGACCCCATGGACTGCAGCCTATTAGGCTCCTCCGTCCATAAGATTTTCCAGGCAAGAACACTGGAGTGGGGTGCCATTGCCTTCTCCATCAGGTAGGGCTAGATCCAAGAAGTTCAAACTATGCCATTAGAGTTTAGTCTGTGTGTGCATGTTTCCTCCCCACCTTTCTACCTGTATCTTTAGCATACTTATTCATGAAGAAGTTAAAAATTAAAAGGTCTCAATGACAATAACATTTCACACTGAGGTACAGAGTTAGGTGGGGGGTAGTCAAAGAAGATATGCTCAAGGAAGAAGCATCTGAGTTTGCGATTGTAACCCCCAGGGAGGAGAGTGATCTAAAGAGGCATTGTTCACCCTGTGCTCTCTGAAGACCCACCGAAGAGCCTGCTGTGCCTGCTGGTCATGATGCGGTTTCCTGGGCCTCGTCCCAGACCAACAGAATGAGATTCCTGGAGGGGCAAGGCCCTGGCTACGCGTTCCTTTAGCACGTTCCATCTGGGTGTTGTGTGTGTTCCAGTTTAAAGCAAACTTCCTGAGTCGTGTGCACAGCCCACCCTGACTTAGCAGTGAGCTGTGCTGTAGGCAGACAGCCTCCCTGAGCCCCTAAACGATGGCCTCCTCTTTTTCACGCAGCAGTGCAGAAAGCATGGATATCTCGTGAGAGCCCACCTCTGGGTAGGCATAGTAGATATGAAATGCACGGGAAGTTTCCATGAGTTCCTTGCAACCATCACTGCAGTTTTAGAGAAGGAAAGTGTAATGTCCCTAACTTATGTATCTTCCTGCTCTACGAGAGCCTAGTGTGGGCTCTGAAGGGAGATGGCCTGATTCACGATTCCTGCTCTGCCCCTTATGTATAGTCTGAGTGATCTTGAGAAAGTGATTAACATCTGAGTCTCAGTTTTCTCGTGGGCAAGACCTGTCCCCCAGACGGTGGGTGAAGATTGAGAGATGAATCTTTGGAGGCATTCAGCATGTTGTCTGATGTCTAATAGGTGCTCAGTAAACCTCAACCACTGTGATTTCATTGTTCTGATCGGTACTTGATCTATATTCTGCCCAGAGAGGAGAAATAAGATTTTAATGTGAGAAAGTGACCAGACTTCTACATCTTCTGCAAACTACCATAGGGTCAATAGAACCTTAGGGAAAGATTTGGCTTCTATTAGCTTCTCTGCTGGCCTTAGTGACGTAAAATTGATTGTGGATAATCATATAGAAATGATAATGAATATTTAGTTCATTTCCATCTGGAACTCGAGAGAGCATGGTAGTGAAGAGCAAAAGTTTTGGTGCAAAACAGAGACACATGTGAGCCTGATTCTGTCACTGACTAACTCTGTGACCTTGGGCAAGTTACTGAACCTCTCTCAGTTTTCTAGTCCATACAATGGGGAGAATAATAGGGTTCTTCTCTCTGGCTTGTTGTGAGGATTTACTGGTTGCTGGAAGTAAGGCACCTACTTGCTCCATCACCACCACCAACCTCTACCACCGTCTTCAAAGACTGTCAGCTGGGGTGTCCGTGTGCTCCATGTACTGCATGGAAGGACTCTTTAGTTGGGTTTAATATTTTTCGTATTTTAAAATGGTTATGGAGTAAGTTTTTAAAGCTTATTATTAAGCATTTTTACTAACTACTGTTTTTTTTTTTTTTTTTTTTACTGCACCAAGTCTTAGTTTGGCCCGTGGAACCTTCCGTCTTCATTGTGGCATGCAGGTTCTTTAGCTGGGGCGTGTGAACTCTTAGTTTTGGCGCATGGGATCTAGTTCCCTGACCAGGGATCGAACCTGAGTCCCCTGCATGGGGAGTGTGGAATCTTAGCCACTGGACCACCCAGGGAATCCCCTGTCAACACTCTTTACATTACCAGAAAGGAACTCTACCAGCCAGAGAAGAGAAGCTTGGGTGAGAAGAATGGGAGGAGGGGGTTGGAGCGAGTTTCTCAGGTCGTTCCAGGACTGACCTTTGGATGTGGGGAAGAGGAGGGGTGATGAGGCATGTTATTATAGCCTCTTGGGAGATGTATTTCTCCTCCTCCCCGTTTCTTGTCCTTCCTTTCTCTTCCCTTTTCTTTCTTTAGATGAATATGGAGATTTAGAGATTTTTCCCCCCCTGAGATTGGGCCATCACTTTAGATTCTGGCAAAACACAGAAGTGTTTTTTCCTGTGTATTCATTCTTGCCACAAAATAACAGAGAACAGAGGGAAGCACTATCAAAGGCAATTCTGTTCAAGGGAAAAGCTCCTCAATGATCACTGTTACCGTTGGAAGTTTCTTCTGCTTCTCTGACTGTGTAATGAGATGATTCTGAAATGATCTGTAATCTGAAATGATTCTCTGGTGTAATCGTTTTCTCGCCTTGTTTTTTTTTTTTTTTTTCCTGCCGGTTTTCCCTGAGGCACCTGAACCTGAGATAGTTTCCCCCCTCCCACCCACTCAGGATGTGCCTCTTGCATCGGAAGCCTCAGGGGAGCCACATTTTGGCCGCGGGATGCTCAACCAGGCCACACACCGCTGAGTCCATGTGGCCCCCAGTGGGGCAGTAGAGGTATTTTCGGGGTCAGTGAACAAAAGATCTAACCCCCTCCTCCCAGTCACAAGGTGAGAAGTTGCTCTCATCCCACTTCCCTGTCCGTCCTCGTCCTCAAGGAGCAGGACTCTGTCTGCCGCTGCGGTGTTTTCCCAGCTCCTGAACACTCCTCATGTCCCTTTAAATGAAATGAGGAGGCAGGCCCTCAGCAGCTGACTGTATGCAGTTAGAATTTAATAACTTTATATATCCCTCCTTGTGGTTACCTTCTATTTATGGCAAGAGATACTGGTTTTCCATTTGCCACAGTGATTTTTAGGTTCCTTGAACACTTGTAAGTCACAGACAACTGAGCAAAAGAAAAGATTTAAGCAAATAACATAGGTGTCACATAGGTATGTAAAAAATGTTGGCGGCTAGGGAGGTTGTGAAGGATGGAAGTTTGGGGAAACTGAGGTTAGTGCCGTGACATCCCTTCCCTCTTTGGGGTGCACTTCCAACGTGGAGCCAGCATCTCTTGAAGCCAATTGGCTCCTTGCATCAGTTGGTGAGAGTCTTTATGAACTCACAAAGCCCAGCTCTCCAGAGGGGCAAAGGCATGGTGCTGGGGAATGTCTTTGTGTTGGTCCTCGGTTGTGAATGAAATAGTCCCAGGAGGCTCTTTACCTTGGATGAGAGTCAGAGCAGTAGGGAGATGGGAATTCAGAGTTTGGTCACCTTGGGTTTCTATCTCAGCCAGGGAAGTATCACCATAGATTCAGGAGTCACACCCCTTGGGTTCAAATCCAAAGCTGTGCTCGGCACTTATTAAACTGGGTAACCACCGTCAGGTTGCCCATCTTTGGGCTGCAGTGTTCCCATCTGTAAAATGGGATACTAATAGAGCTTACTGGTAGAGTTGTTGCGAAAGTTTGAGTTAAGGATACAGAGTACCTGCTAAAGAGAACACAGTCTCATGGTAAGTGCTTCATCAGTCTGGCGCCACATTGTTACTGTTGCCATTGTCATCATTGGTTGCTACATCGGCCAGGTATCAGCTGCCTCAAAAGATCAGCGGTCCATGGCCGATGCACAATAAATGCGGATTCCCTGCCCTTCCCTTCTTCTGCGAATGATAGACCGGAAGGCTGGTGCAGTCTTGCACATCGACAGAGGCGTGTGGCTTTGCTGCCTGACTTAGTTCCGAGCAGCGCGTGAGCACAGTGCCGCCGCCGTCTCCCACGCACCATGCCCCGGGATGCTGCGTGTGCGCAGTTCTGGGAGGTAGATTGAGAATGAATGGTACCCGTGGCTTATGATGGAGCCCTCTGACCAAGCAAGCCAAGCCAGGCCACCCATCTGGAAGAGTCCTTTTGTAAAAGCACATTCCAGCTCTAGCAGGAGTGATCTCCTCTTAAGATCTTTGAGATAGAAACACTGACAACGTCAGGGTCTTCAGCAGCTAAGCCCAGGTTTAACCCCAAGCTACTCCTATAAGTCGGTAGTGAGCTGCCCCATATTCCCTTTGTTCATCTACTATTGATCTAAACTAATCAGTTAATTAGCCCAGACAAGAAGTCTTCCGCGGTGTTAAATAGCTCTCAGTATGTGCTGGTGATGCTTGAGTTGCCTCATTGGCTGTAACCTGAAGTTCATTACTTCTGCACAAAGAGATGTTCCGTGTAGGGTCTGGAGGACAAGCTGGAATCTGCACTGACATCAAATTGTTTGTTTATAGGAAAACCAAAATCGTCCCTTAGATCAGTGGCATTCAAAGAGCGGGCCCTGAGACACCAGCATCAGCAGCATCTGGGAATGGGTCAGGCCCCACTCTAGACCCACTGAATCAGACACTCTGCAGGCAAGGCCTTGCCATCAGTTCCTGAAGCCCTCCCAGGAACACTCATGGAGGCAAAAGCTTGAAAACCAGCGTTTTAAACTGTCTCTTCAGATGACAGATTCGTTTTGTCTTCTGGTAGAGAGAAGAGAAAATGGAAAGGATGGAAAAGAGAAAGAGAGAGGAGGGGCAGGAGAAGAAATCAGAAAGATGGGCAAATGAGACCTGAGCAATATGGATGGGAAGTCCGTTTACCAAAGTTTGACCTTGAATAGCAGCAGGGGGCTCGTTTAAGACCTGGGACTATTATCCCAGAGCCTTAGGGACAGCATGCGAGAGGAAGATGCTCATCCCCGAGCACAGTGAGTGGAAAGGGCACAGAGAGACCACGATGCTGTGTATTGGCAGCAGCGTGTGAGAGGACAGCGGGCCGTTTGCAGCGTGAGTAAAGAGCTGGGGGAAGCCCCAGTGGCTCTCGGGGGCTCACAGAGGATACTTAGTAAATGCTCTTTGACTTGACGAGACTGAACCCTCGTGGCCTAGACTGAGCTCGTTTGGATCTGGAGAAAGTAGGTGGATGCACTGGGCCTGGTCTGCGGGGAAAATCAGGGGATGGCCATCGGGCCTCTGCTGCGCCCCCCTCCCCCGGCTTCTGCGACCCAGCTCGACTTAGGGGAAAGAGCCTCAGGCTTCATTCAGTACAGGGACCCCCGCTCTTACTAGTGTGTGACCTTAACAAGTCACGCACTCTCTAACTTCAGGCTCGTCTTCTACAGGAGGAGGAGAAGAGTTGCTGCGGCATGTTTGTGCTCAGCGTTGTAGCAGGGACACCTACCTACACATGCAATACGTGGCACACACAGGTGTGGAGTAAGGATTTATTGAGTAAAAGAAAAAGAAAGGGAGGAAAGGAGGAGAATCGGTTGATTTTTGTAAGACTTGTATGAAATACTGCTTTGAAAATGTTTGGCGTAATTCTTGATACAGCGATGCGCTGGAAGTGGTATCTATCATGATGAGGACAAGGAGAAAGAAAGAAAGCCTTCTAGGTGCCTAGAAGTGAGTCTGTATTCTTGCTGAGAATGTAGCCCCACTCCTCCCATTCCTCTTTCTCTGCAGTCCATTCTCCAGCTTTAACCTTGGGGCCCCCTCACTTTTGGAACTGAGTTCATGGCCTTCAAGTTCAATGCGTAGCAGGTATTCAAATGATCATAGAACTGAAATGGACTGCGAGTGTGTAGCCACACTTGAGCTTGTTGGTGGTGGTTGTTCCAAGTGAGACTGACATTCAGTCTCTATAACTAAGGAATTCATGTTATTTTACCTTGTCTTATTTCTAAAATAGGTACTCATTAACCATTTGGCTAACACATTTGCCTCACAGTCATAGTAAGCATTTTTACTAACATCCTTCCCATAGTGACAAGTTATAGAAATGCCATTAGTTGCTTTCATTTATATAATTAAAAGGATGTTCTCATCTTGACATTTTTGGATATTCCCTGCCTTCCCTTAACTACCCCCTCCCGCTTCCCCTTTGAACATCAGTACAAAGGACCAACCTGCTTTGGCAGGAAAGAAATTGAAAGTGGTATTTATTACATTTGCTGAAAGTCCTTGGTTTTCAGTTTTTCTCCAAAGAGCATACATAGGTTTTGGGAATCAGGCCTGAGTGGATCTCAAATCCACCTACTATTAACTTTGTGACCTTGAGCAAGTTCTCTAACCCCTCTGAACCTAAATTTGCATCTGTATTCTACATAGATTATGTGTGGATTAAATAAATAACATTTGCAAATGCATCTACAATCAATACACACCAAAAGTTAGTTTCCTTCTTTCACCAGCAAGTCATGCAGCAAGTTGTGCAACAAATATTGACCACTGGCAAAGTAGGTCATTGCCCAGACCGCAGTTTCAAGCTAGGACACAGAGAAGGATGCATGGGAGAAGTTTATGTTCCATGAGATATGCAGCTCCTTCTCACCATCTGAAAGAACTGTTGGGGTCTGAGAAGTATTATTCTGTAATCTGGGATCAGCTGTGGCAAAGACACTCAAAGGGGAAAGGTCCTTTCAGGCTCCTGCCAAAAATAGAGTACTGTTCTCTTCTGCATTTTGCATTCTGATGGCAGGTGGACAGTGAAGATAAGGAATGGGCCTATCATTTGAAAAGTGAGTAATCAGAGCTCATCAGAAGACACACCTCCTTTTAATGCTGTTAACACAGCCACCGCTGTGCTATTTTGCTTGACAAGCACAGCACTGACAATGGAAACCCCCCCAGCATACACACACATAGTTACTCACTGTTACCATAAAATTAGCAGTTCTCCAGCTCTTGAGCAAAACAGCAACAACCTCGTGGGTATTTGTGTGCAAGGAGAAATCACAGAGAATGAGGAATTACTCCCGGGGACAGTTCTGACCTCAGCATGGTTTCCATCGCCTGTATCTCCAGGCAGACCAGACCCGGCTTAGCAAATGGAGTAATAGCTGGTTTTCCCCTATTAGTATCAGTAGGCTTTATAAGTTCTTGAAACATCTTTATAAAGTCACCCTGAACAGTCCCTGTTGGGTCATCGTGCTTCCCAGCTAAGCATGGGCTCGGGGGCCTTCAGGGCTGCCCTCCTCACCCTCAGCCTCCACGGCCTCCCAACCATGGCAGGGTTGCAGGAAGACACGGAACTGAGGGGGTGCATGGGAGCACAGGAAGAAAGAAGGCTCTGGAACTGAGGGGTTGCATAGGAGCACAGGCATAAAAAAGGCTCTGGAACTGAGGGGGTGCATGGGAGCACAGGCAGAAAGAAGGCTCTGGAACTGAGAGGGTGCATGGGAGCACAGGCAGAAAGAAGGCTCTGGAACTGAGAGGGTGCATGGGAGCACAGGCAGAAAGAAGGCTCTGGAACTGAGAGGGTGCATGGGGGTACAGGCGGAAAGAAGGCCCGGGAACTGAGGGGGTGCATGGGAGCACAGGCGGAAAGAAGGCTCTGGAACTGAGGGGGTGCACGGGAGCACAGGTGGAAAGAAGGCTCTGGAACTGAGGGGATGCACGGGAGCACAGGCGGAAACAAGGCTCTGGAACTGAGAGGGTGCACGGGGGCACAGGCGGAAAGAAGGCTCTGGAACTGAGGGGATGCATGGGAACACAGGCGGAAAGAAGGCTCTGGAACTGAGGGGATGCATGGGAACACAGGCGGAAAGAAGGCTCTGGAACTGAGGGGATGCATGGGAGCACAGGCGGAAACAAGGTTCTGGTGGGGTTTCAGCTGCAACATGGAAGCAGAGCTGCAGGTAGGCTTCCAGCACGACTCAGGCACCTGTTGCATCAGTGACTCTGTTCACGTCTTTGACCAAAAGCCAGCGAGTAAAATGTGGAATTAACCCCGAAGGCAGGGACCAGGGCTTCTGGGGACATTTGCTATTGAAACTGAGATGGAATCCATGTTTGACCTGCTAGGGATAAATTAATCGGTAGTTTTTAGGGCTCTGCTGTGGACCACTGAGTAGCAAGCCTAGAGCTGGGGGGATGACCAGCACTGGCCATCTTCCCTCGCTGGCATTTTATCTTCTGAACACATCCTGTTCAGACCGCAGGGCTTTCCACCTTCAGCTAGGCTTGGGAACCAGGAGGCTTCCAGGTCTCAAGAAGTCACTGCCAACAATGAATAATTCAGGCTTTGGCGAGGACATTCAAGGAGATTGGAAACAGGATGTGTTTCTGTCGTGCTCAATCTGCTGGCTTATACTGTATCAGAAACAGTCAAAGTAGTGGGTTGGATAGTGGACCCCTAAAAGCCATGTCCATGTCACACCCCTGGAAACTGTAAACATCACCTTATTTAGAAAAGGAGGCTTTGCAGAGGAAATGGAGGCAAGGATGTTAACGATCTTAAGGGCATCATTCTGGATTATCCGACTGGGCTCTGAGTCCACTATCGAGTGTCCTTATAAGAGAGGCACATAGCGGAGACACACAGAGAACAACAAGGGGTGTGAAGAGAGAGGTGAGATGAGAGTGAGGCCGAGGAACTCCGAGGCTGCTGGCAGAACCTCTGGAGAGACTCCCAGCGCCTCCGACGGGAGCCCAGCCTGGCAGGACTATGGACGTCTGGCCTCCACAGCTGGACGGGACCCACTTCTGTTGCTCTAAGCTGCCTGGTTTGGGGTAAATTTGTCACAGCAGTCACAGGAAACACACACACCACATTGGGGATGGCGTCACAGTCAGAGCAGTCCGTAAGCCAAGAGGTTCCTCAAGGAGGCTTTTTGTGAAGAAGAAAAATCCTGCCTTTGGTTCCTTGTAGCAGTGCTACTGGTGTGTTTTATTTTCCTCTATAAACTCTAATTCCTTGTTTTATTAATCTGCCCGAGGAAAGATAGGGCCTGCTTCTGTCATCCTTCCTTAAAGAAATTGAATGTCATGGGCAAGGGGTGTGCTTCCGAAACCAACGCTGAGAACATTTCCATTCTTTTCCTTATGTTCCGCCTCTCCAGCGCCCAGACCAAGGTGTCCGATCGGCACATACCATATCGATCTCTATCCTGAAGCTGATTTTGCCACCTTAGGCTCTGTCAGCTCTGTCTCTCGGCACCCAAGGTGAGAAGAGAATATAACCGAAGGAAGAGTGTTCAATCCTCCTCCTATTATCTTACTTACTTACTCCACGGAAACTTTCTAAATCTTCTCTCAGCCTTAGCAGACCTTTGGTTTACAGGAAGCATGGCAGGTCTGACTGATCAATATGCTCATTTTCGAGGTCCCCAAACGTCAGATTTTTCAGTTAGCCAACACGCAAGATGAATATTTTAACTAGCATTTTTATTTCCCATCCAGGCCACGGGACAAGTTAGAAAAGTTCTATTCTAAGTACATAGCTGAGGAAGTGTGGAAGGGCAAGTGGGTGCCGTGGTTTTGAAGGCAGCCTGTCAATCATGGTGACTGAAACATAACCCCGTTGGCTTCCACAAGCATAATAAAATGCTTTGCAAAAGGCTGTCGAATTGTAGGATGTAATAAAGTTTGCTTAGCTGCATTTCCAAGGCCCAGGGCCCCGAAGCATGAGGCCCGTTTCCTTATGCCTGGGGATTTGTTCCTCTTCCTTCCGTGCCTGGAAATGACAGGACATAAAACCAGACATTTAGTGAGAACAAATAGCATTTTTAAAATCATGGCTATAAACACAAGGTGAGTTTGCTCACTGCCGCTCTCTCAGATGGCCCTTAACATGCTACTTGAAGCCACACAGATGCAGGTATATGATGGGATGTGGGTGGACTCCAGCCTTGCTAAGGCCATGCTTTCTGTCCACAGCCCAGGCCCCAGGGTTCAGCTGCACAGTCTCTTAATTTGTTTTCTGGGCACACATCTTATATAGCAAATGAACTAAATTCAGACCTTGACTTAGGTAAGAAGAGACTCCCAAGTGGAGCCTTTATCACAAGTACCCAGGAAGCTTGTTAAAAACGCAGATTTCCCCAGTCTGTCCTCCACATTCTGAATTAGCAGTGCGGAGAGAAGGCCAAGAATCTGTGCTTGTTAACAAGTTCTCCATATGAGTCCAAGGCACCTGCCCCTGAACTGGGGAATTCTTGAGCTCGTACGTACGTCTGTAGTGTGCGGAATCAGCTTTGCTGCAAGGCGAGTCACCTGAAGGATTTAGGCTGGGCCTAATGCAAATGAGTAATACTTAAAAGAAGGAAAGTTGGAGGAAGCCTTCTCATCTTATTCCTAGGTCACAGAAATGAATTTCACAGCTCCGACACCCTCTTCACCCTGGAGGAGAACTTTTCGGAGCCTCGGCTTCTGGGCCTTAGTTACTGCGATTAGTAACATGGGTATTACATGGAAGGACTGATGTTGAAGCTGAAACTCCAATACTTTGGCCACCTGATGCGAAGAGTTGACTCATTTGAAAAGACCCTGATGCTGGGAAAGATTGAGGGCAGGAGGAGAAGGGGACGACAGAGGATGAGATGGTTGGATGTCATCACTGACTCAATGGACATGAGTTTGAGGGAACTCTGGGAGCTGGTGATGGACAGGGAAGCCTGGTGTGCTGCAGTCCATGGGGTCGCAAAGAGTCAGACACGACTGAGCGACTGAACAAAACATGGGTGTGGTCAGGAGTCAGACTAGCTGGGACTGCTTGCTTGAAGGACATTGGAAAGGGCAGACCATCCCAGGAAACAGAAATTTAAATAAGGGAAGAAAGAGAATTTTGCAGCCTAGATTTCATAGTTTGAGGGAGGGTGAAAGAAAGGGCTCTTAGGACATGTTGGGGCAGCTACCACAGATGTGATAGATGAAGAGATTTTGAGAAACATTTTTCACAAGTACAAAGAGACTTCCCCTTTGGGGTTTTCCAGAGACCTGAGTGAAGATTTACATAGCTTTTCATTTCCTGTTTGCTATTTATGGCTTTGAGTGCAACACGTGGGAAGCCTAGGTGCAAAGGCCCGGCTGCCCCCCAGCTCCAGCGTGTACTTCAAGGATATGCTCAATACAGGCCCATTCAACCCACCGGAAAGACACACCGGCGCCCACTTCAGCCTCATGGAGTGAGTTGTCAGTGAGTCCAGCACTATACATTTCCTGCAAGTTCGTAAGAGGGGCAGAGAGCAAAGGGCAGGCAGGGCATTCCTTTGGAATGCCATCTGCTCCCTTCTGGGATCCAGAACACAGCAGCACAGTCACTTCCGCTTCGGCCTTCATATTTTAGCTCAGGGTACACTCACCGCCTCCCCCGGTCCTGATGTCTGTGAGTGAGGCGGGTACCCATCCATTTGCACCCTTCCCGACGCCACAGAAGGGGGCCTGTCTCCCTGTTATCTGACACTTGGATCCTCCCCAGTGGTTCCCAGCGCTGCCCATCTCGCCAGGACACACGGGTCATCTCCCAGTCATTCATCATCACCCTGGTCCTGGAACAATTACTGACTTAGAGGCACCTGTGCAGGCCTGGAAATGGATGTACCCTTTCTCTTCCTCCGCCTCGCCTGTCCAGGGCAGATTTATGTCCTAGAAGTTTCCCTTGGTTTTATTTTTGGTCTCTTGAACACCGCGGCCCCGCGTTATTTCCTTCGCCTGCCCTTCCCAGCACCAGCCCTGTGACTGCTGCCTCTCCCTGGATGCCCACGGCCCTTCCCTAGCAGGCTTCCTGTCCGTCCACTTCCAGTGCCTCCTGCATCGTATCCTGCTCACAGACGCGGCGTTCACACCGTCTGCCTGGCCGCCTGAGGCTCTGTCTTCAGGCTCCTTGTCTCCTGCTCGTCTGGAGGCTCGCGGGGCACAGAGACCAGGTCTCATGCCAGAGACGCGAGTGAGCGGGCTGAACCTTGAGACGTGGGGCGTGTCATCTCCTGGCTGTGTGTCTCCAGGCGGCATGACGCGTGCGTGGTGGGGTGCTGGGGAGGAGTGCGGGGGACCCCACCTAGGTGCTCAGGGCAGTGCAGGCACGTCGGGTGGACCCGCCGCTGTGAGCCTCGGTCGTCCTCACCGCTGTGCACGCTCTGGACGGAGCTGCAGGTCAGGGCGGCCAGGAAGCAGGGACCAGGAAACGTCAAAGCAAGTGGAAGTCAGCGCTCAGATACGCGGCCTCATTGTCGAAGAGGGTGCGTGCGGGCGCCATCCTCCGGTCGGACCTCACACGTCAGCGCCCTCTGGGTCTCCACTTCCCTTTGATCTCACCTTTAGACGGTGGTGTTTTCAGTGTTTATATGGGCATGTCAACAAATGTGTATACTGAAGCGTGAGAGGGGTTCTTGGGAGAGTGCACACAGGTGAATAAAGAGATCCTCAGAGTGCTCTCGGCTCCTCTGGGGAACCACCTCGCCCGGCGGGAGGCAAGACAGCAGCTCATCAGGTGCGGGGTGAGCAGTCCAGAAAACGGGGGCTTCTGGAGTTCCGAGAACAGGAGCCCAGAATGTCTGAAGTTTGACTGATCTCCCCGCTGAACATGTGCCTTTTAAATATTTCTGCATTCCTAAGCAGCACAGGGCAGATGAGCTGAGACTGTCCCCTCCCCCACAAGGAGGAGGAGGCGGTGACATCACCAAGGTCAGAGCAGGGCTTGGTTTTGCAAAGCAGGGAGTGAAGGCAGAAGGGAGGCCCCATGGCCCTGGATGGTAGAAGAGATCTTTGGGGAGGGGACCTTTGAATTAGGAAGGGAAGTAAACTAATGATGGAGAAAATTTAAATAAGTTTGCTGCTGCTGCTGCTGCTGCTAAGTCGCTTCAGTCGTGTCTGACTCTGTGCGACCCCATAGAGGGCAGCCCACCAGGCTTCCAGTCCCTGGGATTCTCCAGGCAAGAACACTGGAGTGGGTTGCCATTGTATATATATAATTTTACTCATTTATTTTTGGCTTGCTGGGTCGTCGTCGCTGCAGGGGCTTTTCGTCACTCCTGGCGTGTGGGCTTCCTGTTGCTGTGGCTTCTCCTGCTGGGAAGCACAGGCTTTCGAGCACAGGCCCAGTAGCTGTGGTGCATGGGCTTGTTGCTACATGGCGTGTGAGATCTTCCCAGATAAGGGATCGAAGCCACGTCTCCTGCATTGGCAGGAGGATTCTTCACACTGAGCCACCAGCGAAGCCCTCAATTAGGTTCTGAGTAAGACCTGCTGTGGGCTCTTCACCCGTCTCTCCCTGAAAGCTTCAGGAGCATCTCTAGAATCCATCTGCAGTTTGTTGTTGTGATTGAGTGAGTACAGGGTGAGTGCAGGGGGTCAAGGGATCCCAGCTGGGGTCTGAATGAATCACTCCTGACTTCCCCTTAATGTGTGGGAGTCACCAGGCTCCATACAGTCTCTCTTCACACACACACACACAAAGGGCAGAATCCTTTGTTTTAAACAGATCCAGCCTCTGTGTGTGTGTGTGTGTGTTCAAGTCAACCTAGTCTTACTGTGTCAGTAAAGGAGGCTCCTCCCTCTTGCCCGCATCCCTCCTGCATCCTAGAGGGCCAAGGGAGACGGGCCTTCTGCTTTGAAACTAAGAGAACAGGTCACTATCTCTCTTTCTAAAGAGGAACCTGGATGGGAGCTGCCCCCAGGTGGCCTAACTGGTTGTCTTGGTTCGTTGTTGAGTCTGAGTTGTGTCCTACTCTTTGTGGCCCCATGAACTGCAGCAAGGCAGGCTTCCCTGTCCTTCACCATCTCCTGGAGCCTGCTCAAACTCATGTGCATTGAGTCAGTGATGCCATCCAACCATCTCGTCCTCTGTCATCCCCTTCTCTTGCCTTCAGTCTTTCCCAGCATCAGGGTCTTTTCCAGTGAGTTGGCTCTTCACATCAGGTGGCCAAAGTACTGAACCTTCAGCTTCAGTCCTTCCAATGAATATTCAGGGTTGATCTCCTTTAGGATTGACCAGTTTGACCTCTTTGCTATCCAAGGGAGTCTCAAGAGTCTTCTCTAGCACCACAGTTTGAAACCATCAACTCTGGTGCTCAGTCTTCTTTATGGTTCAACCCTACATCTATGCATTACTACTGGGAAAACCGTGGTGATTTAGGTGTAGTTGCTAAGTCATGTCCTACTCTTGCGATCCCATGGACTGTAGCCTGCCAGGCTCCTTTGTCCATGGGATTCTCCAGGTGAGATACTGGAGTGGGTTGCCATTTTGGCTTTGACTATATGGACTTTTTTAGGCAAGATGATGTCTCTGGTTTTTAATATGCAGTGTAAGTTCGTCATAGCTTTTCTTCCAAGGACCAAGTCTTTTAATTTCGTTCTAACTGGGTGAAGTGTGAAGGGAACATTTGCGGCCATAACAATGCAATCCGCTGTCATCTTTCTTTAGGATACTGTTTCTCACCTGTGCGCCTCTGTGAGAATGCCCTGGGGCATTCACAGAGGTCTAAACACTGCCAGGCCTCCCCTCCACCCTCAGAGACTCTGGTCTAACCGTCTAGAGTGTGGCCTAGTTCTCTGGCAGGGAATTACTGGGCATGAAGCCTTCAGGCCAGTTCCAAAGTGTGCTCCCAACAGAGTGCTCTGAAAGCCCCAAAGCAATGTAGGTACTGGAGACACGTTTCAGGAGGCTTCCGTGGCAAATATTCAGCCTCTCCTCTGGTTGTCTGTCCTCTGCTTTCTTAGCAAAGCCACATGTGCAGGGCAAGTACTGTCCATCAAAAGTAATGCCTCTTGCCTCAAAGAATGAATGAATGGACTTGTTTTCCTTCCTACCCAAAGCTGACACAGAAATGGTTTTAAAACAAAGACAAATATTGTGTATCAACACATGTGTGTGGAATCTAGAAAAACAGTCCTGATGAACCTAACTGCGGGCAGCAATGGAGATGCAGACATAGAGGATAGACTTGCAGACACAGTGTGGGAAGGAGAGGCCGGGATGAATGGAGAGAGCAGCCTGGAAACATACCTTACCCTATGTAACACAGATTGCCAGTGGGAATGTTCCTCTGTGACACAGGGAGCTCAACCCAGAGCTCTGTGACTCCCTGGAGGGGTGGGATGGGGTGGGAAATGGGAGGGAGGTTTAAGAGGGAGGGGATATATATACCTGTGGCGGATTCATGTTGATGTATGGTAGAAACCAGCACAATATTGTAAAGCAAATATCTTGCAATAAACAACAACAAAATAACTATACTCACACACAAACAAAGCCATGAGAAGCTAACATAAAATTTCTCTGTAACAGTTCTCTGTTATAAAAGTAACCCTTGGTTTGTAGCAGGCCTGTGTAGAGGGCAGACAGGTGTGGACAGTCATTCCACTCATACTGAAAACAAGGTGAGCAACTTTCTAAGGGCAGGCACCCCTGACCCTTGCTTCTCAGATTTTTTTCTTAATAAACTTGGTCTTGGAAATTGGACCACAAGAGCTGCTGGTGGCAGTCTCTTACAGCGTGTAGGTAAAGAAGCTGGGGGAGAAGGGACAAGGATCAGAGAGCAGCTCTGATTAGTAAACGAGGTGATGCAATTGTCCTTCTGCCTGGAGGCAGGAAGGGGTTACTCCACCCAAGTGCAGGCACCGGAAACCCAGTGACGTGGGGACGGACTTGAGAGAGCAGGGCAATTCCAGCACATTTTCTCACTCAAAATTGTCCCTCTGCGGATTAATAACAGCTTCCTACTACTAGAGGGTGTTAATCAACTTCCCTTTAAACAGGGTGCGGGGAGGTCTGTGTCCCAGTCCTGTGTGCTTGTCATCTGGAAGGGGGTACGGAAAGCAGCCCGGGGACCACGTGGCCAGCCCCCTCAGGAGGGGAGGCGCAGACCTCTGTCTGCCCTGCGGCGAGGCCAGGCCACCCCCGGGCTGAGTGGCCGCAGGTCCAGCGTTGTCACTTTGCTCTTTGAAGGGATAAGTCAAACCCCAAGGACAGTGAATATGCAGGAAGCATGGTGCCAGCGCTCGAGGCTGTGTGACTGTGCAGCCCTGCAGGGCATCACTCTGATCCCATCCTGCCGGGGCAAACGACACTACACCCACTCCCAGGCTGGGTGAACCCCCCACCCCCAGGCAACGCTTGCTACTCCCTGGGCAGGTTCTTAGGTCCTATTTGAAGGTAGTAAGGCTTTTCTCTCCCCTCTTTGGTCCATAGACATCACCTCCTTGTATCTGTGCCTTGAAAAGTCTCTCCCTAAAAGGCTTTCTCATCCAGACAGAGTTTATGAAGACCAGCTTCTTTATTTGTCTCTAAATCTGCAGCTTGATATTACCTTTCCCCAAGACTCAAGTCGAAATGAAAAAGGATTACTTTATATTTACTTCCATCTTTCATGAAAGAAACTAATTTTGAGAAAGAAAGTCCCTACAATGTGAAACACATTCCCTCCCTTCAAACCCTCTGAGGGGCAGAGGCAAAGCTAGGAGGCCTGCGTGCTGTTTCATTTACTCTGTCTGGCAGGGACTGCTGCTTATGGTGCTTTTGAGGGTCACCTTCCTTCAGCACTCTCCTCCACTCTAGTTGTGCGCTCCTGTTAGAAGAGAATTTTCAAGCCGAGCATGGAGCAGGACACCTTGGGTAATGAATGGCTCTGAGGGTTTGCTGAGTGTGTTATTTAATTAGTGGCACTTGCGTCTGGAGTGTCTACGACTCCATAGTTGAATAAAAGGTGTATTTGCTGAGGGATTACAGACAAACACTCAAGAATTGTCACAGTGAGAAATCTGTCGGGGTTCAGCACATTTAACAGACTAATGGGGTTATTTTTTTTTTTTCTTTCCACACTTTAAAAGGTACTGAGGTTGATAGAACTCTTCCCTTTGCCTTGTGTGTGAGCTGAGATTACAATCTAAAAAAAAAAAAAAAAAAATCCTTAGGTGAATGGATAAAAGTCTATAACCTGAAGCAGAGCCTCTCACCAAAACAGAGATGACGTGTTTAATGTTGTATTGCTGAGAAACTGATGGTCAAATAGGTTATGGTTTACCTGTTACTCATAAAGAACTGAACCGCATGCAAGTTGTATATGGCACCCAAAGAGCAAGGGTTCCAAACCCTTGAAGAAGACACCACTGCAGGGTGTAGGGAACAGAGACCGTTGCCCACTACCCTGCGTCTCCTGAGGGTCTAGTGCTGAGAGTAGAATGCAGACGATGAAAAGATAAAGATGACGCAGCCCAGACAGAGGTGCCGGCCTCCCACGTGGGGGCACCTGTGTGTATGTTCAGACGGACTGTAAATACAAAGGGTCGATTGTAATCCTGTGTGCACCTGGGCAGCTGATATATGATCTCCAGGCCACGGTCTCTTCCTTTGTAAAACAACAGGTTGAATTATATGTTCTTTAAAGTCCTTTCCAGCCCAAAGATGCAGTCTCTGATTTTTCTCAGTAGAGAGATGGAAGCTTTCTGTGCCTCTGATAGAGCTGATCGCTCACTTTAGGGATGTAAGGGCCATTTAGTCCAGGACAAGGCCCCCTGGGGGTGGGAGGGCATATTCAGGGCCCCCTACACGAGGGCTAGAAGGCTCAGCTCTACTCCAGAGCTCAGCGGGATGGTCCCGGGGACGAGGCCTCGGCCTGCGGCCTGTCTCCCCCGCTCTGTCCCTCCCATTGCAGACCTCGCCACCCTGGCAGACAGTGGGGACAGAGGCTCAGGAGGCTCAACTAGAGCGAGGTGAGGGCCCCAAGGCTGCTCTTTCCTGGGTGGGAGGGAAACCCGTCCATCCAGGGTGTCAGCTGGGCAGCTGCTGTGCTCAGGGGTGTGCAGGCCTTCGTGTGGAAAACTCCTTTCATCTTCCCATAAGTCCCGTGGGGTGGATATCAGAGCCCCAGCTTACAGCTGGAACGAGGCCACACAGTAAGTGGGACTGGACCCAGACCCGCCTAACTGCGGAGATCAGCCCCTTCTCAACACTGCGGTGTCCAACGTGGTGGCAGCCAGCAGGCACACGTGGGTAACGAGCCCTGACAGACGTGGCTCGTCTGAATGGAGGCTGGGGAAACAGTAAGTTATCTACCGGCCTTCAAAGACTGATTCTAAACAAAGAACATAAAACACCACATTTTTTTCTACTTATATAATTTGTATATTATGATTTTTTATATTATTAAGATAATGAAATGATAATATTTGGATATATGGGGTAAATGTATTAACAGTAATTTGTCCTTAATCTCGGAGAAAGAAATGGCAACCCACTCCAGTATTCCTGCCTAGAGAATCCTGTGGATGGAGGAGCCTGATGGGCTGCTGTCCATAGGGTCGCACAGAGTTGACACGACTGAAGCGACGTTGCATGCACTGGAGAAGGAAATGGCAACCCACTCCAGTGTTCTTGCCTGGAGAATCTCAGGGACGGCGGAGCCTGGTGGGCTGCCATCTACGGGGTCGCACAAGGTCGGACATGACTGAAGCAACTTAGCAGCAGCAGCAGCAGCAGTCCTTAACCTGGCTTCTGGAAAATGTCAAAGGACATGTGTAGCTCACATTCTCATCCTGTTGGTCAGCACAGCTCTAAGACAGTAGCCCAGAGCCCAGGCTCTGGAAACACGGGGAAGCTGGTCAGGGGGGAAGGGGAGCCCTGGGAATGTCTACAGAGTTGATTTAGTATTTAAGCACCTGGGCTCTGCACTCAAGTTAGGCCTCTGACTTATTAGATGTGTTTTATCAAATTACTTTGCCTACCTGGGCCTCAGTTCCATCATCTACAAAACAGGAAAACAGCATCTATGTCACAGCATTGTTATAGGGACTGAGGATGATGCGGGTGAAGCACTTAGCACAGTGCCTGCCCAGAGAAAGGTCTGGACTCCAGAGCACTATTGCCACTGATTCATTCCCTCAGTGTTTCTGAGCACCCGTGAGATGCCAGGGGCTGTTCCAAATGCCAAAGACAACCGCCCTGTCCTCGGACACTTGCTTGCTAGTGGAAGAGACAGGCAGACAAATGAGTCTATAAGATGACGACAGGTGACGCTGAGCACTATGAAGAAAAATGAGGCAAGTTTAAGGAGGAAATGGGGCTCTACCTGAGACTGGGCACTTGAGGAAGGCCTTTCTGAGTGGGTGGGCATTTGAGTTGAATACTGAATGGAAGAAGGAAAGAAAAGAATTCCAGGCATGGGGGCCAAAAAATGCCAGGGCCCTGAGGTGGGAGCTTCTGTGATATAACCTCATAAGAGCAAGGAAGCAGGAAAGCTGGAAGCAAGAGCATGGGGGAGAGTTGGGGCCATGAGACTGGATTTTATCCTAAGTCACTGGCTATGGCCTATATGGCCCACTGTGATTAGCCTGGCGGCTTTACAAAGTATGGGGAAGGGACATGATCTGATGGCCCATTAAAAGGACTGCAATCTTAACAAATTTACTATTTTAATGTGTTCATTATTTTTTATGGCCTTGGGTGAGTTTGAGGGTATGTTGTTGTAGTTTTAGTCACTAAGTCATGTTCAATTCTTTTGTGTTCCCATGGACCGCCATCCACCAGGCTCCTCTGTCCATGGGATTTCCCAGGCAAGAATACTGGAGTGAGTTGCCATTTCCTTCTCCAGGGGATCTTCCTGGCCCAGGCTACACTGGCAGGTGGAATCTTTACTGCTGAGCCACCATGGGAACCCTGATTGAGGGTAGAGATGTGCATTTTAAGAGTCACAGTCAACAGTTAAAATAAGATAGTCTATATAAAGAAGGTATATTTTTAGCTGCAGTATCATGAAACCTCACCCATAATGAGAGGAATTCTTAGGCTTTACTGAAAGTAATTTTCTGTTAAACTCTTACACTACTTTTCATTTCCATTAAGTATCATTCTTTTGAAAGATTAAAGAAATAAAAATTAACTACAAACAATATCTTCAAACTTAAAAAAGAAAAAAAAACCCAACGAACTGCCCCAATAGAAAACAGATCCTTAAAAAGAGAGCAATAAAGCAAACCCTTGATAGGGGTGTCACAGACAAATGCTGATGCACTTCACTGCACATATGCCTTGTTCAAACTGATAACTCTGGAATCTGCAGGAGTCACAGAGAGATAAGACAGGGGGCAGAGTTGCGAGAGGAGCCCTGAGCGGCCCAGACTGGCATTCTGCCTGTTAGAATGCTCCCCTTTCCCATAGCTCTCCGTGACTCTGGCTTATCATTTCTAATTAAAAAAATGACTCTTGCAATATCATGGGCTTTCATTTCTCCAAAACAATGCCACTCCATCAGCTTGCAGCTCAGAATGTCCACAGTTCTATACTATTTTTTTTTTTTTTTTGGAGCCTCACTGGAATATGGTATGGGGCATTAGCAGAGGAAAATTGCTAAGAACATCTATTACATTCTAAGTCATTTTTTTGGCCTGTCTTAAAGGCATGAAAATGATCTGCCGGTTTTTATAGCCCTTCTTGACCTAAAGATATCTGCTGGCGGAAAGAGAATCCTCAACTGGGCTCTTTTAATGCTTTAATTATTACGTGATCTATCATCTTATGCACTGACTTGCACACTTGGAAAAATCTCTTAAAGATGCCTTAAAATTGATTGGCTAATCCTAGACCATGGGGGTGGCTCTTGGAGGGCATGTGATTGCCTGTGGGCATGGGAGGTGAGACAGGATTGACACCAAGTCAACGGCATCAGGATGGGATAAGGGAGGGAAATGGATTTGGCCCCAGGTAGGGTTGACACTACACTGCCGACTTGCTCAGAGTGCAGTCACTTGTGCTCTCAGTTGCTGTCAGAAATCCTCTCCTCAGTTTATCCTTTGGCTCCCTTTCCTCTGGAGGCTTCTCTTGCATTGCTTTTACAAATGAGGAACAAGATGACTGCCAGAAGCCTGAAGTCTAGTCCATGTCACCCCCGAGTCCACACACCATGTGGTAGAGAAGCTACCTTGGCTAACTGGTCAAGCACAGCACCTACAGCTGTGCTTTCTGGATGAGTAGCAGTACCAAGCCCCAGGTCTGCTACACCTGTCCTATTTTCTGCTGGACCCTCTCAACAGTTTTCTAAATGTTTTGAAATCCAAGGGCTAATTACAGACCCTTGGTGAAAACCCCCTATCTCTAAAGAAAACTTGAAACTGAAGGTCTTGAATGGAGCCCTTGGGAGTCCTCACTGATCCCAAGAATACAGCATGTGATCCACTCTCTTCATCAAATGCAGTTGTATCTTCCAGGCAAATATTCAGTCCATAATTGTTGTTGCCAAGGGAACCAGCACTGTCTCTTTGGCAGGGTGGTTGTGATAAGTGGATAAAGTGACCTACACAAAGCCCCCGGCGCAGAAATCACCGAATACTGGTACTTTTCCTGAAGTTAGTGAGGAAGCAAGAGTAAGCTACATGTTGCCCCTTGCTTCATCGCACAACTCTTGTGTTTAGTTAGCTTGAGTTTACGCAGGGGAGGACATTTCTATACAGAGAACCACCAATTTTAGAATAAAGGTAAGTGTGGGCTCCAGAGTCAGACGGTCTGGGTGGCCCTAACTCTCCATGTATAACCTGGGAGTCCTGGGAAAAGCCCCAGAACAACCTTAAGCTTCAGTTTCTACATCTGAACACTGGGGCCATACTAGAGGATGGCTGCGGGATTTCACTGAGATAAAACCTGTGAAGTGCTTCGTATAACTTGCCCATAATGAGATCGCCATAAGTGGTATCATCAAGGATCATGAAAAATGAAGCATCATCTGTGCTGGGTTTTCCTGCTCAGCTCCTGAAATGATGATTTTCTAGGCCAGTGTGGTCCCTTCAAGTCTGGGAGGGTGGCCAAGAGGAGAATGGACTCAGATGCAGTAATGTAACTGAATGAATGTAGGGTCTGGCTGCTCGCTGCTCAAAAGCCAATAGAGGCCAGGTTGGTGGAAAGGAAACTTTGCTTTATTTTGGAGGCTGCCAACCTGGGGGCGGGCTCCTATCCAAAGGCCGACTCCCCGCCCCCCGCAACCCCCAATGACAACCAGTGGACAAGAGCTTTATAGACAGAGGGAGGGGGCTACACGCAGAAACAGCACAGTTAGCTCTGGCAGTCATGTTGCCGTTGGTCATCGGTGGTCTGATCAGTGTCTTCTCGATTGTCTTCAGTACAGTTAGTCTTCAGCTCCAGGGTCGGTTTGTTTCCATTTCCTTGAGGCCAGTTCTTGGAATGGTGGCGGCTTATGCCATGGCTACAGTCCAGTCATTGTGCAGTTAACTTCTTCCACTTGGTGGGGGTTTCAATATCTATAAGACAGCTCACAGAATTTTATCTAGAGCATTGGAAGAACTAAGGGCTCCTGACTTTGTTTACAGACTAAACTTGTTTTGATGTTTGACTGTTTTCCTTTGTTTTGGCATTTTCGCATTTCTCTGATTAAACTTATTCTTTGGCTAAAGTTTCTTCACAGACAAAAGGCAGGCAGAGGATATGGGGTTGAAGGGGGCAGGGTGGAGCATATAACCCTGCTTTGTTTCAGGAGCAAAGTGTCTGTGAAGATTATAGGCGACAACTGTTCTTTTCTGTTTAAACTTATTCTGGAATAACTGAATATCCAGCCAGCAGTTAGACCATACATTAGAGTCAATTGCTTCCTGCCTTTTCTTTTCTCTTTAACTCAAAATTTTTCATGTATCTGATTTATATACAGCTCTTTTTTATCGTTGAAATATGGGCTTCCCTGGTGACTCAGATGGTAAAGAATCCACCTGCAATGCAGGAGACTCGGGTTCAATCCCTGCGTTGGGAAGATCCCTGGAGAAGGGAATGGCAATCCACTCCAGAATTCTTGTCTGGAGAATCCCATGGGCAGAGGAGCCTGGTGGGCTGTAGTCCATGGGGTCCCAAAGAGTCAGACATGACTTAACGACTAACAGTAACTGTGAAATATAACATATGCAGAAAAGTGTTTATACACACACACGCATACTCTACATACATACATATATATATATATATATAGCTTATAGAATGAATATCAAGCAAATGTGTTTCGCCACCACTGTGACAAGGAATAGAACACTGCCAGCCCTTCTACCCTCCCAGCCCACACTCCTCTTCTGAATCATAGGCTCCTTCTTGCCTCCTTCACAAAGATAACCACTGGGCTGATTTTTATGCTGATGGAGTCTTTGCTTTCCTTTATAATTTTACTCCCTAAATGAATGTATCTCTAAACACTGTAATGTAGTTTTGCCTGTTTGTGAACTTGACTTGAACACAATCACGCAGTATGTGTTCTTTTGTGTTTCTGTTGTTCTACATTCTTGCAGACACTTGATACTGTCAGTCATTTAAAATTTAGGCTATTGTGGCTATACAGAGGTATTTCATTGTGTTTAAACTATGTTCCCCTGATGACTAAAGATTATTGGCCAGTCCAAGACCAATTTTCTACAGAGTGCATATTCAAATGGTTTTGTATTTCTACTGGGCTGTTGACTTTCTCTAAGTGGCTTATACATTTTTTTTTTCTTTTTCTTTAAAAATACTGTCTTGTGGATACTGGCCTTTCATTGTTCATAATGTGGCAAATACCTTCTCCCACTCTGTATCTTGCATTTCTCACTCTTACTCTCTCTTAATGGTGTTTTTGATAAACAAAATTAATTTGAATGTAGTCGTTTATCCACCTTTTTTTTATAATAATGCTTTTGTATCCTATTTACAAAGTCTTTCCCTATAGCATGGCCCTGAGAATATTTTCCTATATTCCCTTCTAAAGTTGCACTTCAGACTTTGAACTATAATCCACCTGGAATTGACTTTTGCATATGGTGTGAGGTGGGATACAGTTTTACGCGTTTTCTACACGGATATCCAATTTTTCCCGAATAATTTACTGGGAAGATTTTCCTTTCCCCATAGTTCTTGGATGGCATTTTCATCTTATATCAAGCGTTTGTCTGTGCCTGGATCTGTTTCTGGGCTTTCTGTCTTGTTTCAGCAGTCTGTCTATCCTTTCTCCAACATCATGCCCTCTTAGCTTTTGTAGCCCTGTAACAAGTCAGTATCTTTTAGAGTAAACCCTCCTGTGCGTCTTTTTTTTTTTTTAATAGTCTCAGGCTACATTTCCATAAGCATTTTAGAATTAACTTTTAAATTTTTACAAAAAAAGAAAAAAAAATAAGAAACCCATTACCACCAACAAAAATTACAGGAATTTTGATGTAACACTGAATTTACAGGTAAATCTGAGAAGACTTGAGTCTTTATAAAATTGAGTCACTCATCTCCATTTATGTAATTCCTCAGTAATGATTCTTAGTAACATTTTTTGGTTTTCTACCTAGAAACTTGCATAAATTTTCTTATTTTTTGGTATTTGATTTCTGATGTTAATATAAGCCAACTTTAATCCTTTTCATATTCTGTGTGGCTGTTACGGATTGTGTCCTTCCAAAATTCACACGTTGAAGCTCTAACTCTCAATGTAATAGGACACATGGCCTTTAGGAGGTAATCGGGTGCAGATGAGATAGAGGCCCCATGATGGGATTTGTGTACTTGTAAGAGTGAAATTGAAGTTCACTCTCTTCCTCACGTAAGGACACATTGAGCAGGTGGCCGGCTGCAGACCAGGAGGAGGGCTCTTGCCAGAACCCAGATGTACTGGCACCCTTATCTTAGCCTTCCAGCCTCCAGCGCTGTGAGAAATAATCATCTTTTATTTAAGCTACCCAGTCTACGGCATTTGGTTATGGCAGGCTAAGCTACAACAGTAGCTGAGAAATTCAGAACTTAATAGTCAGAGGCCTTGCTAGGCTTTCTGGTTAATTTTAATCGTCTCTCAGTACGTTCTTTGGAACGTTCTGCACATGTCATTTTGTCTATGAGTAACGGCAGTTTTATTCTTTCTTTTTTAATCCTTCTAAGTTTTTACTTACGGCTCTTGCTTTACTGCACTAGCTGAGACCTTGCGTAGTCTGTGAAACAGCAGGGCTAATGGCGAATATTCTTATCTCATTTGTAATCTCAGATGAATAGTGTTCAACATTTCATCCTTAACTATAAATCCCTTCCTAGATCAAGTTTTCCTAGAACTTGTATATTTATTAAGTTGGAGCTTGGCTTCTGTCTTTCCTTTTCCAGCATCTACTGAGATGATCGCATCGTTTATTCTTTCTTAGCCTGGTGAAAGGCATGAGACTAGTCTAATGTGGAACATGTTGCGTTGGTCATACTGTCTCATCCTTTCCATAGACTGTGCCCACACACACACATGCAGTTTATCTGTGTGCCTGTCTATCTGCCCATAAGGTATCTATTAGGACGGTGGCATCTGTGTTTCCACGTGCGATTAGTCTAGATTTGCTTTCTGTCAGGTTCATGTGTAAGGCAACTCATACAACAAATTGAGAATTGGGAGAGGTTTTCTTTTTTTTCCTTTCTCTGCCAGAATTTGTTCCAGCAGTCATAAGATTCTCACTGAAAATCTTACTCATATTCTTCTTTCTTAATTGTGTGGTAGAATTCACCAGTACAGTTTTCTGGGCCTAACACTGTCTTTGTGAGATGGGTTTTAGTTCAGGTTTGAGTTCTTTCAGTTCAGTCGCTCAGTCGTGTCTGACTCTTTGTGACCCCATGGACTGCAGCACACCAGGCTTCCCTGTCCATCACCAACTCCCAGAGCTTGCTCAAACTCCTGTCCCTTGAGTCAGTGATGCCATCCAACCATCTCATCCTCTGTTGTTCCCTTCTCCTGCCTTCAGTCTTTCCCAGCATTAAGATCTTTTCTGACTATTAAGTTCTGTAATAGTTATCAAACCATTCATATTTTATTTTTCACTTTGTGTCACTTTGGGTAAAATAGAAATATGAATTTAAACCCAACTTTCAAATTTATTGGTCTAAGATTATTCATTATATGCCCTTCTCCTTTTTAATGAGTGCAATAACCAGGATGATATTTAGGATTTAGCATAACTTTTAGCTTTTTTCCCAATAAATGCATAAGAGTCATAATCAGAAAGTAAACTACCCTCTAGATATGGGGAAAGAGAACCCTCTTGCACTGGCGGTGGGAATGTAAACTGATACAACCACTATGGGGAACACTATGGAGTTTCCTTAAAAAACTAAAAGTAGAAGTACCATATGACCCAGAAATCCCACCACTGGGCATATACTCTGAGGAAACGATAATTCAGAGATATATGCACCACAATGTTCATGGCAGCGCTATTTACAACAGCCAGGACATGAATGCAACCTAAATGCCATCGACAGCAGAATGGATAAAGAAGAGGTGGTGCATATATACAATAGAATATTACTTGGCCACTAAAAGGAATGAAATTGGGTCATTTGTGGTGACCATAAAATCAAAGTAAAGCCAGTCAGAAGAACAGACACATACATATGGAATATATTAAAAAGGGTACAGATGATTATTTGTAAGGCAAAAACAGGACAGAATTAGAGAGTGGACATATGGACACAGCAGGGGGAAGGGGAGTGGGGGGCGGACTGGGAGAGTTAACATATATGCGCTTCTGTGTGTAAAGCAGCTGGCAGGGAGCTGCGGTGCAGCACAGGGAGCTCTGCTCGGCGCTCCAGAGGGATGGTAGGGTGGGACGGAGACTCCAGTGGGAGGGGAGACACTTTATTAAGTATACTTGCCAAGCAGGAATATGGGGTGGGTTGCCACGCCTGCCTGCAAGGGATCTTCCTGACCCAGAGCTAAACCCCCGTCTCTTGCATCCCCTGCATTGGCAGGCAGGCTCTTTACCACTACTGCCACCCAGGAAGCTGTTGCCTTTCTCTAATTATTGCTCCTTTGAAAGTAACCTTTTTTTTCCTTCTCACTATTAAATCTAACAAACTACGCTTTGATTTTCTGC
Organism: Aepyceros melampus; assembly: GCA_006408695.1. Lineage (NCBI taxonomy): Eukaryota > Metazoa > Chordata > Mammalia > Artiodactyla > Bovidae > Aepyceros > Aepyceros melampus. Next base: position 146,899 of record SJXQ01006763.1, on the reverse strand, counting down.
AGTTATACCATGCTGTGGCTAGGTGTGCATTCTACACCCCCACTCTGGGTCTGGAGTGCGCTTGAATTTTTGGATTGGTGGCTTGGAGAGTTCTCAGCCACTATCTATTTGAGCATATCTTCCACTAGAACTCTACTCTGGAATTCTGCATATCCATCAGACTTTCTCAATGTACTCTATGCCTCTTAGAGGGGTGGTAGGGTGGGACGGAGACTCCAGTGGGAGGGGAGACACTTCATTAAGTATACTTGCCAAGCAGGAATATGGGGTGGGTTGCCACGCCTGCCTGCAAGGGATCTTCCTGACCCAGAGCTAAACCCCCGTCTCTTGCATCCCCTGCATTGGCAGGCAGGCTCTTTACCACTACTGCCACCCAGGAAGCTGTTGCCTTTCTCTAATTATTGCTCCTTTGAAAGTAACCTTTTTTTTCCTTCTCACTATTAAATCTAACAAACTACGCTTTGATTTTCTGCAGTTATACCATGCTGTGGCTAGGTGTGCATTCTACACCCCCACTCTGGGTCTGGAGTGCGCTTGAATTTTTGGATTGGTGGCTTGGAGAGTTCTCAGCCACTATCTATTTGAGCATATCTTCCACTAGAACTCTACTCTGGAATTCTGCATATCCATCAGACTTTCTCAATGTACTCTATGCCTCTGACCTCTCATATTTTTGCCCCTCCTTTCATGGTTCTTCAGGAATGTTTTCATTTTGTTGTCATCCAGTTGGTAAGTTGTGTCTGACTCTGTGCGACCCCACGGGCTGCAGCACGCCAGGCTTCTCTGTCCTTCACCACCTCCCGGAGCTTGCCCAAACTCGTGATCATTGAGTCGGTGGTGCCATCCGACCACCTCACTCTCTGCATCCCTTTCTCCTCCTGCCCTCAATCTTTCCCAGCATCAGGGCCTTTACCAGCGTCAGCTCTTCGCATCAGGTGGCCAAATACTGGGGTTTCAGCACCTTCCAATGAATATTCAGGGCTGATTTCCTCTAGGATTACATGGTTTGGTCTCCTTGCTGTTCAAGTGACTCTCAAGAGTCTTCTCCAGCACCACAGTTAGAAGAAAGCATCAATTCTTTGATGCTTGGCCTTCTTTATAGTCCAACTCTTACACCCATACATGACTACGGAAAAATCATAGTTTAGACTAGATGGACCTTTGGTGGCAAAGTGATGTCTCTGCTTTTTAATATGCTGTCTGGGTTTGTCATAGCTTTTCTTCCAAGGAGCAAGCATCTTTTAATTTCATGGCCACAGTCACCATTTGCAGTGATTTTAGAGTCCAAGAAAATGAAATCTGTCACTGTTCTCCCACTTTTTCCCCATCTATTTGAGATGAAATAATGGGACCAGATGCTGTATTTTCATGGCTCATCTGTAAGTTCACTAAATCTCTTCTTGCCTGCCAAACTCAGGCTGCTAAATTCATTCACTGAGTTACTGTATTTTTCAGTTACAGAATTTCTATTTGGTTCTTTTTTCACATCATCTCTGTATTTTTAATAGATTCTAGCTTTCTGCAGAATTTTTTTTTTTCGAGGGGGGCATAATCTAGTCCTTTTCATTCCAAAAGAAAGTAAACAGATTTATTTTAATGGCTGTCAGGTGATTCTGATCTTGTTTATATTAAATTGCCACCTCATGAGTTGTGCATGCATATGTATACTGGTATTGGACATTTGAAAATATTTGTAGACATAATTTAAGATTTTGGATGGTATTATTTTCTTCCAGAAGTAGTTTTTTCTTTGCTTATTCCAGGAATTGAATGGGACTAGCAAATCAGAATCTCATTAATTCAGTGTCTGGGTCTGGTCTGTTTAGTAATAGAAACGGAAGTCACACTTCTTTCTTGGTGGTCTCAAAACGGCCTGCCCTACAGGTCTTATTCTTTAATTACTTCTTGAACTAATTTCTTACCACTCAAACATTTCCATAATTTATTATCTCTAAAGTGTAATAGAGAGGGAACCTAAGGCATCTATGCGCAGGTTTCATGGTTCACCACTCATTATAAATCGGAGGCAGCGGAACATACTGCAGTGTCTTTTGGATCCTCAGAGAAGAAAGAAATCCAGAAGGAGCACAATTTAGAGCTGCTTTTCAGCATATCCTGAATTGATTGGTTGTGAGCCTGCATGATTTTGCGACCCACATGATAACTTGGTCAGTGCTGGTGGAATGTCAGAATAATGAGCACTTCCTATATAAGAGGTGGCTGAGGGACATTTTTGGCACAGGATGGAGTGAACTGCGTAAATATTAGCTATTATTGAATGATGAGTCAAAGACGATTCAGGTAAATTTTCATAGCTTTTCTTCATATTAACCCCCCATGACCTCTAGGAGGGTCTTCTGTGCTCCCCCACCTTCCTTTACAGCAGAGACAAAGGCAAAATGCGAGAAGTGGGAGAGAAGAGAGAAGCAAGTAGACAAGGAAGAGTCTTGGGAGTGGGTGGGTATTTGTAGAAGGTTTTGGCCTTATGGGGCTATGCAGATTGACATGTGATAAAGCATCCGTCTCTGGAAACGAGATGAGGATAAGGATGATGGTGATGATAGACTTTACCATCTCACAAGATACAAGTAAAGCTTGAAACTTGAAAAAGTTCCTTTTGGCATTTGGACTGCAGTGTTCTAACGACTCTGTGCTGATAGATCGTGTAGTTCCAAGATTCAGAAGAGTTAAAACTGACTTATGGACAGGAGTCATTTCTATGAACAGTTGAATTAAATCTCAGATGAACAGTTCTGTAGATTCTTTAGCCCTCAGAGGCCTGGAAAGCTTCTGCCTGAACTATTGGGTATATTTTATAGAGAGCTAGATCTTGGTAAAACATTAAAAAAATAATGAAACTGAACTAAAAACTCATTTTGGAACTATGAGGTGGACTTATTTCAAAGAATGTTTCTAAAAGGGAGGGTTAAAGTATAACTAAATGGTTTTTCCTTGGAGTTATGATGAAATTATTTAGCAGGATGTTGTTGCTCGCTCACTCAGTTGTGTCCAGCCCTTTGCAACCCCATGAACTGCAGCACGCCAGGATTCCCTGTCCTTCATCATCTCCTGGAGTTTGCTCAAACTCATGCCCATTGAATCAGTGATGCCATCCAACCATCTCATCCTCTGTTTCCCCCTTCTCCTCCTACCCTCACTCTTTCCTGACATCAGGTCTTTTCCGTTGAGTCAGCTCTGTGCATCAGGGGGCCAAAGTATTGGAGCTTCAGCTTCAGCATCAGTCCTTCCAATGAACATTCAGGACTGATTTCCTTTAGGACTGACTGGTTTGATCTCTTTGCAGTCCAAGGGACTCGCAAGAGTCTTCTCTAGCACCACAGTTTGAAAGCATTGATTTCCGGTGCTCAGTGTTCTTTAATGGGATATTAGATTTTATTATTTCTAAAGTCTCTATGATTCTGTGGTTTATTACTCCCAGTTTAGATCATAGGGACTTGATTTATATTTAGCTAATCCAAATAACTGAATTTTAAAATCCTTGCTACTGAAATTTGGTTCTGTAAACATACTCTGCACAGAAGGAAGGGAGAGGCAGCATAATTCAGTAGAAACATGCACAGCAGAGGAAGAAAAAGCAAACTGAACTATCTTTTCTTGCTTTACTTAAGGTGATGGATCCTTTATCTAAAGAGCTTTAGAACATCATACTAAAGTACCAGGGCAAGGGGGCATCTCTTACTCTCTTCAAGTATCAATCTGGGGATGAGCTGAAAGAGTGATGGCAACGACTTTCGCTGCTATTGATGATGCCCCAACATGGGCCTTGCCCTGAAGGTTTAGCACTGAATTGGCCAAGGAGCTGAAGTTACTCTTCTTCCTCCACAAGAAAATAGGAGTACTCTGACCTGCTCCTTGGGTCTTTTTCATGGGAGGCTGCAGAGCTGAGAGGACACCCTCGTGGAGGAGGCTGAGATTTTTTTTAAGTGGATGGGGTAGATTTCAAAAGGTACAATTGAGTGATCAGAACATGTACTCAGTAAGTAAACCTGCCCTTTCTTGTCCATCTCAACTGTCCATGAGTATATGATCTGATATGTGTGGTCCAGTGGCTGACATTATGGTGGTTTTTCAAAAATTCTAGTGTCAAGATTTTGCTTTGACAGTGTATCTGTAGCTACTAATCATGCTGTTTTGGGCTGACGCAGTTGCTTTGCAATTGCAGGGCTCTGTTCTGATAAATGAGAGGCAGCCAATTATCTACGAAATAATGGTGCGCACAGAGGAGGGTTTGATGAATTACAGATGATCTCTGCTGACACAACAGGGTGCGGAGACCCGCTCCGCTCTGACTTGCTGTCAGAGTCGGGGTGATGCCTGCAGATTTTACAAACAACACACCCCACTAACTTCCACCACGGGGCGGGAGTGGGGACAGGAAGTGATAATATACAATGGTGTGTAGAGGCAGCCAACCCAAGAATTAAATACCTAGAGGGAAATTTAAAAAGAAAAAGAAACTGTGAAACTGTGTTCCAGGAAGGGCTTCCCTGGGGGCTCAGCTGGTAAAGAGTCTGCCTGCAATGTGGGAGACCTGGGTTTGATCCCTGGGTTGGGAAGATGCCCTGGAGAAGGGAAAGGCTACCCACTCCAGTATTCTGGCCTGGAGAATTCCATGGACTGTATAGTCCATGGGGTCGCAAACAGTCTCAGACAAGACTGAGCAACTTTCACTTCAGGAAGGAAGGAATGCAAAATTAGATAAAAAATGCAGATCCACTGCCATGTAATGTGATTTTAGAACAAAGATTAAAAGCCGTCGCAAAACACCTTCCCAGGAACTCAGCCCTGTGCGGGGAGGCAGTGCATACATTCACCTAAGCAGAGGGCACGTGCTGAATTCAGGAACCAGAGGATTGCTGACCTCACTGGGGATCTGTCATGTGGACGGTGAGACCACCACGGCTTCACCCACAACCCCTCGGCTGTTGTTGGCTCTCCCTCTGAGTGCTGAAGGCAGCACCTGCTTTGTACCACTGCTTAAGCAACTGCCAACTCGCAGCCACTCTTCTGCTCAGCCAAGGATTCAAGGTGGCCAAAACACCAAGGCATCCCTCAGAGTTATATGGAAAGATCAGGAAACGTCTTCTGCACAACTAAGCCCATGTTGGCACTGTGGCGGTTTCAAGAGGCAGAAGACACAGTTTCTAGTTTGGGAATGTTTGTCTCTGTGGCCGTGTGGTGGTCAGGCTGAGGATGATCCGGGCCTACGCACAGGAAGCTGCAGAACAGGGTTGGTTACTTACTGAGAGGTTGCTAGGTTTTCCCACACCAGACACTATGCAGAGGCTGGTTGCCCGTCCCAGTCCCGTTTCCTAGCCAGGGCATCTCCGAGCAGAAGGCTGCACATGCTGCCCTGTAGGATGCTGGCCACTAAGGCAGATGAGTGGCAAACAAACCGATCAATCAGCCCAGAGACTGAGGGTGCCCATGGGGGCCGTGGGGTATGGAGCAGGGCTTCCTGCCTGGAGTCCTCCGCTTCTCATGCCCAGGGAAGCTCACTCTGGCTTTCCCCATGCACTTGTCTCCTGCCTGTGCTGGGTGAGAGACTCAGGAAGCACTAGCTCAGGGGTAGGAACAGGTCCGGAGTCAGCTTTGTCCAGGTTGGAACTCTGACCTCTACTGCTGTTTTCCCAAGAGGGACATCACTGGTCTAAGATCATTTTAGCTGATGCACATGAAACCCTTCTGTAGGTAATTCTCTTTTAAATCCTTTTCACTAGGGCAAATGGAGAGTCTTGGTTTGGTGCCACCCTCTCTAAGGATGACCAGCCTCTCAGCTTAACAGAGAAAGAACCTCAGTCTGGTAGCTCCAGGCAAGCAGCTGTGCAGAGATAGAATTCATCAGCACTGTTTCTCTTTTATATTTATTTTTATGCTTAACTTCTAATGATAAGTAATAAGTAATATTCATTTCTCTTGTCACTAAGATAGAAAGTTTAAGATAAACTGTATTTTTAAAAGTGAATCAGATAAATAGTAAGTGGTACACAAAGACTGAAAAAAGCATGCCAAGATGGGAAGAAATGAAACTGGTGAGACACTTACATGCCCAAGGTCCCATGACTTAGGCAGGTGATCAAATGGTGGAGAAAAGAGGGAAGACAGCCCAGGCAGGAGTCAGCACAGTGTGGAGCACCCTTCCAGCAGAGTGAAGTAGTTGGTTCGGCCAACGAGGGCTGAAGCAAGTTCAGCCCACTAGGGTTCCTGTGGCCTGGCTGCGCGTGACCAGGGAGGCAGGCACCCGAGTGGGTGGGACTGACAGTAATGGTCAGGAAGTCCAGCAGGGGAGGGACATCCTCATAGAGGAACCAGGGAGCCCCGCAGACCAGGGGAAGAGGCTGAAGACACAACGTGGAAGATGCAGGAGAGCTGGGGGAGGGCGGCAGTGCTGACTGGAGCCACAGGCTCTTCTACGCAAGGTGACCAGAAAGAGATGAAGGGAAAGCCCTTGGAAGTGGGGCTGTCTGGGTGCAAATCTGAGCTCCACCACTTACTAGCCATTTACCTTGCAACAGCACTTAGCATCACTGAGTCTTGTCATCACCTGCAAGGAGGGATAATAAGAGAACCTGTGCTGTCTATCAAGTCTCAGTAGTGGTGGTGGTAATCATCCATTTCGGAGCTGAGCCCTGCCGTCCCTGCCTCCCTGCGTGCTGTGAAGTGTGCGATCGCGCAGAGCGAGCAGCACCAGGGTCTTCAGACCGGCTCTGCCCGACATTGACTTGCTGATGAGGGAATACTCAGGAAAGCCTGGAGAAGCCAAGGATATCTGGATTCCAGATACTGTGTGAAGTCTAGGTATGTCCTTGTCTTGCAGGACAGCCCTATTTATTAACCAACTTCAGAAAGTTCCATGAACCCCTTAACACTGTAGAAACATTTGGTGTGTCAATGCATTTTGAAAAGGGAGGTGAGTGGGTATCAAAGAACCAGGTTAACCAACCCCACAATCAGGTTTCCTGAAAGGAACGTTTCCTTTCCCCTTTGTCTCTAAAGAGAACTATACCCGGTCTCTCTCTCATACTATATAGGAGGTGATGCCCTTGGCAAAATCTGTGTTGCTGTTCACTCACTCAGTCGGGTCTGACTCTTTGCGACCCCATGGACTGCAGCACGCCAGGCCTCCCTGTCCATTACTATCTCCCAGAGCTTGCTCAAACTCATGTCCATTGAGTCAGTGATGCCATCCAAACCATCTCACCCTCTGTTGCTCTGCTTTTCCCACTAGCATACTGGACACCCCCGAGCCAGGGGGCTCACCTTCTGGTGTCATATCTTTCTGCTTTTTCATACTGTTCATGGGCTTCTCGAGGCAAGAATATGGAAGTGGTTTGCCTTTCCCTTCTCCAGGTGGTGAAATCTTAGGCCTATGTTTAGTCCCTCGCCTCCAAGTTACTCATCCTGTGCTCTTTGGCCTCCCTCCCATTTCCACTTCCCACATCTGGCTGCTGGGAAAACTGAAGGTGATTTGTTTGGTCTGTAGCCAAACAGCCTTAAAGAGAGATATTACTGTGAGTTCATTCAGAAGCCCACAGGCTCTCTGGCAATAGTTTGTGTAACAAATTAAGGGGAATATCTTTCTGAAAAGACTTACAAGGCAAGTTGATTCACCTGGAAGACAGGCGATGTTAGGCCCCAAGGCAAGAGAGAAGCAAAAGCTGACAAAGCAAAGCATTCCAGAAACTCAGGAATGAAGTTTAAATTCTCTTAAACAGTCTAGAAAACACACTGTAAGACAGAATCCTACAGCTGAGCAAGCCTCAGGAAGAGCCTGCAGCATTCCTGCCTTGCCCTGGAAGTGCCTGTTACATGAGAAAGACAGAAAAGGAAAAAGAGAGAACTCAGCCTAGACAGTGGTGACACCATTTGGAGAGGACACAGAGCTTGCAGAAGAGGAATAGAAAGACATCTGTAGTCATGCCCTTAGGCCTGTGTTCTTAGGTAAACTAGCTTGGTCCTAAGGTGGGGAGAAAGGGGAAGAAACGGAGAAATGAGAAGGTGAACAGCGGTGGAAAAGATTAAAAATAAAATATCAATTCATATTGCTGCATGGCAAAAACCATCACAATATTGTAAAGCATTTATTGTAAAGTGATTATCCTCCAATTAAATTAAATAAAATTTTAAAAAGTCAGCTTCCGCTCCCACCACTATCCCTTCAGGCGGGTGCAGAGCTGACAAGCCACTGACATGGAGAAGGCAGTACGCTTTCTATAATGCCAAGGCCGGAGGCAGCAGCGATGTGAGCAATCCCTGGGGGTGTAGAGGGTGGGTGTTTGATACTGGGTCTCTAAGGAATTAGAATATTAAAAAGAGGGTGGCAGGGAGAAAGACCAGAAAATGCACATTTATTTTAAACCAACTAAAACAGACTTACATCTCCAAATGAAAACCTAATACCACAACCAATGTTTTGTAGCTAAAAACCATGCTCATTAAGTGCTTGATAGAATTTTATATACTGCAATTGCTACCAATATTTGTTCACTAATTGCATTTTTAATTTGTACCTGATCTACTTCAGCTGCTTATGATAGAAACACATTTACACAAGACCAGATGAAGCAGACAGTTCTAAAGCAGAAAAGCAATGTAGAGAAGAGGTTCTTATTTGGGGTCCATAATCTCTGCAGAGATTTACTAACAGGGTTGTCAGATAAAAGACCCAGTTTAATTTGAATTTTAGATAATGAGTAATTCTTTTACTCAAAGTAGGCCCCAATACTGTTTATTACTACTGATACCTTTCAGAAGATGCCTGAACTCCTTAACATTGCATACAAACGTGAAAAGGAGATTAGCTATCGCTTTCTATCAGTCTCAAATCTGTGATCTCTCAGTAGTTAAACATCATTAATGTGAAGAGGTAATTCTCTTTCCCTGTGGCCTGATCTTCCTGACAGCCAAAGCTGAAGGGAAACAGGAAGATCATTTACCAAACAGCTGCCAGGAGAGGTGTGTGCACGCTTAGTCTCTCAGGCTTGTCCATCAGTCGTGTCCAACTCTTTGCGACCCCATGGCCGTAGCCCGCGAGGCTCCTCTGTCCATGGGACTCTCCAGGCCAAAATACTGGAGTGGGTTGCCATGCCCTCCTCCAGGGGTCGAATCCAGGTCTCCCGCATTGCAGGCGGATTCTTTACCTTGTGAGCCACCAGAGGAGACTCAGTGAAAGCAGAGTCTGCCTGAGCACAGCTAAGCTGGTTGTGAGCTCTAAGCTGCAAGCTTGAAACAGAAATCTGAGACTTGAGCCTAAGGGCAGTGTGACTTCCTGGGAGGGTTTGGACTTTTATTTTTTTCTTAATTGGTGAATAATTGCTTTACAATATTGTGATGGTTTCTGCCATACATCAACATGAATTAGTCATAGGTATACACATGGTCCCTTCCCTCTTGAACCTCCCTCCCACTGCTCTAGATTGTCACAACGCACCTGTTATATAGCAACTTCTCAGGAGCTAGCTATTGGAGAAGGAAATGGCAACCCACTCCAGTGTTCTTGCCTGGAGAATCCCAGGGACGGGGGAGCCTGTCGGGCTGCCGTCTATGGGGTCGCACAGAGTTGGACACGACTGAAGCGACTTAGCAGTAGCTATCTATTTACACATGGTAATGTATATACTTAATGCTACTCTCTCCATTTGTCCCACCCTCTTAGGCCCCATAGTGGGATGGCTGAGTCATACGGTAGTTTAATTCTTAGTTTTTTTAAGAGGTTTGCCTTAGAGACTCTCTCCAGTTGCTTTATAGAGACTAGATTGGAGAGGACAGAGGGGACAAGGGCCTGGGCCGGAAGGACAGGAACAGAGGGGAGAGGTATAGCGAGGTGGTGTGGAAGTGAGACCCCAAGGTTGGAATAAGTGCCTCAAGGGTCAGAGTCCTCTGCACTCTCGCTTTAACGTCTGTGCAGCCACCACTGGTGCCATAGGGAGTAGGCGGGGCTGCTTCCCCGCCCCCGACCCGTGCTAGGCAATGAGCCCCGTTTCCCAGGGAGGCGCCAGGAGGGTCTGCGCGAAGTGGAAGTCAACTGCAGTCTTACCTGCGTCACTCAAAGTAGCCCCTCAGTGCTGCAGCCTCAGCCGCCATTTCCTCCTCTGACCGCCACAAGGCTGGGGAGTCTTTATCCTCTCTGTCATGTTTCTCGAGCTTTGGAGAAAAAAAAAAAAGCCCTCCTGTGGGATCTTCCTTTGGAACAATTATTGTGGGGCATCAGAACAGCATTTCCAAATCAGTGGGTGGGGCACATATCTTTTCATTGTATTACTTGGCTAAGAATCCCCCTGCCATGCAGGAGACCCAGGTTCGATCCCGGGTTGGGAAGATGCTCTGGAGGAGGGCATGGCAACCCACTCCAGTATTCTTGCCTGGAGAATCCCACAGACAGAGGAGCCTGGTGGGCTACAGTCCATGTGGTCGCAAAGAGTCGGACACGACTGAGGGACTAAGCACAATTACTTGCTGAAATCCGAAAATGGGGAAGTGTTTCGTGTAAAACTCCCCATTTCTAACTCCTGTAACACAACAACTAGATTAGGCTACGCTGGGGGCGGATCACCACCTTGTAATGATCCACTGAGGTTGGGAGTGGTGGTCACAGACTGGGGGGCATCCTGCCATTTACCAAAACCCCCACCACCTTCTAAAACTATGCTTGGCCAGCGTCATCCATTCTTTTTACTTCCCAGCCACCGAAGACACTGCGTTGGCCACCTTCCCGCGATCATTTCCCAAGCTCATCTGTGGTTAACCTACCTTCTCTTCAGCTTCGCCTCCCTTATATGAGCTCTGAGCAGTTTTGCTCACGGAACCAAAATGGTCCAGGCTAATTGATGATGATAATAGAAGGGCCACGCGTAATGAGTAAGAAATAAGAGTTGCTGCTGGTGTGCAGTCGCTAAGTTGTGGACTCTCTTGCCACCCATGGACTGCAGCCCACCAGAGTCCTCTGTCCACTGGATTCTCCAGGCAAGTGTACTGGAATGGGGTGCCATTTCCTACCTCAGAGGATCTTCCTAGGTTCTTTACCAGTGAGTCACCTGGGAATTCTGAAGAAATAAGAGTATGCACATTAAAAGAGGATTCAAGCCTGCAAATGGTAAAACAAAACAAAACAAAAAAAACACTGAGGAAAGGAATTAAATAAGGAAGTATCAAAATACACTCGGTCTTAGTCAAAAGAACCCTTTTAAAATCCTCTTCATAAACCCGTATTTATTAAAATATATATATATTTTGTGTATATCTCAGGTTTACATAGTGAGTGAATACAATTTCAGTTCTGTCGGGCGGGGGGGGGTAGATGCTGTCAGAATGTTCTTCATTAGAAGAGCTCATTCCCCCTTAATCTCCTATGCAGTTCAGTTTTATTAACTAAATTTGTAATCCCTCTCTGTAGCTGTAGACACTGTAAAATGCTGAGGGTATACATTTCTCCACAGGAGGCACAATGTGGTATTTCATGGTAAGTCATCTGAGGAGACTGGGGCCAGCTATTTAACAGCACCAGCGATGGCTCGTATTTATGATGCGAAGGGCCGTTTCCTCCTCTTCATGTGTTATTTCCTCATGTATCATTTCACTTCATTCTTACAATAGCTGATTGTAAGTCAGGAGTCAGGCACTACCTCGCTCCTTCAGTTCAGTTCAGGCACTCAGTCGTGTCCGGCTCTTTGCGACCCCATGGACTGCAGCATGCCAGGCCTCCCTGTCCATCACCAACTCCCAGAGCTTGCTCAACCTCATGTCCATTGAGTCGGTGATGCTGACTCCTTACCAAGGAAGAAACTGAAGTCTGAGGAAGTTCAGTCACCTATCAGAGATCACCCAGCTAGGAGCAGCAGTGCTGGGGGTGTTCCCCACAGTTTTTGCCTTTTTAAAATCTCTCCTGAGGAAGTGCAGCACCACCAAAGAGCCAACAGTTCCACAGCTCCTGCCCACCAGGTACCATGGCCCAGAGGTTAGATCCTCCAACAAAGAATCTTACCGACTCGGGCAAGATTCACAATTAAAACAGCAGAGTTTGCAATCTAAGGCCCCAGTCACTCCCACCCTAACCCAGAGACCCCCACCCTAGCAACTTGCAGCAAATGGAGAAATGTCCCCATTGCTTCAGAGCCAACTTTGATACAGAAGGAAAAACAGTGAGGGGACCTAGATGCTGGGGGGGTAAGTTTGAGCCTAAATGAGGCTCATTAGCATATACCCCAGCCACGAATGTTTATGAGGGTCATGGATCTTCTGCTCCATATCTGGCTGCCAGCACGCTGGTTTTACACTTTGCCACATAGATTTAATTTCCCTTAGTGGAAGAAAACCACATTAAGAAGTCATTTCCTTCCTTGCAGAGGCAGAGATACGCAATGGCTACAGGCGAGTCAAACGGGATTGCTATTTTTCTCCTCGAGAACTAATTTTCATTTTGATACTAGCTTTAGGTCTGTTATAAATCCATCTTGTAACTATTTCAGTAGGATGACAGAGAACAATGCAAAGCCCAGAAAATATGGCCTCCCCACTTCTGCTACTGCCGTCGGAAGACGGAGAAATCAAGCATTAAGTGGCCTCATCAAGGCAGATCGCACCAGATGAATCCAGATAATTTAGAGCCTGCAAACGGTGATGCCTCCTTGGTTATCAGGCTACCGTCTGTTATTGTCATATGCCTCCCAGATGGCAGCATCATGCCAATGCTTAGAAGTTGTTTATGGAAAATAGGAAATAAGTAAAACAAAAACTAATGGTATTTGCAAAGCTCTATGGTATATGGTTTTTAAAACCTAGGGGTTTCTAGTCCTAAAATCCCTGATGGAAGCATGTGGCTTTCTTCAGAACAGCCATGCTCAACCCTGGCTGCCCCCAGGAATCACAGAGAGAACTCTAAAAACTACAGATGGTGGCTCTGCCCCAGGGGTTCAGGTTTAATTGGTGTAGGCGGGCAGCCTGGCGGTGGGGACTATTTTCAAACCTCTCAGGCAATGCTCAGGTGCACTTGCAGTCAAGAAACTGTGTTTGGGAGAAGTTTGTGTGCACAGATAGAAGCCATATATATTACAGAAAGAATATTATACATTGGCCTTTAAGCCCATTGTTTGTGACTCAACAGTATGGTGGCTTTCCTTGGCAAACTCTGCTCTGGAACTGCCCTTTTTCCCTATCCAAGGATCGTCTGAACCACAAGGCTCTTTTCCCAGCAACGTTAGGATGCTGGTCTGGTGTGGGAGCTTTTGAATGCATGTAGAGTCTGCAGGAGGAGAAGGCAATGGCACTCCACTCCAGTACTCTTGCCTGGCAAATCCCGTGGACGAAGAGCCTGGTATGCTGCCGTCCATGGGGTCGCAAAGAGTCAGACACGACTGAGCGACTTCCCTTTCACTTTTACTTTCATGCATTGGAGAAGGAAATGACAACCCACTCCAGTGTTCTTGCCTGGAGAATCCCAGGGACGAGGGAACCTGGTGGGCTACTGTCTATGGGGTCACACAGAGTCGGACACGACTGAAGTGACTTAGCAGCAGCAGATTCTGCAGGAATAGGGAGCCTGGGAGAGGCCTGGTGGGCAAGCCTCATGTCCTGGAAGAGCTGCCTGGGTGACTTAGAAATGAATTGTGCTGTGGGTCAGAGTAAGATTCTGTTTCCCCAAGCAGCCCAGCTGCCTACTTGCTGGAAACCACTGCCTAGCTAACTAACCGATAAGCGACTCTAAACAGCACCTCATCCAAAGGCACTATTTGCCTCAAGTGACCCTCAGTGGTGGAGGAGGGGATGGCAACCCATTCAAGTATTCTTGACTGGAGAATCCCATGGACAGAGGAGCCCAGTGGGTTATAGTCCACGGGGTTGCAAAGAATCAGACATGACTGAGCACGCATGTACCCATGAGCTTTAATGGAGGGGTTTCACTTCAGAAGAACTTTCCAGATTACCTTAGACCGTCCATAGGGAAAGGCAGTGACTACTTATTCATCCGCCAGATACTTATGGTGTCCTTGCAATGCCAGGGCCCAGCCCTCGCACAAATACCCCTATCCAGACTCCTCTGCTGCCCTCATGCACCACCCACGTGGGGAAGGCAAACACCAAACAGTTACTTACGGATGAGATGAGCATTACTACCTGAGAACAGTGCTGGGAGGGGCGCACCTAGCCTGAAAGGCTTCTGAGAAGTGACTTAGTTTCACAAGGAAAGAAGCAGACTGTTAGAATAAAGAGCGATGGTGACGGTGGGGACTGGTGAGTAGTACCCTGAGGAACATCCAGCAAGGGGTCTCCAAGAAGATGAGCTTAGGCCCAGACATGAACAATGAGAAGCGCAAGCTCTCTAACTTCTCTCTGCCTCAGCTTCCCCCTCCGTAAAAGCAGGGAAGAGGTCTTTATGCTGATGGGCATGACACACAGTAAGGCTGTTGGGTGTTTGTGGCTGCTGCGGCTATCACTATCGTTGTTGCTATAGCTGGATACACTGTCCCCTGACAATGACTGCTGATCAACCCACAAGGTTGTCTCTATGCATAAGAGTACCTTTACTATCTTCATGGTTTTCCAGGGACCTTTATCTTTTAAACCTTAACTACTATGTGAAAGGATTAGCAGTCATCATCAGAATTAAAACTGAACCAACTCATCTAATGAGACATTCAGGTCTGAGGAGGAAATTTAGCCCCTTCAGTCGTGAAATACCGGCAATAACCCCTTCCTCTCAGAGTGGTTGTAAGAAGCGAATGAAGTATTAATGGAGGCTCCTGACTGGTAAAGGTTAAGACCCTGGAGTGAAAACATGTGGAGAAGGTCAAATGCAATCACAATTACCCTGGGAAGATAGATGCCAGATTCAGCAAATAAAAGTACAGCGCATCCAGGTAATTTGTTTTTAGTATATCTCATGTACTATTTGGGACATACTTACACTAAAATATATTCCGAGTTTATCTGAAATTCAAATTTAACTGGACATCCTGTATTTTATCTGGCAGCTCATGTATTTTATCTGGCAACTCAGGGTCTCAGAGACCCCTTGGAAAGGTACACTTGGAATAGGAAATGCTTGGTTTTATTTCAGTTGTTCCCTAAACTGCCTAGCTGAGAATCCTGGAAAAGATAGAGAAGACTGTCTGAAGGAAGGTCAGATTCAAGGCTAGCATTTTATGCACTCTGGGGCTTATTATTATTTTTGCATGAAATGCAGAGGAAATTACCAGCACTGTTTAAATGGCAAAGTTCATCTGTTTTTAGATGCATGGTTGTTCACATTTTAACATCTCTGAAATCACAGCATGTCCTACCATCAGTGGTCTGACATAATTTCATTGGCAGTGGTTTTTTTTTTTTCCTTATTAGTACATAAAATAACAGTTTGAATTAACTTCTTTCAAATACAGCGTCTGGGATTCAATGTCCTAGAGTTCCCCCTCTTGCCCCTCTGCACGGAGCCACAGCATCAAATGATGAATCCAATACACTCTGCACCTAGGCTCCTGTAACACCTATGCCTTCCCTTATCTTTATGCAACAGTGAGACTTGAAACTCTTTTCAGAAGCATGGTTCTTTGGAGGAAGGTTCATGCCAATGTTACAAAGTTTGCAGAAACTTGAACCAAAGTCTTTATTCACATTCTACAGAGGGGAGTCTGTGAGGGCTCTGCGAAGTGAATTCTATTTCTATACAACTTGAAAAGAGGTTCAAGAAAAAAAAATGTATCTGCAGTCACTCTGCTTTATCTGCCTGAAATGATTTCTGGAGAAGGTAGTGTTAACAGGATTTCTGACTGAAGTGCGGATACGTGTCAACTTTGACACTGGGCTGCTTCTTGTCCTTTAAGTGTGTTCTCATGAGGCGTGAGGGGCAGTGATTAATTCCCCGATGTAATGCTCAAACTGCCTTGACTATTGACAACTTTATAGGTCTATAATGGAATACAGTAGGAGGAATGATTCACAATAATGTGAATGTTTTCTCAGAATTTAGAACTAATCTGTAGTAGAATGCAGAAGTGTCTTCAGAGAGCAACAATTTAAAACCACTCCTTAAAGAAGCCAGTGGCTGAATACAAACTTGGGTGGTATTCTAAAATTCATTATTATCTTTCCTTGTTGTTAGTTGTATAAAACAGTATAAAGAGCAGAGAAACTATTTCTTATGGTTGGTGGTTCTGTTTAGACAGGTGTTTATATAAACATTGCAAGGAAAATAATTTCAGTGGGAAGTAAATCTTTGTTTATTTTTTAGATCGGAGTCTCTATTACTGCTTTCAGTTTAGACAACAAGCATTTCTTGACCACATGATATATTCCAGGCACTGAGACAAAAATCTTTGCCTGCTGGAGTCTTGCCACCCAGCAGGGCAGAGAGATTCATACACACATCACTTAGTCCAAGTCAGTATGGTATGAACACTGGACCAGAAGTCCTCCCATAGTGCTCTCAGGATATGTGAAGGAGAGAGTAATCTTACTGGGGTAGGGTCTACAGTTGACTCTAAAAAAGCAGGATGTGCCCTGGCTTCAAAGATGATGGTGGGATTTTAAAGACAACATTGTTTTGGGGAATGGGAATAGCTTCAGAACGTGCAGGAGGCATTTGCCAGCTCTCTTGTAACTTGTGCCCGTTGCCCGCTTCACCATCCACTTGTACTGCTCTTTACTTCCTGACGAATCCTGCCTTGGCATCCTAGCCATGCTCACCCGTCTGTCAAAGCTGCTGAGAGATCATGCACTCAGTTGCCGTTTGGTGAAGCCTTAGCATTCCATTGTTAACAGAGGGGACCCCCAGCCCAGCAGGCCAGAAGACGGCCTCCAGTCCCGCAGTCCAGAGCTGCACACAGGTTAGTACCCTATCAAGGCAGATGTGTGTGTGCGTGCAGGCTAGGTTGCTTTAGTTGTGTCCGACTCTGTGCGACCCCATGGACTGTAGCCCACCAGGCTCCTCTGTCCATGGGACCTCCCAGGCAAGAATCCTGGAGTAGTTGCCATTCCCTTCTCCAGGGGATCTTCCCCACCCAGGGATCGAACCCGTCTCTTACATCTCCTGCATTTTGCACTTAGCGCCACCTGGGAAGCCCCGCTGAGATGGCTGCTCCGTTCCTAATCACCTTTCTGTCTGCCTGTCTGCCAAGTAATCTCAGTTTCTGTCGGCGCCAGCTTGCCCTGAAGATGGTACCAGTGTGGCTTCTACCAGAGTGAGAGGCGCCATCCAGACTATAGCTAGAATACAATGCTGCTTTGTGTGGATCTCACTTATTTGAGGCTTATCTCCCATTTATGATGTCATCTCAAATTTCCCTTTAAAGTAAATTTATGTTACAAATGTGTTGATTTAGACAACGTATTAGGTACAAACATGGGAAATATGCCATAAAACATGGCACTAACCTCGGGAGATGGTCCAGAGGTGGGAAAAGTGTTCAAAATCATGAAGCCTGGGCCTTTGAGAACATGTACTGGACACATGAGGTGGCTGTGTCTACTGAGTGCACAGAAGGCATCAGAATGCGTTTGTTTTTCTTTAATGATAGATGCTTAGAAGTCAAAATGATGTCATAGTATAAGAGGTCTGAGGAGAATCAGAGCATAGTGATGTGCAGGGGTGCTGGAGCTTTGGGCAGGGGGTTTGCAGCAAGGTCTCACGCAGAGGTGACGCTTCAGCTGTGACATGAGCAATGATTAGACATCCATGAAGCAAGAGGCAGGGCAGACAGCAAGTGCAGAGCCTCGAGGGAAAAGGAAGCTTGGCATTTGGGTAACTGGCTAGAAGAGTGAGTGCAGGAGATAGCTGGTCATTTACAGCTGGTGGGAATGGCTGGGGGGGTTGGATTTTATTTTTGGTGTGATACCAGTCACTCAGTCCTGTCCGATTTTTTGCAATGCCATGGGCTCCTCTGTCCATAGAGTTCTCCAGGAGAGAATACTGGAGTGGGTTGCCATTTCCTTCTCCAGGGGATCTTCCTGACCCAGGGGTCCAACCCTGGTCTCCTGCAATGTGGGTGGCTTGTTTACCGTCTGTGCCACCGGGAAGTTGATGAGAGGATGTTAAAGGTGTAGGAGCAGAGAGGTAAAAGCACCGGAGTACCTTTTCATCGAGAGTAGCCTGGCTGGGGCCGTAGAGGGAGACAAGCTAGCTCGGCAGCCAGAGAAGGGACGGCGGGAGCCGGAGGAAGCGGTGTGCAGAGTGCGCGCTCGGCCTCTCCCTGCATGTGGACACTGACATTTCCCTCTGAGGCTTCCTGCCTCAGGGCACTCTGTGAGGCACACATTGATCCTGGCTCCCCTGCTCACAGCTGCCCAGAACTAGCTTGAAAATCACTGTTTTTGCACATCTCTCTCTAAGCATATGCTCCTGAGGTCTCCAAGAACGCATCCTTCCCCCATGCAGACGGACGCCAGGTGACAGTGCAGACTTGGACGCTGTTTCACTCTCTCTGTAGCTCTCATACATATACAGTCAGTGTGCAGACACTGAATAACCAGTGCTGGTTACTGAGTAGACTGTCACCACTAGCCGGAGGAAGCGGTGTGTGCAGAGTGCGCGCTCGGCCTCTCCCTGCATGTGGACACTGACATTTCCCTCTGAGGCTTCCTGCCTCGGGGCACTCTGTGAGGCACACATTGATCCTGGCTCCCCTGCTCACAGCTGCCCAGAACTAGCTTGAAAATCACTGTTTTTGCACATCTCTCTCTAAGCATATGCTCCTGAGGTCTCCAAGAACGCATCCTTCCCCCATGCAGACGGACGCCAGGTGACAGTGCAGACTTGGACGCTGTTTCACTCTCTCTGTAGCTCTCATACATATACAGTCAGTGTGCAGACACTGAATAACCAGTGCTGGTTACTGAGTAGACTGTCACCACTCTGGGCTTTCTCGGTGTCCAAATGAATTACCTCTTGCTTTCATTTGAGGCAAAAAAAAAAAAAAAATCGGTCTTGTGTCATCAAACTCTTACTGCCACGTGTACTTAGAACCCTGAGATTCTTCAAATATCTCCTTGTGCAAAACTACGTTAATTTCATCCCTTTTTTCTCTTAATGGGAGGGATCCTGTAACTGTGGACTACACGCTAGATAACTGCAACCACATTACCTCTGATTCCCTCTGTTCACTGCCAAGTTGCAAAGCCCAGGTCTTTGCTCTTTCTGGAGAGAAATTCTAGTAATCGATGGAGCATTCATCATCTGATTAGTTGCCGGAGCTTTGACTTGAGTGTTAACGTGTTTGAGTAAAAGCAAAAGTTGCTTTAGTGCTGCCAATGGGGCCAAAATGCTGAAATAAGCTATCACATTAATTAATGGCACCCTACTTTAAGGCGGATAGAGTGTTGACGTTTAAGAATTTGTAACCCCCCAAAGTATTTATGAACTAGAAAATCACAGCAGTGGAAAATAATTATGCCAAACCACCGTACTATAACAGAATCCAATTGCTTATCCAATTATACATTAAAGTATCACGTTGTCAAGCTGATTGCCAAAGCAGCAAATGAGACTGCCTGCATCACACTGGGGATGGGATACCATCAACTGACTAAACTGTGAGTGGTCCTCACAGCACCCCTCACACCCACTAAACCTGCACTAACCAAGGCAGGCAGCTCCGGTTTGTGAGAGTGCACACCCACCTACCGTCACACCATCACTTTAATTGGCAAGACATTGCAGTTTGCAGGTTTCCGTAAGAAGCTTGTTAGGAAAGCCCAGCAAAAAGCAGCTGTGACTCCAGGCCCTATGCAGAGTTGATTTCGATGAAAGCATCAGTGGGATCACTTCCTGTCAGGGGAAGGAGCAGTGAGGCCAACCCCAGGTGGGCATCTGAGAAGGGGTGGCTGGCCCGGATCTGTCCTGCTGAATCGCAGCTGGCCGCCCGTCTAGAGCTTCCTGACAATGTGACATCAGGGCCACTGAGTAACAGGACTCAGTGACGGGGCTGCAGTAGAGCATGGGGGTTGCTACAGGGGGTCACTACATTTGAGAACCATCAGCTTAGACAGACTGAGGAAAGACTCTCTAAGTTTCTGGAAATACTCCTTTAACACTGTTGCAAACACGGGTGATAAAGCAGTCCAAAAGAAAGCCAAAGTCGCAGACAGAGATCAGCCTCTGAGCTGGGGTCAGGATCCACCCGGAGGGGCCGCCTCCGGGGGAGCTGTCTCCCAGGGGGCACGGTTTGCAGTAAATAATCACCAAGGCCTCACCTCAGGCTCCGTTCTGTGTGTGCTTTCCTCTTTTTTTTTTTTTTTTTTGTGAGAAGGGAATGGCAACCCACTCCAGTATTCTTGCCTGGAGAATCCCATGGACAGAGGAGTTGCTGGTGGGCTACAGTCCATGCGGTTGCGAAGAGTCAGACATGACTGAGTGCAAGAACGCAGGAAATTAGCCAAGTCACAGGGACTAGAGATGTCTATCAGTTTGATTGCCTCAGGCCTTCTGTTTCTAGAAACATGCTCACCAAGAAATGTAAAGCCCTCTATATGGGAGGTTTGTGATGAAGCAAACTGCAGAGACGGAAGCATTTATTCAAAAAGCAATTTCCTCAGTCGGTCATGTTCTATAAGCCTCCCCACCACCCCGCCCTGTGTTGAGGATATTGATGTTTGAGCAGGAGTGTTCTCCCTTATTCCTAGAGTGATGTCAACCTGAGGTGCTCAGGATGAGGAAAGGGAAAAGGCAAAGGGTTAGTTTCTGGTTTTGTTTGAATCTCCTGAGCACTTCATTCCTATTTGCTCCTGCGACAGTATGGCTTCTTTTTCCAAAGGCACCTTACAGAACCTTTAGCAGCGAGGTCCAGGCAAGACAGCCATCCCCAAGGAGGGTGCCGAGCCAGGACACAACACACAAGCTAAGCCAACACACAACCAAAACCACACCGCCATACACCCAGCCTCAGAATCCTGCTTAACACAGTGTATCTGGTGGCAGTAACTGGGACCTCAAAATGAAACCCATCTGGAGAAGCTGAACTAGGTGAAGAGATTGTGGATCTTTCAAACACTGGAAGTTCATTTGTCTATAGAACTCATTCGATTATTCAACAAATAGTACTGTGTCTTCTACTTGCTGGCACGGTACATGGAGCTAGCACTGGTGAACAGGCTGGGCAAGGCTATGAGCATTCAGGGGGTTTACATTCCAGGAGAGTAGGCAGGCTAATAGCAAGGAATCAAAGCTGTTAGAACCATGAGTGATGGGATGGTCAAGGAAGACTGCCTGGAGGAGGTGACAGGGAGGCTGAGAGTGATCAGCAAGTGCAGATCCCCAGGGAAGGCCAGAGGTGTCTGCATGGTCTCTGAACTGGCTGGAGGTCGAAGACTGAAGCCACATAAGGAAGACCCAAAGAGAGGGTAACAGAGGCAGGGACTTGTCCCTCCCTGTCGGATAAGCCGTACAAGTGCTGGGAGAGAGAGGGGCTGGATGACTCACTGGTCCCCTCACCCTTGTTCAGCACCTACTTCTTCGAGCCTCAGAAGAACAGTCATCGGGTGAAGGCGCAGGAAGCTCAGATGCGGAGAGGTGAGGGAGGGGTGGCCAGCCTCTCCCCTGAGCCCGGGCAATGCTGTCGCTGTCTGTTCACAGGCTCGCCCCCTCCCCTTAGCATCAGGTCTTGCTAGCTGGAAACCTTCCATGGAAAAGCAGGTGAGATGGAAGTTATTTGCATAAGTGGTGACTCGCAGGGAACAGCAAGGACTCAGGCTGACCTCAGAAACTCCTCTCTAAATGCCCAGCCTCTGTCTGGCAGAGTGAAAGAACCCCCCTCACGCCAGCGGCCAGGCGCCCGGCCCCAAGACTGCACATTAGCAGGTGAGAAGGGACTAATGGAGAATCTGCATTCCTGGGGTGCTCCCCACTCCCCTGGATCGCTCACGCTTCTCTTTATAAGACGATCGTCTGCCACTCTACCCTCTGAAGCCGCTCTGCACCCCTTGGAAGTCACCTGCCCTCTGTGACTAAGGAACCCCCCTCCTTTCTGATGGAGCGGTTCCAGCGCCCTTCAAAGAACCTGGTCCGTGTGTGCTGCACAAATGAGGAGCCAGCCTCCCCCAGATGCCTCTATTTCATTTAAACCTTCTTTAGTGAAGACATAGAGCCTTGGATGTGGCTGAACTGCTAAGCTTAACAGGCATGACAACAGATCTTTGTCACAGAGGATTTCAAATGCATTAAAAAAAAAAGAATACTTAAAATGAAAGAAATTGAGATGGGGGGCTCACTTGTTCAGTTTCTACATTCTATAAGTGTCCATAACTCAGAAATCAGCACAGACAATGGAGATATGAGGCGACTGCACACACACACACAAACACAGCTTCGCCAGAGTGAAAAATTAAAACACAATGCCAGGCTTGGGACTACTCTGAAGCATCAGACTAAAAGAGATATCTTCACCTTTTTCAGGTTCTTCTTGTGTATCTCGCAATTATTTATTACTGAGATAATCAATAGGCACTATGCACCTGCACACATATATATACAAAAATCCTGGGCTTGGCGCACACACACACACAGATACACACACACACACACACACACAACCTAACTTTAAAATATTAGTATCTTTGATGTTCCCATTAAAGCTGAAAATATTATTGTTGGGAGTTATAACTTTATGTATTAAAAAAAACATAAAAATCTTTCAAGAGTCCTAATCTTTTAATTAATCTCACCTCAGTACTGCTCAAGGGTTTAAAGGAATTTATTTGGTTGGTTTTAAACGATAAAAGATCAAAATGCTTTAAAATAGCATCTTAGAATTTCAGGTTATCATTTAAAGGTCCAGAAACAAATATTTGAAAACAGCTTGATGCTAGAATCAGGGTTTGAAACACATTTTAAAGCTCTCCAGTCTGAACGCCCACGTGACACCTATACCCCTTCAGTCACGTTGCGTCCCAGGGGCGGGCATGCCCTGGGCTGAATGTTCCGGGGATGGACCGCTTACTGCTCCTCTGAGAGTCTGATCCCTGTTGACCAGGTGCGCTAGGAGACCATTCTTCCTCAGCTTGAGTCTAAATCTCCCTCCCTGCAACTTCTACTCGTGAGTCCTAACTTCAGCTCTTAGAATCACACCACACAAGACCAAGTTACCGTACAGATATTACTTCTAAGTACTGACAACTTTGCTGCTGCTGCTGCTGCTAAGTCGCTTCAGTCGTGTCCGACTCTATGCAACCCCATAGACGGCAGCCCAGCAGGCTCCACCGTCCCTGGGATTCTCCAGGCAACAACGCTGCAGTGGATTGCCATTTCCTTCTCCAATGCATGAAAGTGAAAAGTGAAAGTGAGGTTGCTCAGTCATGTCTGACTCTTAGCAACCCCATGGACTGCAGCCCACCAGGCTCCTCCGTCCATGGGATTTTCCAGGCAAGAGTACTGGAGTGGGGTGCCATTGCCAAACTTAAAAGTATGTATATTTAGTTGTTCTTTAGGAATGCATAGAGATGCCTAAAACGACGTAATAAGAAGTGAAGGGGCGGGGACCATATGATTCAGCGTGATGGACGGATTAGTGTAGGAGAGCAGGTATTGGGTATTGATGTATCACGTGGTTAGACGAAGGCTGTGGTAGATATTGACAGTGGAATGTTGTTCAGTAATAATAAAAAAAAAGGAACAAAACAATACAAATTTGCAGCAATGTGGATGGACCTAGAGATTGTCGTACTAAACGAAGAAAGACAAAGACAAATATGATGTTGCTTATACGTGGAATCTAAAAAAATGGCACAAATTAGCTTATTTACAAAATAGAAATAGAGTCACAAACGTAGAAAAAAAAACTTATGGTACCATTATATCTACTACTGTGGCAGGAATTCCTTAGAAGAAATGGAGTAGCCATCATGGTCAACAAAAGAGTCCAGGATGCAGTACTTGAATACAGTCTCAAAAATGACAGAATGATCTCTGTTCATTTCCAAGGCAAACTATTCAATATCATGGTGATCCAAGCCTATGCCCCAACCAGTAATGCTGAAGAAGCTGAAGTTGAACGGTTCTATGAAGACCTACAAGACCTTGTAGAACTAACACCCAAAAAAGATGTCCTTTTCATTATAGGGGATTGGAATGCAAAAGTAGGTAGTCAAGAAACACCTGGAGTGACAGGCAAATTTGGCCTTGGAATACAGAATGAAGCAGGGCAAAGGCTAATAGAGTTTTGCCAAGAGAACACACTGGTCATAGCAAATACCCTCTTCCAACAACACAAGAGAGGACTCTACACATGGACATCACCAGATGGTCAACACTGAAATCAGACTGATTATATTCTTTGCAGCCAAAGATGGAGAAGCTCTATACAGTCAGCAAAAATAAGAACGGTAGCCAACTGTGGCTCAGATCATGAACTCCTTATTGCCAAATTCATACTTACATTGAAGCAAGTAGGGGAAACCACTAGACCATTCAGGTATGACCTAAATCAAATCCCTTATGATTATACAGTGGAAGTGAAAAAGAGATTTAAGGGTCTAGATCTGATAGATAGAGTGCCTGATGAACTATGGACTGAGGTTCATGACATTGTACAGGAGACAGGGATCAAGACCATCCCCATGGCAAAGAAATGCAAAAAAGCAAAATGGCTGTCTGGGGAGGCCTTACAAATAGCTGTGAAAAGAAGAGAGGCGAAAAGCAAAGGAGAAAAGGAAAGAGAGTTCCAAAGAATAGCAAGAAGAGATAAGAAAGCCTTCTTCAGTGATCCATGCAAAGAAATAGAGGAAAACAACAGAATGGGAAAGACTAGAGATCTCTTCAAGAAAATTAGAGATACCAAGGGAACATTTCATGCACAGATGGGCTCAATAAAGGACAGCAATTGTATGGACCCAACAGAAGCAGAAGATATTAAGAAGAGGTAGCAAGACTACTTCAAGACCATCCCCATGGCAAAGAAATGCAAAAAAGCAAAATGGCTGTCTGGGGAGGCCTTATAAATAGCTGTGAAAAGAAGAGAGGCGAAAAGCAAAGGAGAAAAGGAAAGATATAAGCATCTGAATGCAGAGTTCCAAAGAATAGCAAGAAGAGATAAGAAAGCCTTCACTGCCTAACAGTCATTAAAATAAACATAAAACTCTGAAAGTTTTTGAACCTAACCCAGGAACCAACCAAGAGCACCCTGCGCTGCAGGAGACCCTGCTCTAGTGTTAAGTGACCACTTTCCCGTTCCCCATGGGGTTGGCTGAATGGACGGTGCTGCCCAGGGAGACTACAGGAAGCTTGACATTTATCACTAGGATTCAGAGTCAAGGATTCCTGGCAAATCTACCCGAGCAGTATCTCTTCTTCCTTATTCAGGCATCAGTCGAGTCCCAGAGCTTCTTTGTTTCTTGGTAATGCAGGCACAGCCATTCCTTGGGTTGTGGACGCAACTGCCCTTCTCTGCATTTCCCCAAATGCTCTGTAGGCTTAACATCTATTTCCTGTTAAGAAGCAGAGTTCAAAGCCTCTTATACCCTCTCTATTTCCTCTACCCCAGACTAACAGATTGACAGACTTATCAAATAAACAGACAAGCAAACAAATCTAAGACTTACCCCCACCCCCAAAAAAGGGAAGGGGGTCCTGGGAGATACAGACAATGTGGTCCAGGAAATATTTTCCTTTGCTTGCAGTTAAAGCAATGAGCAAATTTATTTACACAACTTATATCCACCTAAGGACTACTCTCACACCGCAAAGATATAAATGCTGCAAAAAATCTTTCTCTCTCTGTACAGAAAGTCCTGTAAACAGACCTGCTGTGAATGCAAAGCAGGACACCCAGCTGGAAGGACAAAGGGCTTTGGAGGAAGCTGAGGAGGAGATGCTACACATCCCTGCCCAGAACCCTCCCCCTCTTCATCCCCTCTCCCCTCCCTTCTCATCCCCTCCTCCCCTTCTTCCCTTTTCTGATCTATCTCTGTCTTAGTCTCTCTCCTCATCCCTTTTCTTCCTTCCTACCACTCCGAGAAGAGGTGGATGAGTAGACAGCCAAACTTTCACAGCCTGGAGAATCCTGGCTCGAGCTCCAGAGGTGCTGTGTTGGAACAGAAAAGCCTCTGTTCTGGTTCCCCTGCACTAAGGGAGCTGTTCCTGGCACCCGTGATTTTCCACCCGAGAAGTGGGCAGGCCACGGAACATCATCGCAGAGCATTCAGTTATAAATCCTCCTGCTCAATACAGTCGGCTGAACTAGATAATCAATTAATTAATAAGTGGCGCTGCTTAGACTAATACATATGCCAACACAGCAAGAAGCTGGAAGA
Source organism: Aepyceros melampus (assembly GCA_006408695.1). Taxonomy (NCBI): domain Eukaryota; kingdom Metazoa; phylum Chordata; class Mammalia; order Artiodactyla; family Bovidae; genus Aepyceros; species Aepyceros melampus. Next base: position 120,655 of record SJXQ01006763.1, on the reverse strand, counting down.
GCACAAGGGAAACGCAGAAAGCGAAGAGGGCCTCCTCTGCAAAAGGAGAATATTTACTCTGAGCACAGCAGAAGTTCAGTAAACATCTGCTTATTCAGAATATGAGCAACCAGGGAGCTTGAAACAAGCAGAAAGGTTCCTTGGAATTTTAAAAGAACCATTGATGCTCTTAGCCACAAGATGCTCAAACCATATCAGATCTTGAAGTGCTCTCTGAATCAAAAGATTTCTTTGCCCCTATGGAGTTTTTAGAATAAAGTGGGTTCCAACTTTCTGAAAATTAGCTCTAAGGGTATTGCTCTGGAGCAGCTCTCAGTTAATGTGGATATTCTGTCCACCAAATAATCCACTTGTCAATTGTGAGGCATGAAGGAGGGTGGGGAGAAAAGGTGGGAGACACAGACTGTAAACCATCGCATTGGGTTCATGCCAGAAAAGCTGTGTTACAGTTTACGCACTGAACCTGGAGTTTAGAAAAATGGGTGGGACTCCTGGTTCTTCATTAACCAGAGGTGCGTTTGGGCAAGCTTCTGAGAGTCTCCCAGGCGGCTCAGAGGTAAAGAACCCGGCCACCAATTCAGGAGACCTAAGAGATGGAGGTTCGATCCCTGGGTTGGGAAAACCCCCGGAGGAGGGCATGGCAACCCACTCCAGTGTTCTTGCCTGAAAATTCCAGGGACAGAGAGTCCATCATGTTGCAGAGAGTCAGATATGACTGAAGAGACTCAGCACACATCCACACACGCACCGAGATCCTCAGCTGAATGATGGGAAAATGTCATTTTCACAAAGTGGCTGTGAGGATGAGATAAAAAAGGCTGTGTGTTATTATATTATTATATAACATTACATATGTTACTATGTTATGTATCAGATATCATCAGATATTATATACATAATATATATCAGATAATATAGAGTATTCAAATGCAAGGAATAATTACCTTCATTTATAACAACACACACTCAGGTTAGAGTTATTTCCTCATTCTCCATCTCCTCTCTCCTGCCCCCCCCTCCCTCCTAGGGAGCATAATAATATTCGTGATAAACTATTACTCATGGAAATTACATCTTCCCACTAGATCATACAGAATAAATTTCACTGACAGCCATTAAAATATTTCAGACAATATGCCTCCTATAAAAATGTTATTAATCACTATTTTATTTCATATAATATATATCAGACAATATAGAGTATTCAAATGCAAGGAATAATTACCTTCATTTATAACAACACACACTCAGGTTAGAGTTATTTCCTCATTCTCCATCTCCTCTCTCCTGCCCCCCACTCCCTCCTAGGGAGCATAATAATATTCGTGATAAACTATTACTCATGGAAATTACATCTTCCCACTAGATCATACAGAATAAATTTCACCGACAGCCATTAAAATATTTCAGACAATATGCCTCCTATAAAAATGTTATTAATCACTATTTTATTTCAAGATGTTGGTCTAAGGGGGGAAAGAAGCTAGACTTTAACATTTTGTGAGGTAGTTTTGCAGCAGGGTGGATTTCATTAGACTTAGTCCACTTCTTTCAAACCAACAACAGATGAAGAAAGGAAAGAAAAGTCGGATATCCATGAAATATCCAGCAATTAAGCTGAGACGAAGATCTCTACTGTGTTTATAAAGATTATAATAAGTTAAAAAGAGAACGTCTTGCCCACAAACCCTGTATCTACTCAAATGACAAGTTTACCTTCTGCTTAGTCTCAAGGAATGGAAATGTTTTGAAAATTTTTCCTCTTATTCCTTTAGAGGAAATTTATCCTCTTAGTCCTTTTGGAATGGGCATCTGATATCAATAGTATCAATAAGATAGACAGGTACAGAGATTTTCTTTCAAATAGATTCTTTCTCCTGTTCATAAGGGGACCCAGACAAAGGGACCTCAGAAGAAAAATGTGCAAATATGGCTGATATAGAAGGAACCTAAAAATAATCTTACCTTACTTTCTCACTTTTAAAAAGTGGTGGGTGTGTGTGCTCAGTTGTGTATGACTCTTTGCAACCCTTTGGACTGTAGCCCAACAGGCTTCCCTGTCCATGGGATTTTCTGGGCAATAATACTGGAGTGGATTGCCGTTTCCTCCTCCAGGGGATCTTCCTCACCCAGGGATTGAACCTGTGCCTCCTGCATTGGAGGCAGATTCTTTACCATTGAACCGCTGGGGAAGCCTTAAAAGGTAAACCACATTAAAAAAAAAAAAAAAAAAAAAACTTATTTGCCCTCTGTCACAAAGCCAATTCTGCAATTGTTTATAATAATAGTAAACATGCATTTGTTGTTGTTCAGTGGCTAAGTTGCATCTGACTCTTTGTGACCACATGGACTGGAGCCCACCAGGCTCCTCTGTCCATGGAATTTCTCCAGGCAAGGATTCTAGAGTGGGTTGCCATTTCCTTCTCCAGGGGATCTTCCCAACCCAGGGACTGAATCTGAGTCTCTTGCATTAACAGGTGGATTCTTTACCATTGAGCCACCAGGGAAGCCAAACATTCATTAGGCGCCTACAATATACCAGGTTTTGCATTAAGCTCTCTATGTGTGATATCTCATTACATCTTCCCAGAACAATCAGAATCCCAGTCTTACTGATAAGGAAACTGAAGCTCAGACAAGTGAAGTAGCTGGTAAGGTACAGAGAGAGGACTGGGATCTGAAAAGTACACTGAGCTACAAGGAATCCAAGACTCTTGGTTTCCAATCTAGTACAAACTCTCTCTAGACTTTAATCTGAATTTTTTATTTAAAAAGTTTCATTCATTCCAGTGGTAATTGGAAAATTCCTTCTTTTTATGAACACGTGGAAAAATAATTACCTCCCCAAATTGTGCATTCCCTTTCTTCTAGAGCAGTCTACCGCAAGCACGGAAGACTAGCTCAGCTGGGGCTGGGCTGCCCCATAAATAAATCATGTCCAGGTCGAGCCTGTATGGCTGTTGCTGTATATATAATAGAAACAGCAGTGTCAAAAAGCAACCACACTCTCTTCCATGAGCACATGTTTCCAAATTGCCCTTGATAGGTTATGAGCAGAGCATTTCAAAGGGATGTGTTAAATATCAGCACAAGTGCTTTGAAAGGGTGCCTTTCCACTTCCTGGCACTTAGATTTCTTCCACTTCCATTTGGTTTTGCCTTGACTACCATAAGGAAGGAAGCCAAGAGCAACTCCTGGGGCAGCTGGCCTGGCTGCAGGGTCTCTCCTGACCTCTTAATGTGAGCAGAACAGAACTGTGAGTTAATGAGGTACATGGTCTCAGAGGCTGAGAGATGCGGGTTCAGATCTTGGCTCTAGCATTTCCCAGCCATGTGGCCCTAGGCAACTTTCTTAGCTTCACAGTTTTTCAACTATGGAATAAGGATAATAGTGCTCTCCTCCAGAGACTGCAGTAAGAGTTAAATAAGTGTGTTAATAAGTGTGTTTGTTCACTATTCATTACATATGAGACCCCATTAAGCACTGAACATGTATGTATTACATTTGGCCCTGTATATCTGTAGGGACTGCATTTGCAGATTCAACCAACCAATGGATCAAAAATAGTTCAATTTCAGAAAGTTCCAAAAAGTAAAACTTGAATTTGCTGCAACTATTTATATAGCATATATATTGTATTTACAGCTGTTTATATAGCATTTACATTGCGTTAGCTACTATAAGTTATCTAGAGGTGACTGAAAGTATAATCAGAGTCTACATATAGGTAATATGCAAATATGGCACCATTTTACACAAGGCACTTGAGCATCCGTGGATTTTAATATCCAACCCCCCAACCCCAAGGGTTACCAAGGGTAACCAAAGGTTACCAAGACTACTCATATAATGCTTACAAAGAAACAAGTAGTTAATAATAACCCCATATCACAGATGCAGAAACTGAGGCACTGGTTATATAACCAGTCCACTGTCTCACAGCAGGCTTTGCACCAGGCAGCCTGGCTCCAGGCCAAAATCCCTTAGCGAACACATTAGTAGTGAGCTTGACACAGAGAAATTGCTTAACAGATTTTGGTTATCTTTTGCCATTGAACTGCCTCCTGATTGCTCACTTATTCAGAGAAGACGATCCTCAGTGTCTTGAGGGAAGAACAACAGAATTACAAATACTGACCCTCAGGTTTGTGCCACACTATTATATTCTTCTAAATCTTCATGGTAACACTATATGCTAAATGGTGGTTCAGACAGTACAGAACCTGCTAGCTATGCAGGAGACCTGGATTCTATCTCTGAGTTGGGAAAATCCCCTGGAGAAGGGAATGGCTACCCACTCCAGTGTTCTTGCCTGGAGAATTCCATGGACAGAGGAGTCTGGTGGGCTACAGCCCACGGGATTGCAAGAGTCAGACACGGCTGAACGACTAACACTTTCACGATCCGCACTGGAGCTCTACAAGGTCAAGGGACTGTCCCGAGGCACAGAGGGCACCAGGACAGAAGTCTACATCTTTTAGCTCTGAAGCCCACGGCACACTGACAAGCTGGGCAAGCCCTTATAAGACACACTGTCAAAATAAGACAGATCCTTTCCATCTCCCCCACTCCATCCTGGTCTCCTAAGAAAGGGCTTCTCAAACTTTACTATGCACATGAATCACCCAGACTTTGTTAAATGCAGATTCTGATTCAGCATGTCTGGGGTGGGAACTGAGATCCTGCTTATCTAACAAGCACCCGGGTGACACCATAGCTGCTGATGTGTAAACAACACTTTGAACAGCAAGGATGTGAGAGGGTCCTTCAATTCCCTCATGGTTTCTCTCTCTGCCTCCTGAGACTCAAGCAGCCTCTAAGGCTGTAGCATTGAGACGGGATTATTTCCACTTTTTTATCTCTGTGGAAAGAGTGAGATTTTCCAAACCAAACCTGCCTCCCACCAATTCCAGCCTCACCAGCAACATCATTATCAACACATACACACACATACTCCATCTCTCTCTCTCTCAGCCTCCGTTAAATTTTTATGTCTTTCTTGCATGTGATTATTATGCACATTTCACATTGGATCATTCCAATGTCAAATGAAAAACTCAAATTGTCACTAGGCATCTTTAACTCCAAAAAGAGAACTCTACCATTAGGCGAATTGCAGCAGCACCAGCAATTTAGAGGTAAATAATGACTTAAGTAAAGACGATGAGCCTGATGGTATTTGGTCATACATAAATCACTTGCAAAGTAGTCCCTTTCCCACTCTCAAATTTAAACCCAGGAGCAGTATTTCAGGGGTTCTCTATAAAGGGGCCCTCTCTAGCCAGCTCCTGATTTCATGGCTAGGACCCTTCCTGTCCAGCCAAAAGCCACTTTGCCCAGCTATGGTTGGCTGTCCCTGACCCTTTTGTCTTAAGAATCACTCATAGCAAACTCTGAAGGTGTGTGGGGCAAAGAAATACTACCAACTCAACCCCAGAGTCCCAACTCACAACCAACCCTTTAACAGGTCTTGTCCGGACAGCCTCGTAAAACCATAGAATATGACTCCTCTTTCTTTTATACTGGAAGTGTCAGGAGCCTCTCTGGCCATTTATTTGACAGAGAGGTTGCTAAATGTTATGGCAAACGGCCACATCAATCCAGATAACAGCTGAGCACTGGTGTCTGTTGCAAACCCTGAGACCTCACCAACCTGCAAGGAAAAGTTTTCCTGACCTCTGTGCTGTGGTCCACACGAACACAAACAGGAAGGTCAGGTGGTGCAGTGGGTTCTGACCTCCAACCTGCAAGGAAAAGTTTTCCTGACCTCTGTGCTGTGGTCCACATGAACACAAACAGGAAGGTCAGGTGGTGCAGTGGGTTCTGACCTGGAGGTGAGAGATGCCCTCTCTTAGCCCTGACTGTGCTGCTAACTTGTGGGACCTTGGGGAAATCAATCCATCTCTCTGGGGAAGTTTTCACCAGAAGGAAAAAATAACTTTGTAACAACAGCCCCAAATGTGTATACACAGACTTTAGAGGCAAGTGCCTCCTTTCATAACTGGGAGATGCCAATGAATTCCTTCACTCCTCTATCAGCTGACTGTGGCTACAATATTGCTTTCTGTTGTGTAACAACCACAAATTCCCAGTGGCGTGCAACAATAAGAATGTATAAAACTCCTGCATCTGCAGTTGAGCTGATGTAGGCGCAGCTGGGCTGGCTGCTTTCATCTGGGCTTGGCTGGGGTAACTGGCTCTGTTCCACGTGTGTGTCGTCCTCCTCTGCTCAACAGACTAGCCAAGGTAGATGCTTCACATGGTTACGGCAGAGACACAAGAGAGCAGGCAGGAATGGAAGAGGTCTCTCACGGCTTAGGCTGGGACCTGACATGCCGTAACTCTCACCCTATTCTATGGGCCAAAGCAGTCCATGTGGCCAAACCCAGTGTTCGGGGCAGGGAAATGGACTCCATTCTTTTGGTGCAAGGAGCTACAGAGTCACTTGGGGCAGGCCATGCATAGAGGGAGAAGCCACCTGTCCACCTCAATAGGAAGCTGGGACTTCCACTGGACCACCGTTCTCACTGGTCCCCCACCTGGAATGACCCTCCACCAGCTCTAAACTCTATCCACTCTACAAGTCCCGGCCAACAGTCCACCTCCTTTCCCAGGAAATCTTCCCACTCCCCAGGGTGCACCACGTGAGCTGTTCCAATCCCCTGGATGGGGGCCTGTGGTTCCCGTCTCTCTGGCCAGCTCCTAACTGCCTCCTAGAAGCACATATGGAATGTCGCTTTCAGGGCCTCTGCCGCTGCGGCTCACTCAAGCGCTGGCTGGTGGACTGGATGCCTGAGAAAGGGAGGTAGGTGATGCTGGTGCTCAGCTTTCCTCCCAGGAAGGGGAGGCTATGTTGATTGCCAGACAGGAAATCCCTGGGGAGCTGAATGGTGTGATTCTGAGGTCATCGAATCTGAAGCAACCTGTGGTCACCAGTAGAGGGTGCTGTACTTTGTCATCTTGGCCCACAGCCTCACTGCCCGGGCATCGTTTCTCCCAACACCCTCTTCAGGTTGTGCAAAGAAACTCCACTCTCCTGGGCTCTCTGGCCCATGGAGGCTGAGAAGCAGATCACAGCATCACAGGGTCCCATCTTGAATCTCTCGTGAAGCCACAATACCCAAAATGTCCTCACCGAAGAACTCTTCGCTCTCGAGAATCTGCCTGTGCACAGACAACCACGGTTGCAGACCCACACCCTGGACCTTAATTTAGTTTATCCAATCCACCCCCAGTGACACAGTTAATTTCAAAAGTGAGAAAATTAGGAAGGAGAGAAAACAAAGGTAAGGAGCAAGAGGAAGCCAAGAGTGTGTAACACTTGAAATTAATTATGCATGCGCGTGCATGCTAAGTCACTTCAGTCGTGTCCGACTCTTTGCACCCCTGTGGACTGTATGTAGCCCATCAGGCCCTCTGTCCATGGGATTCTCCAGGCAAGAATGCTGGGGTGGGGAGCTGTGCCCTTCTCCAGGGGGTCTTTCCAACCCAGGGAATCTTCCCAACCCTGGGACTGAACCCATGTCTCTTGTATATCTTGCACTGGCAGGCAGGTTCTTTACCACTAGCACCTCCTGGGAAACTCGAAATTAATTACATTCCATCCCTAATAAGACCCAGCTTTGGGGTGCCTCTGACATCTCAGTTGGTGAAGAATCCACCGACAATGCAGGAGACCCCGGTTCGATTCCTGGGTTGGGTAGATTCGCTGGAGAAGGGATGGACTACCCACTCCAGTATTCTTGGATTTCCCTTGTGGCTCAGCTCGTAAAGAATCTGCCTGCAATGTGGGAGACCTGGGTTTGATCCTTGGGTTGGGAAGATTCCCTGCGAAGGAAAAGGCTACCCACTCCAGTACTCTGGCCTGGAGAATTCCATGAATTCTTCATGGGGTATAGTCCACGGGGTCACGAAGAGTCAGACACGACTGAGCGACGTTCACTTTGGGGTGCTAGCAGGAGTGGAGGACAAAGAAGTGAATGAGCTCAGTCGGGATTCCGCCACAGAGCCCAGTGCCTAAGGCTCCCTCCTCCCACTCTGGGCCTTCCTCCTCAGCCTCCTGGATTATCAAGGTCTTGCTCAACTCTGGCCCCAGGACCAGGCCTGCTGGGTCTTCAAATAAATACAGTCTCATCCTCACAGTTTCCTCCAGGGCCATTCTCCTCTCGCAAAGTCCTGTTCTGCCACTTCCTTCAAAGTCAGAGGCAGCCCAGCCCCCCGCCCAGCAGGCTTTAGGTTTATCCTTTCCTTCTCTCCCAGGTAAGTGCCTGGGGACCATTTTGCACACACCTCTCAGCAGCCGTTGCCGCAGACACAGGAAACCTGCGAGTGGAATTCATTAGCTCTGTAACAGGTCGGCGCTCACCCTCCCCAGGGCTCCTGCGTCCGCGGAGCATCTGTGGGCTCTGGCAGAGAAAAGAGAGAGAGAGAGAGTCCAGCAGCTCCTGATGCCCTGCGGTGGCTCCATGGCCACCTGGAGCACATCAAAGAGGGCTCCTGGCTTGGCAGGCACGCACCGGAGCCTGGCGGGTGCACTTCAGGCCGGGCCATGCCGCCTCTGCTCAGAGAACAATTTAGCACATTTTCCCCACTGTTCTGCAGAGTGGGGGCCTACAGAGGTTTGGTAATTGGCATCACAAGCCCTAGCCTGTCCTGATCCCTGCAGGGCGCCTTGTTACTCTAATTGTTTGAGGATTTGTTTTCATATCCCAAGACTGGGGGCTGTGGGGACGAGGGCAGGGGGGAGAAGAGACTCTTATAACCTGAAGGCAATAGGCATGAATCTTGCTCATGGCCTCAGTGCTGGACAGAATGAAGTTTTCCATTTGAGCTGGAGCAGCAGGGCCGGATGGTTCTGCGATCAAGGAAGTTCCTTCTAATCGGTTAGGGTCCCCAGGAAGGAGGGACTCCTCAGGGTCACCCCAAAGCAGAATGGGCTGACTCGGGAGGTCATGGTCATTAGAAGGTGTAAGGGAGCAAAATTTGCCACCCCAGAGTGTGTCTGGCATGCGGAGTATCTGGAGCTAAAAACAATAAAGGCCCCAAAGAGAAAGAAATTAGACCTTCACCTTTACTGCCTAAAGAATGTAGCTAGAGGACCCAGCCCAGGAAGGGAGCAGCAACGACTATATTATTGCTACAGGGAAGAGCAGATCACGGCCCCATGCTGGATCTGTTTCTTTTAACCTTTGCTTCCCACTGCTTTTGCTCACTAAAAGGATACTGTTTTTACATAATGGCCTGCCTTGGGGAGCCCTGCCCCTCTGCCTGAATGTTAAACCAAAGTGCCTTTATTTAGGACCCTGTCCACCTGTGTGGATGGCTACAAAAAGGAAGAAATTAACACATCCCCTCCCAGACAACTGCCATTCCAGGAGATATCTGCAAGATTAATGGCCTTTTACTTTGTTTCCTCACTCCCACCACTCTGTTCTATTATCAAACATGGCATTCAGACCCGGATAAGACGGTTATTTTGAGACATTAATCTGCCATCTTCTCAGTCTACTGTCTTTCTGGCAGAGTCACACTCCTTGTCTGAACACCTCATCTCCACCATCTCCAATTCATTGGCCTGTCATGAGGTAAGCAGAGTGAACTCGGACTTGGTAACAGTGTGAACCAGGTGTGTGGACAGGGAGGAACCTAACAAACTGTTAAGTTAAAACTCCTCTCGTGCCCCACTGTCTGCAGAGCCCAGCAAAACATTTGTTTTCTATACATTTGCTTTTCCACCTCAATGTCAATTGCCCTCCCCATCTTGGAGTTCCCAAACCACTACCCCAACATCCTCTTTCGTCTTTAGTGGAAGATGGTATTTAAGGTGAGAGGTTGAGCCATCGTAGTAAGTTACTCAGTTTTCCCAGGTCTTTCCCATGTGCACATGCTATTAAATTTTTGTTTGATTTTCTCCTGTTAATCTGTCTCATGTCACTTTAATCCTTAGACCAGCCAGAACCTAGAAGGGTACAAGGAAATGTCTTCGTCTCCAACAAGGAGAGGAAGTCTTCAACTGAGCCCCTAAGTCCAGCCAGAAATCTGGGCATCAACTGTGATTCTTTTCTCACAGGCTCATCAATCAGCAAGTTTTGATACTACCTGCTCAGTTGTTCTTCAATCTCTCGTACCCTCTCTACCTCCATTACCACAGCCTCAAGTCATCTCTTACCTAGACTGTTCTCTGAACTCATCCTTACCCCCATCCACACTCCCCTCCACCCCCACCAACCCTCCTTTCAAGTCTTCAGCCCTGTAAACCCAGGATCAGCAAGCAATAGCTCAGGGACCAAATCTGGCCCACCATCTGGTTTTGTAAATGAAGTTTTTGGAATGCAGCCAGGCCCATTTGCTTATATACTGTCTACAACTGTTTTTACACTACAGTGTCAGAGCGAGAGAGTAGCAAGAGGCCGTGTGGCCCACAAAAGTAAAAATAGTTACTATCTGGCCCTTTAAGATAAGTTTCCTAGGTGGCACAGTGATAGAGAATCCGCCTGCCAATGCAGGAGGTGCAAGAGACATGGGTTCACAGGGTCTATCCCTGGCTTGGGAAATGGCAACCCACTCCAGTATTCCTGCCTGGAAAATTCCAAGAACAGAGGAGCCTGGCAGGCTACAGTCCGTGGGGTTGCAAACAGTCAGACACGGCTGAGCACACACACACACAACAACAACACAACAGCCTTTAAGTAAAAGCCCACCTAGCTCTAAACCACCAAGGCCAGTGTGAGTTCAAGTCACTTATCTCACTCAAGATTCACCAGCTGTTACCCCTGCCAAATAGGAAAATTAGACTTCCTTGTCATACACCTAACATCCTTCATGTTAGTCCTTAGCTAATTCAGGGATCACAAATGGGCAGCCCATAGGCTTCATCTAGTATATATGTATACACACACACACACATATATCCTTTTGTGGCTCACACAGAGTTTAAAACATTAATTGTACACTTTCAAAAATCATAAGAAGGGTACTTCCCTGGTGGTCCAGCAGTCAAGACTCCATGCTCCTACTGCAGGGGGCACGAATTCGATCCATGGTTGGGAAACTAATATTCTACATGCCACACAGTCTGGCCAAAAACGTAGGAAAAAATAATAAATGAAAAGCGCAAGATGATACATCAAAATTCGTATTTCTGACCTGTCTTGAAAATAGGGAATTGTTGCAACACTTGGCCCCTGTTCCCAGCTGGCATCCATCAGCCACAGAGTCACCACATATCTGCCCTTGAGATGTGCTGGTGTTCCCCAGTTCACCACAGACTCCACCCCTCCCTACTCTTTGGGGAAGCACACTGACTGAAACCGCCCACCCTGCCAGGCACCATAGTAACCAGGCACCATAGTAACCACAGCATGACTTGTTTTATGACAGGAGGTCCTGGTAAGGAACAGGGAACTAATAAGCCACCATCAACTGGAAGAGTTCAGGAAAGGTGAAAAGGAGACACCCCTCCCAGAATCCTTTTCACTGGCATCCATCTTGGCTGAACAAGGCATGCACCACGAGGAAGGACTCTGAATCAGAATGATTGGCTAAAGACAACCCAGAACCTAATCCATCACCATAAAACCCAAGACTGTGAGCCACGTGGCAGAGCTGTTCTCCTGGGTTCCCTCACCTCACTGCTCTCCACCCGGGCGCCCCTTCCCAATAAAATCTCTTGCTTTGTCAGCACATGTGTCTCCTCAGACAGTTCATTTCCCAGTGTTAGACAAGAGCCCACTTTTGGGCCCCCTTCCTGCAACACTACTGTCCGACATAAGCCTGCTTCATTCATATAGGCATATAAGCCTGACACCTCCCACGCTTTCCTTCTTTCCTTACCAATGTCAACATAAAAAGCTGTCATGACCTGAAAGTTGAGAGTTATTTTATTAAGTGGAATTTTTAGGACTTCAAGCCCAAGAGGCAGCATCTCAGGTAGCCCTGAGAAAACAGCTCTGAGGAGGCGGAGCGTGGAGTCTGGTTATATAGAAGTATGCAACAAAAAGGGGCAGATAGTTTCAACATCAAAGATTACTGTTAATTAAGGGAAGCCAGATGTCTCAAGTTAAGGAGTTTAGCACTCTTCAATGTATGGGAAGATTCAAGTGTTTGAGTTTACTGAAATCATTTCTTTCATATGCATCTCAGCTATCTGGGGCCAGCATCCTGTGTTTTTTTGTTTGGTTGGTTGGTTGCTTGCTTGGTTTTTGTCCTTAAGTTCAGTTCCTTGATCATTGTAGGGAGTGGCAGGTGGCCGCTGACTGCTTTCTCACCTCCACCCCCCAGCCCCCTACATGCTCAACTTCCCGAGCTCCTCAGTGTTAATTGTGGGAAGTGGCTGATGGCTGCCACCCGCCAGCACTGTTCTTCCTTTTAGGGGCCCTCTGGGATCAGAAATTCATAGGATGACTGTGACATCCTTGTTTATAGATATCCACAGGAGATATTTCATTTCATACCAGCCAGCCCTTTTCCTAGAACTATGTATTAATACTATCTTTCTGCCAGAAGACCCAGCATCCCCAGAGAAGCCATGCCATCTCCCACCTCCACCCACTACACATGCTCTCCCCCTTGTATTAGTCTGCTGGGGCGCCATAACAAAGTGCCTCAAACTGGGTAGTTTAAACAATAGAAATCTATTTTCTCATCCAGAGGCTGGAAGTCCAAGATCAAAGTAACATCAAGTTGGTTCCTTCTGAGGCCTCTCCTCTTGGCTCGTACATGGCCATCTTCTCCCCATGTTCTTCCCTCTGTGTGTGTAACTGTGTCTGAGTTTCCTCCTCTAATAAGTACACCAGGCATACTGGATTACAGTTCACTCTGATGGCATCATTTAATCTTAATTACCTTTAAAGATCCTATCTCCAAATACAGTCACAGTCCCACATTGAGGTACTGGGGATTTAGGCTTCAGTATCTGAGTTTGGAGGAAATACAATTCAGACCATAGCATTTATCTTCCCGGAATGCCCTCCCATACTTTATTCAACTAACAAATATTCATAATTTTTATGAAGAATCAAATCAAGTACCACATCCTTGGTGAGGCCTCAAAAATCCCCTGCAAAAATTCATCTTCTATTTCCTTTGCAGCTCATACACACCTTCACTTAAGACCACCACCTTGCACTATAGTCATTGGTATTTCTCCCTCTTTCCCCACTGAACTGTGAATTTCTGTGAGTAGGAACTATGTTTTTCCTCTCTCTCCATCCAATACATATTGACTGGGGGTTCTGAATGTGCCAGAGACTATCAACATCACTGAAGTTCCAACAGTGGACAAGTTTCCTCTCTGCATGGACTCTACATTCCAGTAAGGAAAAGGGACACTAAATTAGTAAATAAACAAAAGTGATACATTGCACAGTACCATGCTTATTCTGTTGTAGGTGTTCCGAAAACATTGAATCAATGCTGTAGGGGAAACACGTACAAAGTATGTCTAGACATCTTAGAACATTTTTGGAGTTGGAATTCTATAATGTTTTTAGACTCTGAGTTGCTGAGGTCATTATTATGTAGACTGTGGCAGTCCTCCCTTGTCCTGAAAGTTTGGGTCACCGCCTCTCCATATTCCTCTTTAAATCATGGGACCCAGCATCATCTCTTGCTTTTCATATTGTCGCAGAGTCAGACATGACTGAGTGACTGAATGACAACAACATCATCTCTAAGAAGAGATTCATGAGGACTAAGACAAAGCAGAAGCCCACCACTGTTTCCACTGCCCCTGCTGCAAAATTCCCATAGCCAAGCTCTGGTTGCCTGTGGCCAGACTCAGAGATGGGTATATTTTCCTCTGTGCAATTTTCAGGTAATTGATGATGGGAATGATGCGGGTGACTAAGCCTGAGAGGACCCCTTCTGTGTAAATAATGCCCATTTCAGGGGCATCACAGCCTATATCCACCTGTAAGGAAGTGATGGATGATTTCTGAAAACTCTCTAATAATACATGAGAAGTGGTACCATCACACTGGGACCCTCACTTGCTAAAAGAACAAAGCCAGAAGAAACTCAGCATGACCACCCATAATGTCCACTCCCTTCCTATTGTCCATGATTTTTAAAAAAATGCCATTTGGGTATCACTAACTAAAAATGCCTGCCGTAGGAAATATAGATTTGATGGATTTGGCAAATATAGAATATAGATTTGGTGGATTTAGGCAAAAAAAAAATCCACCCGTGGAACTCCATGTCCTCATTTATTCATACAGATAAAATTTAAAATCATTTCTGTCACATAAAAATTCATATCAAACTTATGGATTAATGGGAGTTGCTTAGAAATCCTGGGCATCCCATTCTAGAGCACGTACAGTGCCTTTCTACAAGATTTAAAGTATATTTTACAAATACATTTCGAATATAACCTACCAATTACCTATTGGTGGATAACTGATATACTTGGTGACCACTATCAATGAAATCTTTTTAAATAATGACATTTTCTGTCTGATCATCATTGGTTAACAAGAAAAAGTTCAAACTACTGAATTCTCTTATTATTTTCAATAGCTTTTAGTTGATTCTATGGGACTTTTCTATATAGACATTCCTATCACTTAAAATGGCAACCCACTCCAGTGTTCTTGCCTGGAGAATCCCAGGGATGGAGGAGCCTGGTGGCTGCCATCTATGGGGTCACACAGAGTCAGACACGACTGACGTGACTTAGCAGCATCAGTTAAAGTAATGATTATTTTACCATGTTCTTTCCAGTATTTATCCTTAATTCATTTTCTTCCATTATTGCACTAGCAGGCAACCCCAGGGCACTTGTAAATGACGGAGACAGTAATTTGTCTGTACACTCAGTGGAAATGCCTTTAGTGCTTCTTTGCATCTACAGGTAGAACCACTCCCTGGCGGACCCTCCAGAGTCTGGTTGGGGAATACTGAGCCAGGCTCCTCGTGTGTGCCTTCTGGATCCTGGATGCAGGATGCCCCACATCATCTGAATCATATTTCTAAGACCATTTACTGAAGAGACTAGATGGCAGAGTAGAAGGACGGGCACACATCTTCTCCTGTGAGAACTACAAAATGGGAACTTGCTGCAGAGCAACCATCAACAGGAGAACGGTGGATCCCACCAAAAAAGACACCCCATGTCCAGGGGCAAAGGATAAGCCTCAACAAGATGGTAGGAACTGCACTTAGAATCCAAACCCCATACCCGCCAGAGACACTTGGAGGGCTCAAACAACCTGGTGCACACCAGGACCCAGACACCCCACAGAGGCTGAGCCAGACTTGCCTTTGAGTGTTTGCCTATCTCTTGCAGAGGCCAGGGACTCTGGCTGCAGCACACCTAGGTCACGCATCGTGTGGCATAAGCCCTCTTGGAGGAGGTCGCCATTAGCCCCACCGCAGAGCCGCTGAGCAGACGACCCACAAACTGCAGAACAATTATACCAAGGAAATTCTCAGCCCCATTAAGAAAGTTCTAGGACCACAACAGATTTCCCAACTGGAATTCAGCAAAAGGACTGAGAACCCCCAGGAAATTTGACTTTGGAGGCCAGTGGGATTTGATTACAGAACCTCCACAGGCCTGAGGAAACAGACTCTTGGAGGGCACAAACAAAACCTCGTGTACACCAGGAGCCAGGAGAAAGGAGCAGTTTTCCCACAAGAGACTGAGCCGACTTGCCTGTGAGTGTCCAGGAGTCTCCAGCAGAGGCATGGGTCGACAGTGGCCTGATGTGGGGTCAGGGGCACTGAATACAACATTTCATGAACAAGTCCTTTTCAAGGAGGTCACCTATACCTTCACTATCCCTACCATAGTTTGGCCTCAGGCCAAACAACAGGGAGAGAACACAACCCTGCCCTTCAACAGAAAAACTAGACTAAAGATTTACTGAGCATGGCCCCGCCCGTCAGAACAAGACCCAGTTTCTCCCACAGTCAGTCCCCACAGTCAGTCTCTCCCATCAGGAAGCTTTCACAAGCTTCTTACCCATCAGAGGGTAGATAGAATGAAAACCACAATCACAGAAAACTAACCAAACTAGTGACATGGACCATAGCCTTGTCTAACTTAATGAAACTATGAGCCATGATATGCAGGGCCATCCAAGACACACAAGTCGTGGTAGAGAGTACTGACACAATGTGGTCCACCAGAGAAAGGAATGGCAAACCACTTCAGTATTCTTGCCTTAAGAACCCCACGAACAGTATGAAAAGGCAAAAAGATACAATCCTGAAAGAGGAACTCCCCAGGTTGGTAGGTGCCCAGTATGATACTGGAGAAGAGTGGAGAAATGACTCCAAGGAGAATAAAGACACAGAGCCAAAGTGAAAACAATGGCCAGTTGTGAATGTAACTGGTGATGGAAGTAAAGTCCAACGCTGTAAAGAACAATATTGCATAGGAACCTGGAATGTTAGGTCCATGAATCCAGGTAAATTGGAACTGGTCAAACAGGAGATGGCAAGAGTGAACATTGACATTTTAGGAATCAGTGAACTAAAATGGACTGCAAAGGGTGGATTTAATTCAAATGACCATTATATCTACTACTGTGGGCAAGGATCCCTTATGAAAAATAGCTCTCATAGTCAACAAAAAAAAGTCTGAAATGCAGTACTCAGGTGCAATGTCAAAAATGACAGAATGATCTCTGTTCATTTCCAAGGCAAACCATTCGATATCACAGTAACCAAGTCTATGCCCCAACCACTAATGCCGAAGCAGCTGAGGTCGAATGATTCTATGATGACCTACAAGACCTTCTAGAACTAACACTAAAAAAAAAAAAAAAAAAAAAGGATGACCTTTTCTTCATAAGGGACTGGAATGCAAGAACAGGAAGTCAAAAAACACCTGGAGTAACAGGCAAATTTGGCCTTGGAATACAAAATGAAGCAGAGCAAAGACTAACAGAGTTTTACAAAGGAATACACTGGTCATAGCAAACACCCTCTTCCAAAAACAGACGAGACAACTCCGCATATGTACATCACCAGATGGTCAACACCGAAATCAGATTGATTATATTCTTTGCAACCAAAGATGGAGAAGCTCTATACAGTCAGCAAAAACAAGATCAGGAGCTGACTGTGGCTCAGACCATGAACTCCTTATTGCCAAATTCAGACTTAAATTGAAGAAAGTAGGAAAAACCGCTAATCCATTCATGTATGACCTAAATCAAATCCCTTATGATTAAACAGTGGAAATGACAAATAGATTCAAGGGATTCGATCTGATAGACAGATTGCCTGAAGAACTATGGATGGAGATTTGTGACATTGTATAGGAGGCAGGGATCAAGACCATTTCCAAGAAAAAAAAATGCAAAAAGGCAAAATAGTTGTCTGAGGAGGACTTACAAAAAGCTGAGAAAACAAGAGAAGCTAAAGGCAAAGGAGAAAAGGAAAGATATACCCATCTGAATGCAGAGTTCCAAAGAATAGCAAGGAGAGATAAGAAAATCTTCCTCAGTGATCAATGCAAAACAATAGAGGAAAACAATAGAATGGGAAAGACCAGAGATCTCTTCAAGAAAATTAGAGATACCAAGGAAACATTTCATGCAAAGATGGCCACAATAAAGGACAGAAATGGTATGGACCTAAAAAGAAGCAGAAGATATTAAGAAGAGGTGACAAGAATACACAGAAGAATGATACAAAAAAGATCTTCATGATCCAGATAATCACAATGGTGTGATCACTCACCAGAGCCAGACATCCTAGAATGTGAAGTCAAGTGGGCCTTAGGAAGCATCACTATGAACAAAGCTAGTGGAGGTGATGGAATTCCAGTCGAGCTATTTCAAATCCTAAAAGATGATGCTATGAAAGTGCTGCACTCTATATGCCAGCAAATTTGGAAAACTCAGCAGTGGCCACAGGACTGGAAAATGTCAGTTTTCATTACAATCCCAAAGAAAGGTAATGCCAGAGAATCTTCAACTACCACACAATTGCACTCATCTCACACACTAGCAAAGTAATGCTCAAAATTCTCTAAGCCAGGCTTCAACAGTACATGAACCAAGAACTTCCAAATGTTCAAGCTGGATTTAGAAAAGGCAGAGGAACCAGAGATCAAATTTCCAACATCCACTGGATCATCGAAAAAGCAACATCTACTTGTGCTTTATTGACTATGCAAAGCCTTTGACTGTGTGAATCACAAGAAACTGGAAAATGCTTCAAGAGATGGGAATACCAGACAATCTTACCTGCTTCCTTAGAAATCTGTATGCAGGTCAAGTAGCAACAATTAGAACTAGATGTGGAACAACGGACTGATTCCAAATTGGGAAAGGAGTACATCAAGGCTGTATATTGTCACCCTGCTTATTTAACTTACATGCAGAGTATAGCATGTGAAATGCCAGGCTGGATGAAGCACAAGCTGGAATCAAGATTGCTGGGAGAAATATCAATAACCTCAGATATGCAGATGACACCACCCTTATGGCAGAAAGTGAAGAGGAGCTAAAAAGCCTCTTGATGAAAGTGAAAGAGGAGAGTGAAAAAGCTGGCTTAAAACTCAGCATTCAAAAAACTAAGATCATGACCTCTGGTCCCACTGCTTCATGGCAAATAAATGGGGAGACAATGGACAGTGATAGACTTCATTTTGGGGGGCTCCAAAATCACTGCAGATGGTCACTGTAGCCATGAAATTAAAAGATGCTTCCTCTTTGGAAGAAAACCTATGACCAACCTAGACAGCATATTAAAAAGCAGGACATTACTTTGCTGACAAAGGTCCATCTAATCAAAGCTATGGTTTTTCCTGTAGTTATATATGAATGTGAAAGTTCAACCATAAAGAAGGCTGAGCACTGAAGAACTGATGCTTTTGAACTGTGGTGTTGGAGAAGACTCTTGAGACTCCCTTGGACTGCAAGGAGATCCAACCAGTCCATCCTAAAGGAAATCAGTTCTGAATATTCATTGGAAGGACTGATGCTGAAGCTGATACTCCAATACTTTGGCCACCTGATGGGAAGAACTGACTCAACTGAAAAGATTCTGATGCTGGGAAAGATTGAAAGTGTGAGGAGAAGGGGACGACAGAGGATTGTATGGTTGGATGGCATCACCGACTCAATGGTCATGAGTTTGAGCAAGCTCTGGGAGTTGGTGATGGACAGGGAAGCCTGGCGTGCTGCAGTCCACTGGGTCACAAAGCATCAGACATGAATGAGTGACTGAACCGAACTGAACAGGTGTAATATTGTTTGACTATTTATTTAGTATAAATTTGGTGTGTTAGTCACTCAGTCATGTCTGACTCTTTGCAACTCCACAGACTATAACCCACCAGGCTCCTCTGTCCATGGAATTCTCCAGGCAAAATCACTGAAGTGGGTAACAATTCCCTTCTGCAGAGGATCTTCTTGACTCTGGGATCAAACCTGGGTCTTCTGCATTGCAGGCAGACTCTTTACTGTCTGAGTCACCAGTTTAAAAAGTACATTTTCAGATTCCACTCTTCCCATCATCAGTCATTGATATCAGATCTTATCAAATGATTTTAGGGATCTACCAAGATCATCTTAAGATTTATACAATACTTCTTTCTATGATATAGATTTCCTTAATTCTTTATTTTCCCATGTTACAGGCCCAGCAATGGAATTACTAGATCAAATATACAAACATTTCAAAGCTCTTTATGTATTTTGTCAAACTGTTTCCCCAAAGGATTGAGCCAATTGTCACTTCTCCCAGCAGTGGATGAAAAGAAACTCTGTCCAGCATTGTTCTTAACAACTAAAATCTCAGTTATCTAGACTATTGAAAGTGAAAGTATTAGTCACTGAGTCGTGGGCGACTCTTTGTGACTCCATGGACTGTAGCCCACCAGACTCTTCTATCCATGGAATTCTCCAGGCAGGAATACTGGAGTGGGTTGCCATTTCCTTCTCCAGGAGATCTTCCCAACCCAGGGATTGAACCTGGGTCTCCTGCTTTGCAGGCAGACTCTTTACTGACTGAGCCAGCAGGGAATGTTGGCTGTAAAATATACACAAATACACCTCTTTCCCATGCTTCTACTGCAACTCTTAAAAAATAATTCTTAGTCCTCAGGTTTATGGTACGTGCTGACATTTCATAATGATTTTAATACAATTCCTCCAGAAAAAACCCTTAAGGAATACCTAGTGCGATGACTGAAAAACATTTTGAGGTCACAGAACTGTAATAGTCTGAAAAAGTTATAAATCATTTCCCCAGAAAAAAAAAAATATGTGCATACACGGAATTTTTTTCATAAATTTCCAGATTCCTAGATCTCCCAAAGCTCATCAGTGAGGTGTCACTGACCCACAATGAAGACTTCTGACCTATTCCAAGACCTTCATTTTACAGATTAGGAAAACTGAGGTCAGAAAATTCTGTTTTGGTAAAAAACTGAAATGAATATTTTATCACTTGTTTTTAAGGCCCTTTCTAAAAATTTTTGAGTAAACCATACATTGGTTTACTTTTTTTCCTTTCTTCTTCTTTTTTAGAAATATATACTGGTTTTCTACTTTGAAAACATAATTTCATTTGAAAAAGGAAAACACTTTGAGGATCAGCAGCATTACTGAACTAGCCATGAACTTCCCAGGGTGAGCACAGTAAGGGGGGTTACAGTAACGGGGGTCCGTTCTCACAGGGTGCCTGGAAAATGTGCCTGAGCAGGAATGAGAAGACCTGCGATCTGGTCCCAACAGGCCAGACAGTGAACAACTTGTAACCATGTGATCCTCACTTTCCACATTTGTCAGTTCAGTTCGTTCAGTCTCTCAGTCGTGTCCAACTCTTTGCAACCCCATGAATCGCAGCACGCCAGGCCTCCCTGTCCATCACCAACTCCCGGAGTTCACTCAGACTCGCATCCATCGAGTCAGTGATGCCATCCAGCCATCTCATCCTTGGTCGTCCCCTTCTCCTCCTGCCCTCAATCCCTCCCAGCATCAGAGTCTTTTCCAATGAGTCAACTCTTCGCATGCGGTGGCCAGAGTACTGGAGCTTCAGCTTCAGCATCAGTCCTTCCAATGAACACCCAGGACCGATCTCCTTTAGGATGGACTGGTTGGATCTCCTTGCACTCCAAGGGACTCTCAAGAGTCTTCTCCAACACCACAGCTCAAAAGCATCAATTCTTCGGCGCTCAGCTTTCTTCACAGTCCAACTCTCACATCCATACATGACCGCTGGAAAAACCATAGCCTTGACTAGATGGACCTTTGTTGGCAAAGTATTGTCTCTGCTTTTGAGTATACTATCTAGGTTGGTCATAACTTTCCTTTCAAGGAGTAATGTCTTTTAATTTCATGGCTGCAATCACCATTTGCAGTGATTTTGGAACCCCAAAAAATAAAGTCTGACACTTTCCACTGTTTCCCCATCTATTTCCCATGAAGTGATGGGACCAGATGCCATGATCTTAGTTTTCTGTAAAATAGGGCAATAATAAGGTCCTTCTTGCCTGGAAAATCCCAGGGATGGGGGAGCCTGGTGGGCTGCCGTCTATGGGGTCACAGAGTCGGACACAACTGAAGCGACTTAGCAGCAGCAGCAGCAGGTTGTGGGGAGTGTATGTGTGTGTATTGTATACGACTGTGTGTTGTGATTTGTGCTGGTTGTGAGTTGTGCGGTGGGCTGAGGGTTGTATATGTATGCTGTGGGTTGTATGTGTGTTTTGTAGGCCACATGTGTGTGTGTGGGGGGGGTGTTGGGTCATGCATGAGGTGGTAGGCTGTGTGGGAGGGACTTGTGGGTGTGTGGTGTGTGTAAGGGGTGGGCTGAGCCAGAAGTGGATGTCACAGTAGATGCTGCTGGAGCCCCACTCACATCCTTCTTCAGGGCAAGGTAGTTGGCCTCCAGATGCCAGTACCAGCATCATTTTGCCTGAGTGCCTTCTCTGAGTCTTCACCTTGGCCCTGTCCTCAGCAGGAGAGAAGTTTCAGTGAATTCATGCTCTCCACTGCCCCCCCAGGAGCCCCCAGTCAATGACTGACAAATTTGGAGGATAAATACCCCAGCTCCCTCACATCTGGGGACAGAAAACTTAGCAGTGTGCGTTCCACATCCTCCCTGAATTCCCCAGGAAGACCACCCTCCAACCGCCCTTGGTCACTCCAATTGATAGTGACCTTTAATGGTTGCTTTCCCTTCTGTGTTTCCATTCCACACCCTATCTGGGTGTTTCCTGAGATCCTTCCTGAACAAATGACTGGTTCTTACAACCATTATCTCTTTGATCCACCTCTGGGCAAACCTAAGCTAACAAAACCATATAAGCCATTCTGGGCTTGACCTTGAGGGCAACGGGCAGCTGGGAGGGTTATTAGCAGGGGCGCCACACAATCTGTTGTCTGTTTAAAAAAAACAAATGGGACAAAGGCTCTGGCAACCTTCCATGGCCCACAGTTGACACCCTGTGAAGTGTGCCTATGAAGTCCATACTGGAAGCCTCTCCATCAGGGAAGGGGATTTGTCCACCTGCCAGGCAGGATGGTCCCACCCTCCAGGGAGCTCATGAGATTCCAGAGCATGTAGGTGACTCACCTGAGCCTTCACAGCCCCATTCTCACCGGGATACTTTCCAGTAACACCTTCAAAAGTATTTTGTCCAAACCAGTCAAGAATGAGACCCTCAGTCAACTCAAAACCTGTGGCTCAGAGCTGCAAACACTGTCACTTCTACTCAGCCTCCACTTTGGAAAGAAAGACAGAAGCCGCTCCTTGCCTTCAGACAGGAGCCAGGGCTGTTTCCTTTGCAAGTCGGGCAGCTGCTGGTGAACCTACTTTAAAAGCAGGACTCTAGACCATCAGCGTACCTGGTCCTGCCGCACGGCTCTCCTGGGAAGCATCACGGCTGTCGCTCTCTAAGTGTGATGGACAGCGTGGCCTTCCTGGCTGAGGCGCCTTTGAAATGTTCTCATGTCAGCTTGCCCTTCAGTGTGAATGAGAAAGAGCTGCAGCCTCAGGCTGGCTGGAGGAGGGCATCAGAGCAGCAGGTGCACACGTGGGCAGAAAGGAAACTGAACGAGGAGACGAGGAGCATAGAGATGTCTGGGAAACAGGACCCACCCCACTGAGGTTGACTGTCAGTCTCTCCCAGGAGCCTGCTTCCTGGAGGTGCTAGGAGTGCCAAAATAATGATAAGACAATGGCACTGCAGAGACTTGACGCCAACCCAGATGTTATTACTATTTTTGGACAAATTACTTAGCCTCTCTGTGCCTCGTTTTCCTCCCTTATAAAGTGAGGATAATATTACCTATTTCATAGCATTGCTGCAAGGCTTAAATGAGACAGTGTGTGTGAAAACCCCTAATGGGATGCCTAACATATACTGGTAAATATTCCTTCCCCTTCCCCATTATAACATGTTATACATGTTGCTGACTACATGCCAGGCAGGGATTCCCTGGTGGCTCAGAGGTTAAAGCGTCTGCCTCCAATGTGGGAGACCCGGGTTCAATCCCTGGGTTGGGAAGATCCTCTGGAGAAGGAAATGGCAATCCACTCCAGTTTTCTTGCCTGGAGAATCCCATGGACTGAGAAGCCTAGTAGGTTACAGTCCACGGGGTTGCAAAGAGTCGGACACGACTGAGCGACTTCACCACCACCACCACCACATGCCAGGCACCGTTGAAAGGAAACTATTAATGTTATCTCCTTATGATCTCAGTTTAGCAGGTCCTGCAATTGTATAAATTAGCAAGCTGAGTCAGGGAGGCTCACAGCTTACTTGAGTTCTGGTACTTGCAGGACGTGGCACTATGGCTGGAGCCGGGCAGATCTGATGCCAAAACCCAAGCTTGTCACCCTTCACCTTTCTCCCCCACTTTGTGAAAGATAGGGAGCCCACCTTTCCCAGGAAAAACGCTTATATATTATCAGGCTATTGATCATGTCAATCATTTGTTTATGCTAAGTTTTAAAGGCATAAAGCTATAGTTGTGTCATCGGTGGTATATTTTATAGCTCTGACTTAAAAACCAAATGAACCAAAATAAGAATGCTGTGCAGCAGTGGTTCACAAGATGTGGTCCACAGACCCACGGTATTAGCATCACCTGGGAAGGCATCAGATATGCCAATTCTCAGGCCCCAGCCCAGAGCTAATGAATCAGAATCTCTGCGGGCGGCGTCCAGCGATCTGTGTTTTAGCAAGCCTTCCTGGTGATGCTGTTAGACACTAAAGTCTGAGCACTACTGCCTTTGTAGAGTGTATATTTTTACCCTGTACTAACTACAAAGCAAGAAGATATTATTTTTTTGTTTCCATTTGGGACTGGTAGGAGATGGGGGTAGTGGACATGGCCATTGAGGCCAAATTCATTCATTCATCTAACTTATTCAAAATACATTTTCTGAGCACTGACTATGTGTTAGGTACTATGCCAGGAATGCGGCATCAGGTGAAAATACAGATATACAGCATTTGACCTACTGTTACAATGTATCGGTCTAGCAGGGGAGGCAGCTATGTAGCACATAATTACACAGTTATTAAGTTGTGCTTACAGTAGGGCACATGGAAGGGAAAAAGAATATGTAAACGAGGGTCAGATCTAATCTTGGAGGTCTGTGACAGTCTTTCCAAGTAAGTGACATCTGAGTCAAGACACTGTCCAGTGAAGCAGGTTGGGAGGAGACAACCAAAAGGGAGACTAGGAGCAAGGATCTCAGTTGGGGGAGCAGCCTGTATAAAGGCCCTGAGAGGGAAGGTCCTCCCTGGGGTGGTCTTAGGTGCACCCCCATCAGAGCCCTTTGGACCAGTTTTTATGTTAATCCTTTTGCTCAGGTTCCCACTCTGTGTAATGGAGCAGAGTCAGTACCTGCACCCATGCATAGGGCCTCGTGTGATCCAGCTTCTCTCAGGGGACCCTTTTCCATCCCACAGCCCCAGACAGAAGCCCGGCCTGCCTGCTGCACCCCTAAGCCAGCAGGTAGAGAGTTTCCCTCCCCACTTCCCAGGATGAGTGAGTTCCGCCTGAAGCCAGCAGCTCCGCACACAGAGGAAACACCTGGGCAGTCTCAATGCAGCCCCTGCCCATCACTCGAGCTTTTAGTTTCTTCTCTTTGTTTCCGCCACAGAAGTTCTCCTTTCTTTTTTCCAAGCTCAGTTAACATTTCTACTTTTCTTGTTCCATTTCACCCAGAATCTCTCTATATTTTAAGAGGAAACAGTAAGAATGGACTTGCTACCACAACCCAATCCCCTATATTCATGCTTAAATCCCCACATCTACATTAGGCGCCATTGCCACACACTGTCGAGTATCATATTCTTCCCCATCTGAACCTGAACCACAGAGGGTTGTAATCTCTACTTTAAGCACTTCCTGTCTGTGTGTGTGCTCATACTCAGTTGCTCAGTCATATCTGACTCTTTGCGACACCATGGACTGTAACCCACCAGGCTCCTCTGTCCATAGGATCTTCTAGGCAAGAATACTGGAATGGATTACCATTTCTTACTCCAGGGGATCTTCCCTACTAAGGTACCAAACCCTCATCTCCCATGCCTCTTGCATTGGTAGGTAGATTCTTTTACCACTGAGCCATCTGGGAAGAACCTCCTGCTGAAATGCAAATTCCACACAGGCAGGGACTGCCTGGCTTGCTCCCCAGTATTCCCAGCACATAATGCCATCTGTGGCATATAATAGATGCTCAATAAATATTTTTAAATGGACACATTAGTTCATTAATAATGTTCATAACACCATATAAGTCAGATCATATCTTTCCCCTTTTAAAGATAAAGATACTGAGGCTTGGAGTGTCAGGTAATTCACCAAAGTGGAAGTGCTAGTCGCTCAGTCGTGTACAACTCTGCGATCCCATGGACTGTAGTCTGCCAGGCCCCTCTGTCCATGGAATTCCCAGGCAAGAATACTAGAGTGGGTTGCCATGCCCTTCTCCATGGGATCTTTCCAACCCAGGGATCAAACCCAGGTCTCCTGCATTGCAGGCAGATTCTTTACCATCTGAGCCACCAGGGAAGCCCAATTCACCAAAAGCCCATCATAATGGAAGTTGCAAATCTTGGGCTCAAAACCAAAGCTGCTAGATCCCAAAGGCCTCTTTTCTCCATGCATAATATTGCCTCTTCAACAGGCTTGGAACTCTAGAAGGGCTAGGTTTGTAGGTGAGTGCAACTGGATGGAAAATAGGAATGCTTCTTTCTGCCCTGAATCAGGGCAGAGTTCGTGTGATTGGAAATGAAGGGTGTTAGCCATGGGGCATGGAACAGTCTTTGGGTGGCTGACAGAATGGGGTGAATGGAAACATCCCTGCACTGTTGCAACCAACAGGGGATGCTCTTATCCTGGTAATCATGAAGTTTAATCCCTCATAAAGATAGCATCAGATATGCCCCGTAAAGAGAAGCAGGATCTTCCATATGAAAAGTCAGCTCAGGCTGCTGCGTATGCCCTCAGGGTTGCTCCCTGGACATAGTACTCTGGAGTGCACAAAGAGGGTCACAGGAGGACCCACTATCACCAAGAAAACCACAAAAGAGAGGTCGATGATTCTCCATGACTGTCAATCCAAGAGAGCCGCGTTAGCTTTGTGAGGCATTGAAAATTCTGAACCCTTAGCAGATTTAGTGAAGCAGTGGCTATTACCTCATTATCAAAGTTGAGTGAAGAAAAGCAGGGTATAGATTCTATTTCATGACGATTTCAACCTGGTGCATAAAAATATGGGCAAAGTGAAAAAGACAAGAACTAAAGGCAATACATGAAGAATTGCTAGACCAGGACTCCATGAGGGTTTCCCCCTCATTTTCTATATTGCCCTAGTTTTCAGTGATGAACCTAACTCTTTGAAATAAAACAGAATTCCATTTTAAAGGAAAATAATGCTTACTGAGCGCCTGTTATCTGGCTATTTTGTTCCATTTATGCAGCATCAGGAAGGTGCATAATATTATTTTCATTTTACATGTAAGGACATTATCCTTTTAGAGGCTTAGTAACTTGACCAAGCTGAAGCTGGTTAAGTGAAAAGCCAAAGTTTAAAAATAAATCCTGACCTACTCTAAAGTGGTTTTTTCCAACTCTAACTACGTGTCAGAATCATTTGGGAAGCGTTTAAAAATCCTAAAGTCCAGGCTATCCCTAGACCAATTAAATCTGAATCCTTGGACCCAAGACCCCAGAACTTTCTAAATGTCCTCATTAGTTGCAACATGCAGCCAAGACTAAGAACCACTGCTCTAAAATCTGTGTGCCTGCCTAACTACTCAACTGTGCTCATTTCCCATGCTAGCAAGGCTATGTTCCAATCCTTCAAGCCAGGCTTCAGCAGTTTATGATCCAAGAACTTCCATATGTACAAGCTGGCTTTAGAAAAGGCAGAGGAACCAGAGATCAAATTGCCAGCATCCACTGGATCATAGAGAAAGCAAGGGAATTCCAGAAAAACATCTACTTCTGCTTCATTGACTATGCTAAAGGCTTTAACTGTGTGGATCACAAGAAACTGTGGAAAATTCTTCAAGAGATGGGAATACCAGACCACCTGACCTATCTCCTGAGAAACCTGTATGCAGGTCAAGAAGTAACAGTTAGAACTGGACATGGAAAAACAGACTGGTTCCAAACTGGGGAAGGAATACATCAAGGCTGTATATTGTCACTCTGCTGATTTAACTTAAATGCAGATTATATCATGTGAAATGCCATGCTGGATGAAGCACAAGCTGGAATCAAGATTGCTGGGAGAAATATCAACAACCTTATATATGCAGATGATACTACTCTAATGGTAGAAAGCGAAGAGGAACTAAAGAACTTCTTGATGAGAGTGACAGAGGAGAGTGAAAAAGCTGACTTAAAATTCAGCATTCAAAAAACTAAGACCATGGCATCCAGTCCCATCACTTCATGGCAAATAGATGGGAAACAATGGAAAAAGTGAAGATTTTATTTTCTTGGGCTTCAAAATCACTGTGGATGGTGACTGCAGCCATGAAATTAAAAGGCACTTACTCCTTGGAAGGAAAGCTGTGACAAACCCAGACAACATATTAAAAAGCAGAGACATCACTTTGCTAACAAAGGTACATAGAGTCTAAACTATGCTTTTTGCAGGAGTCATGTACAGATGTGAGTTGGGCCATAAAGAAAATTGAGCACCAAAGAATTGATGCTTTCAAATTGTGGTGCTGAAGAAGACTCTTGAGAGTCCCTTGGATAGCAAGGAGATCAAACCAGTCAATCCTAAAGGAAATCAGCCCTGAATATTCATTGGAAGGACTCATGCTGAAACTGAGGCTCCAATAATCTGGCCACCTGATATGAAGAGCCAACTCACTGGAAAAGACCCTGAAGTTGGGAAAGATTGACAGCAAAAGGAGAAGGGGGCAGCAGAAGACAGGATGATCATCAGATAGCATCACTGACTTAATGGACATGAGTTTGAGGAAACTCCAGGAGACAGTGAAGGACGGGGAAGTCTGGCGTGCTGCAGACCATGGGGTCGCAAAGAGTCAGACACGACTTAGCAACTGAACAGCAACAAATGCTGCTTCTCAGTATACAGGGACATCATCCTGAACAAATGAAAAGTAAATATACAGTAACCGAGTGTTTACAATACATTAAACGAGTTCCATTCCAAGAGCACATTCATAAGTCTAATTTGTTCTTAAGTCCAACAAAGTTAGCCTAGGTACCCAACTAACACAGTCGGTTATATATACAGTAATATAGTACTGTACTGTAATAGGTTTATAATACTTTTCACTCAAATCATACATAAAAAATAAAAAATAAAGAAAACATTTTTAATCTTACAATACAGAACCTTGAAAAGTACAGTTTAGTTCAGTTCAGTTCAGTCGCTCAGTCGTGTCTGACTCTGTGACCCCGTGAATTGCAGCACACCAGGCCTCCCTGTCCATCACCAACTCCCGGAGTTCACTCAGACTCACGTCCATCAGTCAGTGATGCCATCCAGCCATCTCGTCCTCGGTAGTACAGTGCAACAGCTGGCACACAGGGGCTGGCATCAAGCAAACAGGGAAGGATAGTTACTGAATAGAGGAGGGAGAGGAGGTGGGAGATGGTAGAGCTGAAGGACCGTCAGCAGTAGGAGATGGAAGGCGAGCTGCAATTTTACTCACACCTGCCATTCAGTACCAGCTACTTTTACACCTGCTTCCAGACATCCTGGGCTTTAAATAAAGACACTATACTCCGTACTCTATACAGTACCATACAGAGTACACAAAAGCACATCCTCTTGTAGAGAATGCATGCACAAGACAATGTAAGCCAGACACAGAAACTAACTTACTGGACAGGACAAGGCACGTTCATGACTGGAGAGGCAAGTGCACGTTTGCATCTTTGAAAAGTCACAACTGGAAGGTCTGTAAGTAGAGGACTGACTGTAAACCACTTTTTTTTTTTAAACCTCCAATGTCAACAAACACAGACGGAGCACCCACTGAATACCCTGTGGACTTCAAAGCCTCTTCCGTGTGTCCATGTCAGTGTGTGGAAGAGAGTTAGCCATCCTGCAGAAGCAGGGTCACCCAACCAAGTGGGAAAGAGAATAAAAACACTGAGAAGAGACTCCTGAAGGCTGGACCCATTTCACAGATTTCCTGATTGACCAAATCCTGAAAAGAAGTGGGAGGACTTAAGCAGCCAAGAGCATCAGAGACTAACAGGAACGTTTCAGTGAACCAAGACCGGAGTGAATTCAAGTCAGCTACACCCACCATATTAAAAACCTAGCATGCAGTGCTGTTGGGCAGTGACAGAGAGTAGTTTATTTACACAACTAAAAAAATAGACACAGAACAGAAGTCCCCTGAAAGGGCCAGATGAACAGATCTGAGACAAGTTCACAGGCAAGAGGTTGAAGCTAATGTACATGTGGATCAACCAGAGGTCAGAGCACCAAGCTAGAGATCAGAGATCAAGCTAGCGCAGAGCAATGGCTCACGACATTAGGATAACAGAACATGTTTGCGGAGCGCTTGCCATGCAGGAGTGATGGTTTGGATCACTGCCCCTCTCTCCTTCTTACTGTAGGCATGATATACTTCTTAGCCCCAACAATTTCAGGTGCAGCCTTGTGACTTGCTTTGGCCAATGGGATAGAAGCAGATGTTGATATAAGCAAAAGCCTGAAAGTACTTTTGTGGTTGGGCTTGCCCTCTTGTGGTTCTGCCTCTTACCCTATAAAGAAACATATCCTGGGTAACTGCTAATGCAGACAGAATGGGAGATATGGAATAGACCTGGTCCAACCCACAGTGCTGAAGGCAAGCCCAGTTTAGATCCGCCAAACCACAGCCAACCTTCAGGTGCATGGGCAGGAGGAAGATGCTATATTAATCAGGGTTCTCCAGAGAAACAGAACCAGTAAGATACACTTAGATACAGATGTAGATATAGGCATCCCTGATGGCTCATACGGTAAAGACTCTGTCTGCAATGCAGGAGATCTGAGTTTGATCCCTGAGTCAGAAAGATCCCCTGGAGAAGGGAATGGCTGCCTACTCCAGTATGCCTGCCTGGAAAATCACATGGACAGAGGATCCTGGCAGGCTACAGTCTATGGGGTTTCAAAGAGTCAGACACAACTGAGCAACTAACACACACACACACACACACACAGAACCTAAACCTCTTTGTACACAGTCCAAAGGCTTGAGGACCAGGAGAGCCAATGTGTAAGTTCCAGGCCAAGGTAGGAGAACATCAGTGTCCCAAGTCAGGCAGGCAAAATTCCCCTCTGCTCACGCGTGAGCGCTCCATCACTTCAATTGTGTCTGACTCTTTGCAACCCTATGAGTTGTAGCCCACCAGGCTCCTCCATCCATGGGAGTCTCCAGGCAAGAACACTGGAGTGGGTTGCTATACCCTCCTCTAAGGGATCTTCCCAGCCCAGGGATTGAACCCATGTCTCCTGCATTGCCTGTGAATTCTTTACCCCTGAACCACCAGGGAAGCCCTCCCCCTTGCTCAGCTTTATGTTCTAGTCAGGCCCTCAACTCATTGCAATCTGCTTTACCCAGTCTACTCATTCAGAAGTTAATCTCATCCAGAACCCTCACGGATACACCCAAAATAGTGTTTGACCAAATATCTGGGCCTCCCAGCCAATGTCAAACTGATGCATAAAATTATTCCTCACAGATGCTTATTGTGGTATGGGTATGCCACTGAAATGACGAGGGAGTTTGTTACACAGTTACTGCAGTAAGAGCTGACTGAGACACATGATTGCCTCATTGCATCCTTTCCACAGCTCAGGGAGAGCAGCACTGTCATTGTATTATAGGAGAGGAAACAGAGTTTTAGGGAGACTAAGTAAGTTGCCTAAAAACAGTTAGGTGGGAGACCTTCATTTCTGATCAAGTTCTCCCTTTAGAGACCATGCTTCAAACCACTACCCTATGACACCTCCTTGAGCTTTCAGGGCAAGAGAGCCAAGGACTGACTCAGCAGCAACCCTTCCCCTGGGCTTTTATCAAGGTCTGAATCATTGTAGGGCTTCCCTTGTGGCTCAGCTGGTAACGAACCCACCTGCAACGCGGGAGACCTGGGTTTGATCCCATAGGGCAGGTGAAAGCTAAGAGCCAGAGAACAGAGGTGATCCAGTAGTCACAGGACATTGTTCTGGAAACTTCCACCTCGGAAATGCCAACATGAGCATAGGGGTTATGTTTCAAATGGCCAAGATTTAAAAAGGGACTGGCATCTCCAAAGCTCTTACAAGCCATTCTGTCTGATGAGCGTGGAACACGTCTGGAGAGAATGGTGCTGTAGATCTCAAGGAAAATGAGCACCCTTTAATACAGGGCTTCTCAGCCTGAGGCCTGTGGACACTCAGAGCCTGATGATTCCCTGTGGAAAGGGACCATCCTGTGCACTGTAGGACGTTCAGAAGCATCCCTGGTTTCTATCCGTTGAATGCCAGTAACAATCCTTGATGTGACAACCAAAAACATCCCCAGGTATTGCCAAATGTTCCTGGGGGGCAAAATCCCCCCAGTGAAGAACTTAATATATTAAGTATTCCCTTGGAATTAGAAACACTTGTCACTGAGAGTGTCACTGATTCCTGAACGTGGCTACACATCAGAGTCATGTGAAGAGCCCTGGGAAATGCACACTCCCAGGCCCTGCTCTGACTCATGGACTCAGAACCTCTGGAGCAGAGGCCTGAGACTCTGAATTTTGACAGACTTCCTGGATGATTCTTTTCAGCCCGCCCATCCTCAGACAGTCACTTAGGGCCACGGTCTTGGCCAGCACTGGTTACCAGCTTCCCATTTACTGATGCTGTAGAAAATAGTCACGTTTTCCAGCTGCCCAGCACTTTAGGGACAACAGCTTTCATATGTTACGGGCATTTCTGCCTTACAAGTCCTTCCTCACCAAGAAAGAAGCCAGAAGATTTGCTTACCAAGTTTTCTGAGAATCAGGTGTACTCAAGAGGAAACTCAGCTCAGGAGACAGCACCATGAGGAAGCAGGCACGTGGAAGAATCCATCTTTCTGGCAATGGTGGCAGTGGCAGCAGCTGGCTCTTGAGGCATCAGGGCAATGTACAGATCTGGTTAAATAAGCATGGTGCCCAAGCCCAGGGACAGCAAGAGTGTGGTCTTTACAGACCAGCCCTGCCCTGGAGTTCCTGCCAAGCCCAACCTCCAGCCCTTTGATAGAATCTATGTGCACCTTCATTGCCTTTAATAAATTCCTTTCTGCTTGAACTAACTCAAGTGGCTTCTGTTGTCTCCAATCAAGAAAAGGTAACTTAATCCATATGACCCTTTGAGGGAAGAAAGATGAGCAGTACTAGGAATATAACATAGGTGCCCAGAGCTTGGAGGTTGAGACTGGACTGCCTGGGTTCAAATCTAAGCTCGGTCACTTACACTGCTGGTGTAGGCAAATTACATCAGCCTTCTGAGCCTCAGTTTCCACTAAGAACAATGAAGGTAGTATATACTTCACCTGTTCTTTTGAAGATCAAAAGGGAGAGTTTAAGTGGTGCTTTGTACATTTGGTATTGTAGTTCAATCACTCACTTGTGTCTGACTCTGCTATTCCATGGACTGCAACACACCAGGCTTCCCTGTTCTTTACTATCTCCCCGAGTTTGCTCAAACTCATGCCCATTAGTCGGTGATGCCATCCAACCATCTCATCCTCTGTCATCCCCTCAATCTTTCCCAGGATCAGGGTCTTTTCTAATGAATTGGTTCTTGGCATCAGGTGTCCAAAGTACTGGAGCTTCAGTTCAGCATCAGTGCTTCCAATGAATATTCAGGACTGATTTCCTTTAGGATTGACTGCTTTGATCTCCCTGCAGTCCAAGAGGCTCTCAAGAGTCTTCTCCAGCACCACAGTTCAAAAGCATCAATTCTTTGGTGCTCAGCCTTCATTATGGTCCAACTCTCACATTTGTACATGACTACTGGAAACACCATCAGTTCAGTTCAGTCACTCAGTCGTGTCTGACTCTTTGCGACCCCATGAATCGCAGCACGCCAGGCCTCCCTGTCCATCACCATCTCCCAGAGTTCACTCAGACTCTTGTCCATTGAGTCCGTGATGCCATCCAGCCATCTCATCCTCTGTCATCCCCTTCTCCTCCTGCCCCCAATCCGTCCCAGCATCAGAGTCTTTTCCAAAGAGTCAACTCTTCGCATGAGGTGACCAAAGTACTGGAGCTTCAGCTTTACCATCATTCCTTCCAAAGAAATCCCAGGGTTGACCTCCTTCAGAATGGACTGGTTGGATCTCCTTGCAGTCCAAGGGACTCTCAAGAGTCTTCTCCAACACCACAGTTCAAAAGCATCAATTCTTCTGCACTCAGCCTTCTTCACAGTCCAACTCTCACATCCATACATGACCACAGGAAAAACCATAGCCTTGACTAGACGGACATTAATCAGCAAAGTAATGTCTCTGCTTTTGAATATACTATCTAGGTTGGTCATAATTTTCTTCCAAGGAGTAAGCGTCTTCTAATTTCATGGCTGCAGTCACCATCTGCAGTGATTTGGGAGCCCAAAAAAATAAAGTCTGACACTGTTTCTACTGTTTCCCCATCTATTTCCCATGAAGTGATGGGACCAGATGCCATGATCTTCGTTTTCTGAATGTTGAGCTTTAAGCCAACTTTTTCACTCTCCTCTTTCACTTTCATCAAGAGGCTTTTTAGTTCCTCTTCACTTTCTGCCATAAGGGTGGTGTCATCTGCATATCTGAGGTGATTGATATTTCTCCTGGCAATCTTGATTCCAGCTTGTGTTTCTTCCAGTCCAGCGTTTCTGGAAACACCATAGCTTTGACTATACAGACCTCTGTCAGTAAAGTGATGTCTCTGCTTTTTAATACACTGCCTAGGTTTGTCATAGCTTTTTTTCCAAGGAGCAAGCATCTTATAATTTCATGGCCACAGCCACTGTCCACAGGAATTTGGAACCCAAGAAAATAAAGTGTCACTGTTTCCATTGTTTCCCCATTTATTTGCCATGAAGTGATAAGACCAGATGCCATGATCTTAGTTTTTTGAATGCTGAGTTTTAAGCCAGGTTTTTCACTCTCCTCTTTCATCTTCATCAAGAGGCTCTTTAGTTCCTCTTCACTTTCTGCCATTAGCGTGGTGTCATCTGCATATCTGACGTTATTGATATTTCTCCCAACAATCTTGATTCCAGCTTGTGCTTCATCCAGCCTGGCATTCTGCATGATATACTCTGCATATAAGTTAAATAAGCAGTGTGACATAAATATACAGCCTTGACATACTCCTTCCCCAATTTGGAACCAGTCTGTTGTTCCATGTCCGGTTATAACTGTTGCTTCCTGACCTGCATACAGGTTTCTTGGGAGGCAGGTAAAGTGGTCTGCTTTCTAATCTCTTTAAGAATTTTCCACAATTTGTTGTGATCCACACAGTTGAAGGCTTTAGCATAGTCAATGATGCAGATGTTTTTCTGGAATTCTCTCA
The DNA here is from genome assembly GCA_006408695.1 of Aepyceros melampus. NCBI lineage: Eukaryota > Metazoa > Chordata > Mammalia > Artiodactyla > Bovidae > Aepyceros > Aepyceros melampus. The sequence goes on along the minus strand of SJXQ01006763.1, from coordinate 85,676 downwards.
CTTTTTCTATGATCCAGTGGATGTTGGCAATTTGATCTCTGGTTTGTCTGCTTTTTTTAAATCCAGCTTGTACATTTGGAAGTTCCTGGTTCATGAACTATTGTTGTTCATACAAAACACATTAGCTTTGTTATTGTTGAGTGTTCATCAAACAATAACCAGTATTGAGGCTGCAAAGAAAAAAGAGCTTTATTGGGGGTCTTAAGAACTCAATTCAGGAGACACCAATTTGGGTAAAACGGAACTAGTGTTCCAGGAAAGAAAGTCAGGGCAAAAGCCACGGAACTGTGCAGGAGTTATGACTGACCTTGACACAGAAAGGAAATATTTGTCCTTAAGGGATAGGTTGTCATGAGTTATTTAGGGTATAGGTCCGATAAGTAGATAGGCTGTCGTGAGTTATTTTAAGGCAAGGGTCCGATAAGTATCTTGAGTTTTTGGCAGATGTTGGGGATGCCTGCTTTTAGACAATAAGTGGTCAAAAGGTCAGATTCCATCTGGGTTGAGACATGCAGAAGACTGCTTCCTCAACAGACTCCTGGCTCCATCTAAGCTCTCTTAGCATACCACCTCCATTTTTGTTTTCCTTTCACAGTTGGTTCTGAAAACTTTTCACCTTCCCTAAGACTCCAACGGATCTAATCTCCTCCATGTTCTTTAGAGGTCAAGCCGTTCCCACCACTGTCCCTTTTCCCTTGTGAGGCTCCTGGCTGGAATAACCTCTCTTTTTACTTCCACCTATTCAACTCTTTCAAAACCTAACTTATTTCCCTCCTTCACAAAAGCCATGCTACTATTTTCCTTCTCTGAAGCTCTGTAGCGTCTGGCAATCCCTACTGCAAAACTTTAGTACTTAATTATGTATTGCTGTGATAATCCCAGTGTTTCATCCTGGATAGGTCCTAATCTCAACAGCTAGACTGTAGACTTCTTGAGGGCAGATCTCTTGCTTCCTATGTCTTGGTCCACCCACACTGGGCTGGACATTTAGAAGAAAAGAAAGAAAAAGGTGTCATATTGAACTGAGCAACTCAATAGATGCTAGAATGTCTCAGGTCACAGGAGCAGGGGAAGGTGAGTGCTGAAACCAGGAGTGCCTCTCCAGGCAGCCCTGAATCTCACACAGCAGAAGGGCCAGGAGGCTGTTCAGTAATTTGCATACAGATGCATTCTGCAAAATGCAGGTGCCTGCCTTCTCACCACAGAGGCCAATTAAATGCTTTACATTTTAAAAGCAGACTCTTTAAGAAATGCCTGAGAGAACAATTACCAACACAACACACAGTAAATGAAACAGGAAGTTATCAAAGCTGCTGAAAGAAGTTGAGGAAAATGGCCAGTGGCCAAATGGGAGGAAACAGAGTCCAGTGGATCAGAAGGTGAACTTTGGAAGCCAATAGACACAGGTCCTAGCCCATCAGGGCCTCTCACAGGCCAGTTGTAAAATAGAGGTAATAACAGTACTCGTGATAGGGTAGTTGCTAAGATTGAGTGGATTAATACATATAAAGTAATTAAAACAGTGCCTAATACTTAAGTGCTCAATGACTGTTGGTTGCTATGATTATAATGGTTATTAATATAGTGTTATATACACTCCTGAATACTGGGATCTTTTCTGCCTCGTTTTCTTAGCACCCCAGCACTTTCGGCACACAGGAGGAAACTCCATAAATGTTTGTTGAATGAGCACATTAAACAGCAAGCTTAGCAGGTGACAAATTACGATCCTGAGCAGCTTGCAGACCTGCTGCCCAGCTGCCTTCAAGTGCTCCTTCCTTCCCATGGCCAAGTCTCAGGAACCTCCTCTTATAACTGTCAACCCTGGTTTGACAGACCACAAGATCTCCCCTCTGGGTTCATCCCCTCAGTCTCTCCCAGCCAAGGCTCTCCATCTCCTCCTCAACAGATCCGGTCCCTGCATCCTGCCCAGAGCCCCATGGACCTGCACATCCTGAGCTGAGACCCTAGAATCTCACAGACCATGATTTAAATCCTGACGTTCAGCATCTTGCTAACCTGTGTCCTTGGGTCATTTTCTTCATCTCCCTGATCTCAGTTTCCTCACTTGAAAAGTAGAGTAACAGTACCCACTTATGGATGTAAATTCCTGCTACTGTGCCCAGCACAGCACGTGCATATAAAAGGGAGTATGTGCGAACTTAGCCAATCAGTTGTGTCTGACTCTTGGGATCCCATGGATGGCAGCCTGCCTGGTTCCTCTGTTAATGAGGGTTTTCCAGGTAAGAATACTGGCTGTGCTGTGCTTAGCTGATCAGTCATGTCCGACTCTTTGAGAGCCCATGGACTGTAGCCCACTAGGATCCTCTGTCAATGGGAATTCTCCAGGCAAGAATACCAGAGTGGGTTGCCATGCCCTCCTCCAGGGGACTGCAACAGGTTGCTATTTCCTACTCCAGGGTATCTTCCCAACCCAGGGATCAAACCCACATCTTATGTCTCCTGCATTGGCAGGCAGATTCTTTGCCATTGTGCCACCTGGGAAGCCCTAAAAGGTAGCCCACTGCTAATTCCTTCCTGGCCTGCTACTTTCACAATCTGGTAGAATCACGAGGGCCCCATAAAAACACTAGATGAGCCATTTGGCCAGCAAGAGCCTAGTGATTGAAATCATGAGCATCAAGTCTATTTCTCCAAAAGAGAGCAGAACTTTGTAATAAAACTGAATTGTGGTAGAATGCTGGGAAAAGCTGTTTGCCGCAGGCTTAATGGGTGAGATATAAAGGGCACGTCCTCAGAGGCCAGGGGACAGGTTTATTAATAGGATTAAAGCCGGGGGAGCTGCTGGAGAGCCAGGGTGCCTTCTCAGCATGAAACAGTGTGTACTCACAGATAAAATCACCCACACAGCAGCCAAGAGACCACTTCAGAAATAAAAAATGACAATGGGCTACTGGGATAGGAAATGCCAGTGGTCCCCCAAGCACTGGTCCATGATCTTCTATAAGGATGGTGACATCAGAATGACCAAGGGAGATTTTCCAAGTCCAGACAGACTTTTGATCCATATCTAGGGTTCAGTCCCTGGGTTGGGAAGATCCTCTGGAGGAGGGCATCCAACTCATTCCAGTATTCTTGCCTGGAGAGGCCCATGGACAGAGGAGCCTGGCGGGCCAGTGTCCACAGAGTCACAAAGAGTCGGATATGACTGAGCAACTAAGCACACACACACATAATTGACACTCCAAAATTGGCTGCCTCTTCAGCATCATACCAGTGAATCATACCAGTGAATCTTTAAAGCTGTTAGTAGCTTCCCAGGGACCACTTAGAGTCACTGGACTAGAAATTCTAGCATACGTGCATGCTAAGCCGCTTCAGTCGTGTCTGACTCTTTGCGACCCTATGGACCACAGCCCACCAGGCTCCTCTGTCCATGGGATTCTGCAGGCAAGAATAGTAGAGTGGGTTGCCATGGCCTCCTCCAGGAAATCTTTCCAACTCAGGGACTGAACCAGCGTCTCTTACGTCTCCTGCATTGGCAGGCGGGATCTTTACCACTAGCGCCACCATTTAACATATATCCATTTCCTGTTTTGGTAAGAAAGCGATAAGAAGAAAAGATGGCCATGTTCTTCATTGAGCTTACAGTTGACTACTAGAGACGTTAACCAAAGAGCCAAAGCATCAATTAATCATTCACTCATTCTAAAATGAAGTAAATACTATGTGCCAGTCTCTGTACTAGATGTTTTGACTGAGCTCTAGATATGGGAAGCAGCAAGAAATCTGGCAGAGTCGTATTTTAGATTTTAGCCTATTCACGAGAGGCATTATTGTTTCTTTGTCTTTTTAGAATTACGGCCCATATTAGTTACTGAGATGAGAAATGTTTCCTAAAGTTGAGAGAAAAGATTATGTTTGCAAGACCACAGTTCGCAGATTTGAGAAAGAGGTTTGCACAACTAAAATATTGCCAGTATATTCTCAAATGATACAGATGAGTTAGAAGACTGACAAACGCAAAAGGGAAAAAATAGTAGCAGCAGCAATCATATCTAAAATATATTAAACTCTTACTATATGCCAGCCTGGATCTAAGCACCAAACAAACATAAAAATGTATACACATAGCCCTTTCATTGCAACTGGATAGAGTAGCAAATGCAGTAGCCTTCTGCAAGGGTAATTTCACAATGGCGCCAGTGGCCTTAAAAAGCATTCCTACCATTCCACCATGTTCTTTCTTTACATTCAGTGCAGCCTTTGGCTCATGCACATATCCTTAAGGCTTTATGCACAAAAATGTGCAGCAGTGGTTTCTTATGGGACAAAACCTGGGAACAAAATGCCTGAAAGTCAGGGTTTGCTTAAATTATCTCTGGTGCATCCACATAATTGAACAATGAGACACCTCTCTTTGTACTGATATAGAGCCCTTTCCAAGATTAACCATGAAGTGAAAAATGCAAGTCCCAGAAGGACGTGTGGTATTTTTGAAATTTTATGTCATATGCATTTATTAACTTTGCAAAAGCAATGTAGAGCAATATACCAAACTGTTAATCGAGTGTAATCCAATAGTCTATGCAAGGACAAGAAAAACTGGGAAAGAAGCTTGGGGAAATGTTAGCTGGTTATGTTTGTGTCGTAGACCACTTGATTTTTTTTCTCCTGTTTTTCTGTATTTCTAAATTTAGATGTGTGGTAAATGGAATATTTTTACCATTAAAGAAAAATTTAGTAAAAGAAAATCATGAGTCCAGGCTAGGGATTTGATTAGGTTTTTAAAACCTTATAATACATATAGGAAAAGATTTATGAACAAGAAACAAATAATAAAAAATGGCAGAAATGTCAAGGAAATGGGTAGAAAGGCATAAACCTTAGAATAATGTGCCAAAAAAACAAACAAAAAACAAAAACAAGGGCCTTTCAAAACTGAGTTTTAAAGCATCATTCAGAGGTTATTTTCTGGTTTTTTTGTTTTTTTTTTTTAAGTGTATTGGTTAGGACTTTTTGATGTAATTGACAGGAAATCAAACTTAAACTGGATTAAGCAAAAGAGGAGATTACTGGCTTACAGAATTAAAAAGCCCAGAGGAAGGATTTATTCAGGAATAGCCTGCTTCTGGCGCTTACCTGCAGAAAGCCTTCCTTTTTCTCTTGGCACTGCTCTCCGTGGTGAAGCTTCAAAATCAGACCCAAATAGTGGCTCCTGAAAGCCTAGGCTCACCTCACTGTTATTACTGGCAGTTCTAGAAGAAAAGAGCCTCTGCCTGTTCCCCTGATAGTGCAACTGCATCTAATTCACACCAGTTGGGTCACATGCTCATCTCTGAACCAATCACTGGAGTCAAGAGAAAACAAAGTTCTGATTGGCCAGCCTAGGACACACAACAAACCCTGGAGCCCAGGGCGGATTCAGCACCATCTGGGGCAGGATTCAACACCATGTAAAAATGTGCCCAGTTCACTCCTTTTCCATAGGGCCTAGACGTTAAAAAATGTACCGAGAAAGGACAGTATACCCTTCAGGGCAGTAAGTTAACGTCTGTGGTTTGGGAGCCACAAAATGCTTGGTGAAGGTAACTGTACCCGTGCCTGACATCTTTCTTTCAAAAAAAAATTCCACTCATTCTTTTCAATTTTCTTATTCCTCATTTTCAACCTCTCTTTCTTCAGTTATTTGTGCAATTCAATATTTTGTTTCTTTATCTTATTGATGTTTTAGCTACCAAAGTAATGTAACTTATTCTCAAACTTATCAAGCAATAGAAAAATGTGCAGTAAAAAGTGAGAGCCCCTACCTCCTGGAAAACCCCTGGTGACAGTTTGGTACATAATATTCCACAATATTTATTGTGTGCATATAAGCAAGTCATGTGTAATACACTGTTCCATATTTACACAAAAGTGCTGAAATATCCACCAGAGTGGCCAGCAGCCTTGCCTGGTCTCTGGAGCACGTGTGTAGTATTTCTGAGGACACATCAAGAAACCATGTTTACAGCACTTTCATTCATTCCTCTACCAGTCAACAAGTGTTTAAGTGCCATAGTGCCAGCTGCCATGCTGGGTGCTCAGAATACAGGGTGAACCAAACAGACTCAGCACCCTACCTGGAGACAAAATCTGGGCTACAAGGATGGTGAGTCTAACTCAGTTCAAGAAATGCACTCACCAGGCACCTTCTCCACATCAGCCCTTGTACAATGTGTGGGTTCTCGCTGATAAATCAGACATAGCCCCTGCCCTGAAGTGCTCACAGAATAGTAGAAGAGGCCTGTGAGAAAATGAAATATATTCTTTTCATTTTCATTATATTATTATTAACTAAAGGTACTGAATATTTACTATGCGTCAGACACTACACTAAGCACTTTACATGCGCTAACGCACTTAATCCTCACAAAGACCTTGGGGGTAGGTGTGATGACTACCCCCGTTTCACAGACGTGGACACTGAGGCTCAGAAAGGACCAAATGACTTGCTTGAGGTCTCATAACTGGTGAGTAACTGGGCTGTGACTCAAGCCCAGATCTATTAACATTTGTCTCCAGGACCCCTTCTTTTCTTCTACTCACCAGGTATTCCACTCCACAATGTTTTCTTTTGCTCCTTATCAGCAGATTCCTACAGACCTCGCATGACTTAACTCTGCCCCAATCAATTTGTGCCTGAGTCTCCAAACTTTAGGAAAACGCTTTACATGAACTATATTGATAGCTACATTGACTGAAAATTGTGTTATGTACAACAAAGAATATCTGTTCCCAGGGCACCCAGTGAGACAGAAGTAGGTCTGTTAGCAGTTTCATATTCCACAATCCACTCGGAAGGTTAACGTTGCAGGTCTCAAGCCTCCTGAGCTTAAAACCAGGGGCATTAAAGTAATGAGGGGCGTGAGCCTTGCATGAGGTTTAGACTAATGACCGCTGAGCAGGAGTTCAGCCCTTGAGCCCCCGTGATGTTGAGTTCAGCATGGTGAGAAAACTTGACAAGAATCTTGGTCAAAAGAAGTCTTGATCATTTAATGAAAAAGGCAAACTAACCAGGATCTCACTATCATTTATTTTTAAACCAACGTAAGTTATAATTTTACCTATTATCTCACCCCCATCAGCTTCCTGCCCTTGCCCTGCATCCAATCACTGTCAGCCAGCTCTGGGATGCAAACCTCTGCGGACGTTGCCTTGACAGCAGATGTGTCATTATCTCCATAAAAAGGTATTTCTGCTGACAGAGCCAACTGCCAGGCTGGTCCTTCAGAATCCCATCTTTCACTTTGCCATCCCCTCCCCAAGCTCCTGTTCTCCAATCAGACCTTTAATTCATTCAGTGATGTTCTACTGAGCTTCCACCCTGGGCCGGACAGAAAGATGAATGAGACCCAGGTCTTATAAGATCCATGACACTCATGGTCAGAAGGAAAGGACAGACAACGTACACCAAAATAAAAAAGAGTAATGTATAATATTTCCCATGCAGTAATATAAGGAAAGGGGCTTCCCTGGGGCTACGTGGTAAAGAATCTGCCTGAGAAGCAGGAGACACGGGTTCAATCCCTGGGTCAGAAAGATTCCGTGGAGAAGGAAATGGCAAGCCACTCCAGTATTCTTGCCTGAAGAATCCTATGGACAGAGGAGCCTGGCAGGCTACAGTTCATGGGGTCGCAAAAGAGTTGAACACAACTTAGCAAAACAAAGACAACATCAGGAAAAACAAGATACAGAGGGAAGGGTTATGTATTCTCTCTGGAGAGCATAGAAGAAGGCAGAAAGAAGTTTTCACGGAAGAGGGTTTTAAAGAATGAATAGGAGTTTTCTGGGGTGGGGAAGGAAATAAAGGCACGAAATTCTGAAATGGCATGTTTGGGGAAGAAAAGAGGGTTTCACAGAAGTTAGTAAATCTATATATAGAAAAAGGAGGAACAGGGGGTTTCCCTGGTGGTCCAGTGGTTAAGAATCCACCTTCCAATGCAGGGGACATGGGGTCAAACCCTGGTAGGGGAAGCGGGATCCCACATGCCACCGGGCAACTCAGCCCATGGACCACAACTACTGAAGCCCAGGAGCTCTGAAACCCGTGCTCCACAACAAGAGAAGCTCTTGCACTGCAACTAGAGAGAAGGCCCCCAGCACCACCAGGAAAGAGCCCGAGCACCCCAATAGACACCCAGCATAACCAACTTTTTAAAAAGAAGCAAAGTGGTAGATAAGCATGGGAAATTATGATGGCCCCAACCACTTGGATTACTTAGCTCTGTAAAATTTTTTAGATTTGGAAATAATTTCATACTAACAGGAAAGTTACAAGATTTGTATAAAGAACTCTTACATACCCTTTCATCCAGTTTCCAAGAGTCAACATTTTGCCATACTAGCTATATCATCTTCTCTCTGTGTATACATATATGTATTTTTTTTTCTGAACAATTTGAGAGTGATTTGAGGTCATGATATTCCTTTACCCCTAAACACTTCAGTGAGTACTTCCTAAAATCAAAGTCATTTTCTTAGATAACTACTATATAAAGTCAGGAAATTTAAGTTGACTTAAACGATTATCTGATCCACAAACTATATTCCTATTTCACCAACTTTCCCAATAATTTTCTTTATACCAAAAGTTTTAAACTGGAACCCTATTACTCCAATATTCCTGTCTGGAGAATCCCATGAACAGAGGAGCCTGGCAGGCTACAGTCCATAGAGTCACAGAGTCGGACATGACTGAAGCGACTTAGCACACACACTACTGCTCCCAACGTGTCCTGCTTTATTTTTTTTCGTAGCATTTACCATCACTTAACATATACATTTTTTTATTTTTAAAAAAATTTTGTTGGAGTTTAGTTGCTTTACAGTGTTGTGTCAGCTTCTGCCATAGAGTGAATCAGCTGTGTGTGTGTGTGTGTGTGTGTGTGTGTACGCATCCCCTTTAAAACTTTTTTTAATTATCTTTTGCTTCCCACCAGCCCACTAGAATGTAAATCCTATAAAGTCAAGATCTTTGTCTCCTTTGTCCACTGTTGTGTCAATACCCAGAACAGTGTCTGACATGTTTCATAAATATCCTTTGAATGACTGAATGGCCAACCTCCATTTTGTTCTTTAAAACAAAACAACAACAAAACAATGGATATTCATGTCAGGAACACTAACTTCAAGTTACTGCTTTCCCTCTTTGAAAATTCTTGCTTGGGATTCTTTTGTCCCCCTGTAGGTATACAGTGCATATTGCGAGGGAAATGGCCACCCCAAAACAGTTAGGGCTTCCTCTAACACTAGCCCAAGCCAACTGAATGCCCTCTAGGCTGTCGGTACAGATGAAAAAGTTCTTGAAGTGCAATGGTATCTATCCCTCTGCAAACAGAGTTAGCATCTTTAGATTTAATTGAAAGATAAAAGAAAACCCCCAACCAGAAGGTCAATTTATAGATTCAACAGTTAAATCAAGCCATATCCTGAAGCACATGGGACGAGGATTAAATCAGACTTAATCTAAGTTAAGCCACCCTGCCTGGACACGTGAGCTGAAGACATGTAATTAACACCAGCCAGTCAGTACCAATGGCTCCAGGTGACAGTGTAAGGCCTCAAAACCTTGTGAAAATTTCCAGGGGGTTGGAGGATGCTCACCTTCCAGTTGCAGAGATGGTGGGCTTAGCCTCTTTCTGTCTGACCTCATCTCCTAAGACTCATAACACTGCAGCCCAACAGGCCTCCTGGTGCTTCTCAGACACGTCAAGAATGCTTCAAGGTCATGTGTACCTGCTCACCACCCAATTTCCCTTTGGACTATGCTCAAATGTTAGCTTCTCAGTGAGAACTTCTCTGTCATCTTATTTAACTCTGTAAGCCCCCTCCTCCCTGTCCTGTGCTATCCCCTGCCCTCTTTATCCTTTACCACAGCACAAACCGCCTGCCATACTGCACATTTTACTTAGTCACTTACTCTCTTCCCCAAAGTAATATTCACAATTAGGAAGACACGAGGGTTGCTTTTTCATTCCATGCTGCCTCCTCAATCCCCTGGAACAGTGTCTGGTGTATATTACACACTCAATACCTAATTGATTAATTAATTGATTGGTTAGTTATTTGCTTGAGTGACTAGTTAATTAATTCCACTCCTGTGGCTAGCCCAGTGATGACACTGGGCTAAAAGACTCCAAAGCCTGTGCTGGGTTAACAAGTCAAATAAGATCTACCTAGAAAACCCCTAAACCCAGATGTCACCAACATCCACCTGAGTCACTGATGCGGTTAGTGCCCTTAGGATAACGTTCAAAGTCACTGTCCCTAGAATTCCTCTCTCCTGGACCCCTACCTTTGACCACCCCTAATAGTTCCTTTCCCCTCCAGTGACCTAGAACTTGTTCTTTCAGCTCCTCGGGGTCACCAGGTTCTTCTCATATGCAGCACCCCTCCTCCTAGAATAGTCCTGTCCGTCCTCCCCTGCTCTCAGAGCCTGGCCAAGCCCTGCTCCCCAGGTGCATCTCCTATCACAGCGCCCTTCACCCTCTACGGAAGTTGTCTTCTTGCGGGTCGATCAGTACCAGGAGACGTGGGTTCAGTGGCACCAGAGCCCTTGCCTTCTTCTTCCCCACTGTACTCCAGCATCTAGGCATTGCCAGTCTTCTAGCTGCATATTTGCTCATTTGAAGAAGAATTATCATCCCATTTCACAGATGGAGGCCAGGTATGGTATAATAATAAGACCATGGCCTTGAGACAACTCCCAATTCAAATCCCAGATTTTCCACTTAATAGCTGTGTGACCTTAAGAAAGTTTGTTAGGCTCTTTGAAATTTTTTCTCATCTATAAAATGATAAACACAGTAAAATTTTAATCTGTTCAGCGCTGTTCTCAGAATTGGGAAGATGGTAATAAACAGCAGGGTGGTTTGTAGTGATACTGAGCTAAGTCCTAAGTGATGAGAAGGAGGCAGCTACCTGAAGTACGAAACGAAGAACATCTGAAGCAAAAGGAATGTCACACATGGAGGCGCTGAGGCAGGAGGAAGCTTGCAGAGTTCAGGGAAGAGAAAAGAAGACCAGTGGTGTGTCTGACACTATCAAAAGCAAGCCTCTGGTATTCTTAAGACACGTAGAGCCACTTTCCTGGCCCTATTTCAGGCTCCCCTACCAATCTGCCCAGCTTCAGTTTCCACGGTCCCTCTCACCTCCAAAGAAGGCCACTGCCTCTCCAGCCACAGCCTTTTCATTTTTCCTCAACTCCAATTGGAATTTCTCTCTGGTTAGCCACCCTGGGTCTCTCCCACCAACCTAGCCTTCTCAATCCCCTGTCATCCCCCTGAGTGTCACTGTAAACCAGGTTTACCTGGCTCTCAAGCTGAAAAGCTCCATGACAAAAATCTGTGGGTAATGGGAAGATACGCAAAATGTGAGGGACTGAAACTCCAGACCTGGGTGCCACCTGGAGCTAGTTAGGTCTGAAAATATAACACTTCTACTCCCAGTAACCAAAATTCCTGTCCTCCTCTAACTCTACCATCCCTAAGTCTGTACCACTGGCTATTTAATCTTTAATTAGTGTCTGTTCCACCCTTGTCCCTTTATGGCACTGATTCTCAACTGAGGGCAGTTTTGCCCCCTGAAAGGACATTGGGCAGTGGAGGCTTCCCTAGTGGCTCAGTGGTGAAGAATCCACCCTCCATGGCAGGAGGTGAGGGCTCAATCCCTGGGTCAGCAAGATCCCCTCAAAAAGGAAATTGCAACCCACTCCAATATTCTTGCCTGGGAAATCCCAGGGACAGAGGAGCCCTGTGGTGGGCTATAGTCCACAGGGTCATAAAGAGTCAGACATAGCAACTAAACAACAACAAGGGACATTTTAGATGATCACAGTCAGGGACAGGATGCCGCTGGCATCTCGTAGATAGAGGCTGGGATGGTGTTCAACATTCTACAATGCACAGACAACCCACTCCAACCCTTACAACAAATTCTCCTTCCCCAAAAGTCAACAGTGATTGAGTAACCCTGCCTCAAGAAAACCCACTTTGTCCACATGAACATTAAACATATAAAAGGAGATTCTAAAAGAAATTTGTGTTCAGAGAAATAGAAATTAAAATATTAATGTGATACTTCATACCTAGTACGCTGACAGTTCAAAAGGACACATACTGGGAGGAATGTGAGAATACAGGAACCCTTGTCACAGCTGGTGGGATTGGACTCTGATATGACCCAAGCAATCTGTTATTTTTCAGTCAAAGTAAAATTCACAGACTCAACACAGACCAGCAGTTCTATTAAAAAATTCCCACGAAGCCCAGGAGGACTTCCCGGGTGGCACAGTATAAAGAATCTTCCTGCCAATGCAGGAGACACAGGGGATGCTGGTTTGACCCCTGGGCAGGAAGGTCCCCTGGAGGAGGAAATGGCACCCCACTCCAGTACTCTTGCCTAGGAAATCCCATGGATGGAGGAGCCTGGTGGGCTCCAGTGCATGGAGTCACAAAGAGTCAGATACTACTGAGCAACTGAACACACATATACACACCCTTCGAAGGCCACATGTGAAGATGATCACTGCAGCGTTAACTGGTGTTTTGGGAAGTTGGAGGTCAAAAAGGTGTCCATCATTAGAGAGGCAGACAAGTTAAAGTAGATGAGAAAACACCACGGAGTACTGGAAGTGATACTTTGGATGTAAAAATAGCAGTAGAGATAAACCTTACAACTATAAGGAAAGGGAGGAGAAGAAATTAAAAAAAAAAATCATGAGGTCATTAGTTGAATTTCATGGACATCAACTTTTTAAGTGCACACAATAAGAAAGTACATTGATACACTGAAATTGTTTGGCAGTCTTTACTAAAACCAAATATAAACACTGTGACACAGTAATTCTACTCCTGGTAGTATTCCCAAGAGAAATGAGTGCTTGAATCCACCAAAGACATGTACAATTATGTGCAGAAAAGTTTAATTCATAATAGTCCCAAATTGAAAACAACCAGTTGTTGCTAATGGAGAAGGCAATGGTAACCCACTCCAGTACTCTTGCCTGGAAAATCCCATGGACGGAGGAGCCTGGTAGGCTGTAGTCCATGGGGTCACAAAGAGTTGGACACGACTGAGCGACTTCACTTTCATGTTTTGGAGAAGGAAATGGCAACCCACTCCAGTGTTCTTGCCTGGAGAATCTCAGGGATGGCGGAGCCTGGTGGGCTGCCACCTGTGGGGTCACACAGAGTTGGACACAACTGAAGCGACTTAGCAGCTTAGCAGTTGTTAATAATTAAGGTATCCTTGTGGTAGGGCTTCCCTGGTGGCTCAGAGGGTAAAGAGTCCTACAATGTGGGATACCCAGGTTTGATTCCTGGGTCAGGAAGATCCCCTGGAAAAGAAAACGGCAACCCACTCCAGTATTCTTGCCTGGAAAATCCCATGGACGGAGGAGCCTGTAGGCTACTGTCCATGGGGTCGCAAAGAGTGGACACGACTGAGTGACTTCATTCCATTTTCATTTCATGATAGAATACTATACAGCAATGAAAATAGACCAATTACAATTACATGAAACATGGATGAATCTCATAGACATAAGGTTTAGCAAAAAAGTCAGACACAAAAGAATATATAGTGTGATTCCTTTAATGAAGTTCAAAATTAGGCAAGACTAGTCAATACCATTAGAGGTCATTACAGCATTTCCCTCTGAGGAGAACAGACTTTAAGAGTTCACAAGGGAGATCTGCAGTGTTAGAAATGTTCCATATCTAAATCTAGGTGATGATTACATGGGCATCTATACATATGGAATAAAAATCAAGCTAGGCACGTAAGATTTGTGCTATTTATGCTAATTACACCTTAACTAAAAATAAACCTGGAGAGGGCACTTTCAAAGGATAGATCTACTGACAGAACTAAGTACTGGCAAACATCACAGCAATTAGGAATGTTCATATATCGCTGAGGGGAATACAAAATGGCACAGCCACTCTGTGGAACATTGTGGAGTTTCTTATGAAATTAAATATATACACTTGCAGTATGGCCCAGTGACATCACTCCTGAGTATACTAAAGAAGTGAAAACTTAGGCTCACACAAAAACCTATACACCGATGCACAAATGTTTATAGCAGCTCCATTTACAGTCACCAAAAACTGGAGGCAATCCAAATGTCCTTCAGTGAGTGAATGGATAGAGGAGCTTCCATGCCACAGAATACTGCTCAGCAATGAAAAGAAATAAACCATTGACACGGGCAACAACCTGGATGAATCTCAAAGGCATTACTGTAAGCAGAAGAAGCCAGTCTTAATATGTTACATTCTGTATGATCCCATATGTATGACTTTCTGGAAAAGACAAAATTAGTGATGGAGACACGTCAGTGGTTGCCAAGGGTTATGGGTATGGAGACGGTGTGACTGTAAAGAAATAAACCCCAGTTGTGGTGGCAGTATTTCCATGAATCTATACACATGTTCAGGTTCATGGAATGGTACACACCAAAAATAGGGAGAGGGAGGGAATTGTACTGTAATAATATAAAATAAGTAAGATATTGATTCAGAGTTCTGTTCCACAATTAATATAAAGCTATCTCAGAAATGAGACCAGTAAGTTCTGGCATTTAATGTACAGCACGGTGATTATAGGTAATAATACTGTATTCTATACTTGAAAGTTGCTAAAAGAGTAGATCATGAATGTTCTCACAACAAAAATGAAACAGTGATTATGTGAAACGATGGACGTGCTGGCTAATGCTATAGTAGGAATCCTTTTGGAGCATGTGAGTGTGTCAAATGAAAGTGCTGAACACCTTAAACTTACACAGATTTCTGGTGGGCTTCCCTGGTGGTCCAGTGGTTAAGACTCCACCTTGCAATGCAAAGAACTCTGGTTTGATCCCAGGTCTGAGAAGATCCTACATGCTGTGGGGCAACTAAGCCCACGAGCCGCAACTACTAAGCCTGCATACTGCAACTACTGAAGCCCATGCCTAAAGCCTAGGCTCTGCAACAAGAGAAGCCACCACAATGAGAAGCCTGCACACCACCACACAGAGTAGCCCCTGCTCTCTGCAATTAGAGAAAGCCTGCATGCAGCAACAAAGACCCAGCACAGCCAAATAAATAAATAAATCTTTAAAAAATAAAATTTGATTTAAAAAAATGTACATGTTATATCACAATTACATCTCAATAAAGCCAGAAAAAAAAAAAAAACATAAATACACAAAAACACAAATGCTTCAAGAATATAAACAAAATATACATTAAGCACAAAACCATGGCCTCTTAAGGGTAGTGAATATAAATTAATGCAAGTTTAGATGTGGGGATGTTGCAGGAAGGGGGACCCCTTCCAGGGCCCGAAACTGGGCTCTTGTCTAACGCTCGGAAATGAATTGTCCGAGGAGAAGCATGTGCTGACAAAGCAAGAGATTTCATTGGGAAAGGGCACCCGGGTGGAGAGCAGCTGGGTAAAGGAACCTAGGAGAACTGCTCTGCCATGTGGCTCGCAGTCTTGGATTTTATGGTGATGGGATTAGTTTCCGGGTTTGCTTTGGCCAATCATTCTAATTCAGTCTTTCCTGGTGGACCATGCATCGCCCAGCCAAGATGGATGCTAGTGAGAGGGATTCTGGGAAGTGGACAGACACGTGGTGTCTCCTTTCGACCTTTCCCGAACTCTTCCGATCGGCGGTGGCTTATTAGTTCCATGTCCCTTACCAGGATCTCCTGTCATAAAACAGGTCATGCGAATGGTTACTAAAGGGTCTGGCCAGGGTGGCCAGGTTCAGTCAGTGTGCTTCCGCTAACAGGGATAAGAGGAATGAGCCTGCAGACAAATAAACAAAATAAGAGATATGTGTTGAGTGATGCACTGGAAGACTAGCACCTAGGAGGGAGAGGTGACTGTACTCTCAGCTGTAGTTCATTACAGGGACCAGCAAGTGGAAAAACCTACATCAGGCAAGGTCTGGAGAAATCCAAGCACAGACTCCTGGTATTGCCCCATTTCCCCCCAAACCCTGGGATCACATTGCACATTCTCCCTCCTCTGGCAAAATTCAGCAACATATGTGCACTGTTTCTGCCTAAGGAGGCCCACTTAAGACTCAGACTCAGGAGGCTGACTGGGGCTGGTCATGATGATTGGAAATTTCAAGCCTAAAAGGGAAGCATGGACCCAGTGCCCCTGTCAGCCTTACTGACAAAAGGAAACAATCCAAAACTCCAGGTACCCTGATGCCCATCAAGGGTCAAGCCCCAAAGCACATCCTTCTCAAGATGACAACCTCAGGTGACACCCTGCTAAAGATGACAACATGAACTCCTCCTTGTACAGCAGCTATACACGCATGCTCAGTCGCTCAGTCATGTCCGACTCTTTGTGACCCGATGGGCTGTGGACCACCAGGCTCCTCCACCCATGGGATTCTGCAGGCAAGAACACCGGAGTGGATTCCAGTGCCCTTCTCCAGGGGATCTTCCCGACCCAGGAATCAAACCCACATCTCTTACGTCTCCTGCACTGGTAGATAGGTTCTTTACCATTAGCGCCACCTGGGGAGCCCATGCTGAGCTTTGTATGGACCAATATCGACATGTCCTGAGCCTGGGAAAGTGAAGGTTGCTCAGTCGTGACTCTTTGTGACCCAATGGACTATACAGTCCATGGAATTCTCCAGGCCAAAATACTGGAGTGGGCAGCCTTTCCTTTCTCCAGGGGATCTTCCTCCCAACCCAGCAATCAACCCAGGGTCTCCTGCATTGCAGGCAGATTCTTTACCAATTGAGCTATCAGGGAAGCCCAAAAGAAAAAAATCAAATCAAATCAACAGTGTGTGAGTCAGCATGCTGCAACTAAGAGGTCACATGGTGCAGTCAAAAAAAAAAAGAAAGAAAGAAAAAAACAGTGTATAAGTCAAACAAAACAATGGTTGACCAGATACAGCCATGGGCATTGTGCTGTGACTCTGCCTGCAGGGCTGCCACCGCAGGGAAAAGGAATCCCCCGTAGGCTCCCACCTCAGCCCCATAAGGCAGATCACGGCTATCGGTGACAGGGAGACAGAAGGAATGTCCCTCCCCTTTCCTCACATTAAACCAGCACTGCCCTTGGCAAACTGACCTGAATGTATTTTTCCCCTCACCTTTGCCTCTCTGTGTGACAACCAAAGAATCCCTCAGCAAATGTTTAAAAACAGAAATGCAGAGGGGCAGAGAACAATTCACAAATCTCCTCAAGGATAACCTAAAGATGGAACCATTCTCCCCTCCTGCAATGGCCCTCCCAGTCCCCCAGCTCCAAAGCGTCTCAGATTAAAAGGGAAAACTCTCTAATGTTTGCAGTTTTCATTTTTGAAAGTTTCAGGCATGAAAGAGTTTTTGCTCCCTAATGATACCTCTCAGATCTAGCAGGACCTGGGCTCTGTTTAGCTGAAGGATCACCTTTAAGTTCTCCACAGACTTTCCTTGCCTCAAAGATAGATGCTCAGCAAGAACAAGGAGCCTGCAAAGCCTCAGAACCTCTGATATTAATTGATCTGCTCCTACTCATCAGTTCTTTTGAATATAATTTCAGCCATTCTCATGTGTTAACAAGCAGACTCAAGGGATGGATGGGCGGATGGATGAATAGATGGGCAGACGGATGCATCCATGGTGGATGAATGGATAAACGAGATAAACAGATGCAGACAGAACCAGATACAGACAAATGCTCAGTTGCTAAGTCATGTCTGACTCTTTGCGACCCCTTGCAGCCTACAAGGCTCCTCTGTCCATGGGATTTTCCAGGCAAAAGTAGTGGCATGGGTTGCCATTTCCTACCCTAGGGAACCTTCCTGATTCAGGGATTGAACCCGTGTCTCCTGCATTAAAGTGGATTCTTTACCAGTGAGTTATGTGGGAAGACCCACAGACAAATAGAAATAAATAGAGAAGAAAAGGTGGTTCACTCATTCACACAATACATATCTGCTGAGTATCTATGTGTTGGGCATTGTTCTGGGTGCTGACAATATAACAGTAAACAGAAGCAGCTAACACCCCCTACCTTCATGGAGTTTACATCCTAGAAGAGAGTCAGACTATAAACCAGTAAGTACAACATAGAGAATGGTTGCTGCTGTTAGTGCTATGGAGAGAAACAATAAAAAAGGAGGAGCTTGGGACTGGCTGGGAGGAATTTCCATTTCAAATGCTAGAGACAGGGAAAGAGTCACTAGAAAGCGATCTTTGAATAAAGATCTAAAGAGGATCAGGATGTTCAGGTTCAGGAGTGCTTTTTATGTACTGAGGAAAACAGGCTCGGAACAATGGAAAATCAGGAAAATGTCAAAACAGTTGTTTTGACACCAACATGTATCTAGAGAAGATCATAGAACAGAAATACTTAGTTGTTTGCAAGATTTGGATAGGAGAAGAATCATACAGCTAAACACCCTTGGAAGAAACCAGTGGACTATCACCAAGAAGGGCCCGTCCAGCCCCCAGGTAACCAGGAGACCTAACCATTCCTGTGTCATCATAATGTGGTAACATAAAAAGATGGGGAGAACACGCCTAATTTGGGCATAGAAATAGGTAGAAATGTAGAACCCACCAGAGCTGATTTGGACCCCTAGGGGTATATTTGGATGGATCAACAAGGTTGAAATTCTATATGGAAATGCATATCAATAGAATGGGAAAGACTAAGGATCTCTTCAAGAAAATTAGAGACACCAAGGGAACATTTCCTGCAAAGATGGGCACAATAAAAGACAGAAACAGTATGGACCTCACAGAAGCAGAAGATATTAAGAAGAGGTAGGAAAGAATACACAGAACTATATTTAAAAAGTTGCAGAAACTGGCTGTAAAGAAACCAAAGACACTCAGAGAGTTGGAGAACTCAAGTGTATCACACTGGTGGGCCCAGAGGCGTTAGCACTCCAAGCTCTGAGCCTCGAATGTTGGGTGCACCGTTCCTTTATAGGGTCCCAATTCCAGGTTTGCGTTCTATACCTTCTACTGGATACTTTAGGTACGCAGGATGGGGAGCGGGCAGGGAATTGCCTAACCTTTACACAGACAAGCATGGCTAAGCAAGATTATAGAGGCAGGGCAATGGCAAAGCAGGGGCAAGGGTGAGTGAGATAAGTTTTAGTTCCTAGCATTGCTGTAAGTTTCCATTTCCCAAAACTACATGGTCTGCACAATCTAGACCATGCAAGAGGCAAGCTGAGCACATATGAAACATAGAGCACATATTAGACTCTATTCTGAATTTCATAGGTCCCTCCACATTCCTCATTTAATGCTTCCATCCCTCGATGTAGGAAGTGTAGAAAGCATCACCTCACGTTCCACTGAGACATACTGAGCCTGCTTCATTATTGTTTAAGGGTCTGTATTGAGCTACTACCATTTGTGCTGCTGCTGCTGCTGCTAAGCCATTTCAGTCGTGTCCGACTCTGTGCGACCCCATAGATGGCAGCCCACCAGGCTCCCCCGTCCCTGGGATTCTCCAGGCAAGAACACTGGAGTGGGTTGCCATTTCCTTCTCCAATGCATGAAAGTGGAAAGTGAAAAATGAAAGTGAAGTCGCTCAGTTTTGTCCGACTCTTAGCGACCCCATGGACTGTAGCCCACTAGGCTCTCCGTCCATGGGATTTTCCAGGCAAGAGTGCCATTGCCTTCTCCAACTACCATTTGTAAATTTATGGATTTGATTTGCGTGGTTATGAACCAGGCAATTGCACTGAGGACGCAAGAACCAAACAAGAGCACCACAAGGACCATGAAGAGAGGTCCAGTCAAAGGGAGGAGCTATGATGCCCAACGCCAGATACTGTCCCAGCTGCTCCAGAAACTAGCTAGGTCCTCTCTCCTTTTTATAATTCGTTCTTTTAGCTGTTGGGCCATGTCCCTGACTATTCCTGATTGCTTTACGTAGAAGCAGCATTCTTAGTCCAAGAAGAGGCAGAGTCCTCCCTTTTCAGCTGTCAATAAGCCCAACCCTCTCCTGTTCTGTAAAATCACCACAGCCATGGAGTGTAGTTCATCTTGCAAGGCCACAAATGATGTGGCTACTCTCTCAACATCATCTGAGAAGTCTCTAGACAGTTTGTGGTAGAAGGTTGTTGATGAAGCAACTCCTTCTACTCCCGTACCTTATTCCAGCTGTTATTCTTGACCAACCAGTAGGGGTAGGAACTGGATGGCTCTTCTTGACTGTGTGTATGCTGCCAGGGGTGTGGTGAGAGTATGGTTGTTGGGGATGATATTCATCTGGGGAGTGAGGAAAGCTAAGGTACAGATACCCATCCAATTGACTGGCAGGCATAAGTAAGCATTTGTCCCACATATAATGAAAAAGCCTTATCATGTTTGTGGGAGGATGAGTAGGCCATTCACCTTTTAAGGTTTGATTACATTTGTCCCTGGCTAAATTGCCTACTGGAAGGACTGATGCTGAAGCTGAAACTCCAATACTTTGGCCACCTGATGCAAAGAACTGACTCATTGGATAAGACCCTAATACTGGGAAAGATTGAAGGTGGGAGGAGAAGGGGATGACAGAGGATGAGATGGTAATATGGCATCACTGAGTCAATGGACATGAGTATGAGTAAACTCCAGAAGTTGGTGATAGACAGGGAGGCCTGGCATGCTGTAGTCATGGGATTGCAAAGAGTCAGACACAACTGAGCAACTGAACTGAACTGAAATTGCCTATAGGTTCAGTTCCTCCATTATCTGTAAAGCATTCCAGAGCCTTTTGAGTTAACTCAACTTCCCTTAAGGACTGGTCCTCTCAGGGGTGGATCTATAGGAGTCGCCACGGCTGTTGTGTTAGTCAATGGTACTGGTGTAGCTAAGCACTGTGGGACTCCTATAGATAAGCAAAGCCAGCGATCCCTGGCCAGGTGAGGGTCAGTGTCATTAAGAAGACAATGAGTGGCACTGAGAACTTGGTATGGCCGAGGGTCTAAGAGGGAGTTAACTCTGACCAGGGTCATACTGCCAACAGGCAGGGCCCAATTTCTTAGGACAAGTTGTGTCCACGTATTTTGGGTAGTTTATCGGTGTTATTTCACCTGTCCTAGAGGGCTTCTCAGTTATTTGGCGGACAGAAACCTGTTCTGGGTTGTGACATCTGCATGGCATTTGGGGTAGACGGAGTCACAGGGGCATGACACCTGTGCCACGGTGTCAGGAAACCACACTGGGCTTGGGTCTCGCAGTGGGGAAGGACAACGGGGAACAGGAAACGGATCAGGCCAGCAACATTTCAGATCTGGCCTCTGGTTGTACACCATGAGGTTATACCTATGTCTCTGCTGGGCCCCGAGTCCCAAGTTGTAGAACATTGACCTAGTCTCTGAAGGTCCCACTCACAAGTCCAGGGTGAGTAGGGAGTGGCACCACCTGTTACAGCAAGGACCAGCAAAAGGCTGCAAAGCAGCCACACATAACAGGTGCCCGAACACTAGCAACAGCTTTTCTCCCCATCTCTAAATCACCGGGGTCACGGCAACCAGACCTACTGTAAAGGAAACAGGTTGACCATACGGAGAGAGGCTTTGGTCAGGAGGGAGGATCAGCTATGAGACACCTGGTAAGAATGAGGCTTCCCACTATGACAAGATAGTAACTAACAGCAGCCTCTAGCCCAAATTCCAGTTCCGGGGTGTGGCTGAGCTAGTCCTGTAGCAAAGAGCACAGCAGTGACGACGATCAGGGAAAGGGGCCAGGGGTGACAGTGGAAATCCATTAATGCCTCGATAGCTGGATCCAGCTTGTGCCTTGCATTAGCCAGCCGGCTGCAGGAGTGTGGCTAGAGCAAGGCTGAAGAATCCTCAAGCTTCTGCAGTAGGCTGATTAGTCAGCTTCCGGAGTGACTAGAGCAGGGCTTGGCATCCTACATGGGTGAGGGCTGTTGTCTTTGGAACTGGACCTTAAGGGCATTTTCAGAGTCCTGAACTGCTTTCCAGGCATCCTTGTCACAGGACGCCGATGCCATCTTGACTCTGGTGTGGTGAATCCATACAATTCCTGCAACTTTGATAGCAGTTGGAGTTGCCAGGACAACCATATAGGGGCCAGTCCAGACTGGCCGGAGCTGCTCCTTTTTCCAATCCTTTACCCATACCATCTCCCCAGGTTAGCAAGGGTGTACCTAATTTCCTAACATAATAGAGGTTCTAAGTTTTCCCTAGTCATGTGCTTGAATATCTTGCCCAGTTTGAGGAGGTGGTTAGACATTTCTAAGTCACCTAACTGTTGGGGGTCCCCGTTTAGCCTCTTTATCACTGGGGCGGTCCTCCATATCAGATCTTGATCAGGGAGTAACTTAAGCCCTTGGGGTGCACTGGGCTCAGAGCAGAGCCAATGGCAGTACGTCTATCCATGGCAGTTGAGTCTCATGGCAGAGCTTTGCTAGCGTTGTCTTAAGGGTCCGGTTCATGCATCCCACTTTCCCTGAACTTTGTGGCCTATATGCAGTGTGGAGTTTCCATTTTATTCCTAGCGTCTTTGCCAAGATTTGAGTCACCTCCATCACAAAGGCGGGCTCGTTATTAGAACCAATGGAAAGGGGCAGCCCATACCAGGGAATTATTTCTCACTGCAGGGCCTTGAGCACTTCCTGAGCCCATTTGGTGCAGGTGGGGAAGGCCTGGACCCACCCCGAGTATGTGCAGGCCAGCACGAGTAAATGCCTCTGCCTCAGCAGGGTATAATCTCGAGAAAGTCCACTTGTGTGTCTTCAAAGGGCATCGTCCCCGTCACTTGCATTCCCGGGTTGCGCCTGGGTCCTTGCCTGGCCGTATTCTGAGCACACACAGTGCATCTAAGGCTGACCTGGGCACAGACCTTGGGGAGTTTAGGGATAAAGTAGTATCGGCTCAGCAGGCTTTCTGAGGCAGATTTTCCCAAGTGAGTCATCTCATGGTATCGCATCACCACCAAGGCTGCTAAGGATCCGGGGACAAAAAGTCTTTGATCTGGCAGCTTCCACCAGCCCTCCTTTTCTTAGATCTCCCCCTTCACTTAGGGTCCATTGGTCCTCATTTCAGTTGTATTTTGGAGGGGAGGGCAACATTAGTGCCAACAGGAACTTCAAGACTGGTTCGGGGCTCATAGTAGGGTTCGGCTGATCGGCTGCTCTCTTGGACGTTTGGTCAACCAGCCAGTTCGCCCTGCTTACGGATCGGTCCCTCTTTGATGTCCTTTATAATGAAGGATGGCTACTTGCGAGGGTTCCCACACTGCCTCTAGCAACTGTAGGATCTCTTCTTTGTTTTTGTTTTCTGTTCCCCCAGTTGCTAACAGTCCCCTTTCCTTGTAGATGGCCCCATGCATATGCAAGGGAGCAAAGGTGTGTTTAGAGTCTGTATAGATATTGACTCTTCTCCCTCGGGCGTACCTCAGCGCTTGGACAAGTGCCCATAATTCAGCCCTCTGTGCCGACCAGCCTTGTGGCAAGGGCTCTGCTCTTACTGTATCTGTAGCAGTTGTTACCGCACATCCCACCTTTCGTTGTCCCTCCTGGACCAAACTGCTTCCATCCATCCGTGAACAGCTTGAGCTCAGGAACTTGGAGTGGGGTGTCTGTTAAGTCCAGTGTGCTGGAACAGACCTCATCTACTGTCTCTTCACAATCGTGATCAGGTGGGCCGGCCTCCGCGGGAAGGAAAGTGGCTGGGTTTAGCACACGTATTGTCTCTAAGTGGACTCGGTGGTCTCACAGAGCAGTCCTTGATGGTAGGTCATTTCTGTGCTAGCTAGCCACTTATGCCCTTGGCTGTTCATTAGAGCAGTGACTGCATGTGGGACCTTTACATTTATATTTTGTCCCAAGGTGAGTTTGTCTGATTCTCTAACCAGGGCCACTGTTGCCGCCAGGGCCCACAGACAGGGGGGCCACCCCAATGCCACTGTGTCCAGTCGTTTGGCTAGGTAGGCCACTGGTTGCTGCCAAGGCCCTACCCTCTGCGTCAGGACCCCCAGGGCCATCTGGTTCTTTTCACAAACAGACGGAACTCTCATGTCACGTCTGGTGGCCCTAGTGCCGGAGCGCTGGTCAATAGTCTTTTTATCTCCTTAAAGGCCTTTTCCTGCTCAGGTTTCCACTTCAGGGGTTCTTTCCCTGAGCCCACAGTAGCCTCGTGTAGGGGTTTGGCTATATTGGAGAAACCTGGAATCCAGATCCGACAGAACCCAGCCGCCCCAAGGAATCCTCCGACTTCTTTCTGGGTAGTTGGTTGGGGTATGGACTGGGTAGTTCATCTTCTTTCAGGCCCAAGGGCCCTGTGGCCTCTTAAAATGACAAATCCCAGCTAACTGATAGTCTGTCTGCACATCTGTGCCTTCTTCCAATACACTTACAGCCCGTGTCAGAAAGCAGGGCCAGTAAGGTTTGGGTACCCCTGCAGCAATCTTCCTGGCAGGAGCTAGCTAGCAATAAGTCATCTACGTACTAGAGGAGGGTACAGTTCACTGTCTCGCCAGGGAAGGCTGCCAGATCTGTGGCCAGGGCTTCCCTGAACAGGGTGGGTGAGTTTTTGAATCCTTGTAGTGGCCGCGTCCAAGTTAGCTGACTTCCTGCCTGTGAGAGGGTCCTCCCACTCAAAGGCGAATATTGGTTGACTGACTGGAGCTGGCCGAAGGATAAGAAAGAGTCTTTCAGGTCCAGGCAGGTAAACCAGCTCACCTGTGAAGGCACAAGGCTCAGGAGGGTGTAGGGTTCAGCACAGGATGTGTGGAATGACTGCATTGTTGACAGCCCGCAGATTCTGTACCAGCAGGAACCTTTACCTTCAGCCTTCCTAACAGGCAGGAGGGGGTGTTCCATGGCGACTGGCACTCTATCAGTATTCCTGAGTCACACAGTCTTTAAATATGTCGTTGGATTCCCAGTCCTGCCTTTCAGGGCACTGGGTACTGCTGTTGCCTAATTGGGATGGCCCCTGGTTTTAAGTCTATCATGAGTGGAGCATGCTTCTTAGCCATTCCACGGGGTCCCCTTTCAGTGCAGACCACAGGGAACTCTTCCAACAGAACTTCAGGATTTATTTGGCTCTCCTAGGAGCGACAGTCGCCGTTTGTCCTCTCTGGGCACAGTCACAGACATCAGCAGGGCCTTCTCTTTTTCCCAGGGTGAGGCTTGCTGGTTCTCAGGGAGCAAATGTTATTTGGGTCCTGAGCTTGGTCAACAGGTCCCTTCCCAGCAGAAGTATGGAACACTCTGGCAAGTACAGGAACTCATGAGTCACTAGATGACCGCCTAGCTGGCAGGTTCAGGGCCGACAAAAGGGACGGGTAGTCTGTGTTCCGGTGGCTCCCATAATAGTTGTCTTCTGTCCTGTGAGCAGGGGTCACAGGTTCGGTCACCACTGAATGTTCAGCACCTGTGTCCCATAAATGTCATTGGTTGGTCCCTATCACCATTTTGACCATGGGCTCCCAGGGGCCTAGGAGCAAAGAGCCTGGTCTCCCCTTGTCTGAGTCTTTCCTGGCCAGTCTAATGAGACCGTCATGGACTGCTGGCTCGGGCCTGTATTTTCCTCCGCTGGGTGAAGTTCCCTTTCCTGGTGGGGCTCCCGTCTCCTTTCAACACGGGCATAGATTCTTCCAGTGCCTCGTCTCTTTGCAGTAGGCACACTGATGCTGCCATAGCGGTGGTCTTCTCCCCATCCCCCCTTTGCGTGGTCGGGCCAGGCATCTACTGGGGTCTGGGTTTCCCAGTGCCGCCACTATCAGGGACACCTTCTGTTTGACTCGTTTGCAGCTTCCCACCAGGCTTCACAGTCTCAGTTCACAAAAACTTTTAATTCGCCACCTCCAATAACTAAGCAGAGTTCATTCCGGCAAAGCCTTCAAGTTTCTGGAGTTTTTGGTGGATGTCAGTGTAGGATTGGGCCACAAAGGTAGCATGGACCATTCACTGGTTTTCGGCTGCTTTGGGGTCGAAAGGGGTATAGGTCCGGAAGACCTCACATAAACTCTCATAGAAATCTATCGGTGACTCATTGGGTTTCTGGATCACCATGGTGGTGTCTGACATGTTGGTTGGCTTCTTGGCCCCAGCCTGGATCCCGTGGAGAAAGGCATTACAGTATTGATTCAAGGCGTTCCAGCCAGCGTGGGTGCTGAAGTCCCATTCTGGTCTCGTCTCTGGGGCCGCATCTTGGGACTATCTCTCAACATCAAGAGTGCTGGCTGGGTCCTGCCCCTGAAGCCACTTTCATGCTTCTTTCAGAAAGTGTCTCCATTTTTCAGTGCTTAAGAGGGTTAAAAGGAGTTGACGAACACCGTCCCAGATTGACTGGTGGTTTGGAAGACTGACTAGAGAAGATGGATCATGGCTTGCGGCTTCTCAGAGTACGCGGGAGTATGATGTCTCCAGTTTAGGAGGTCGGTTGTGCTGAAAGGCTGGTAATAGAGGATGGAGCAGCTGGCCTAGGTGGAACCATCATTATTTACTTCGAGGCTCTGTGCTTCCCACAGAGACATTTGGAGTTCTGCAGTAGACTGAGCAGGTTGCTGGGATGAACGAATCCACCTCCCCACTGGCTCGGGGCCTGGGACTCATGGTGGCTAAGGACACAGAAGGAAGGGGCTGTCCAGCAGGTGATAAGGTAGGGGCTGTGCTGGAGCTGGTGGTGCCAGGGGAGGTAGGGTGGGTGCACCAGGGGTCATCTTCAGGATCTCCTGGGAAGATGGGCTTGATCACTCCATCCTTCTTCCCTTTCGGGGACTGGGCCGTGGAAATTTACTCTGCCCCTCTCCATTTCTGCAGAACCAAACCATGGGGGCAGATTTTGCACAATTAAGAGCCAGGAATCAATATATGGGAACTGATTGGGGTGCTCAGGGGTCCCTGTGATCACTTGATATACTGCACAGAAGGTGGGCAGGTCAAGGGTGCCCTCTGATGGGGACCCCCAATATCAAACGTTGGCCACTTGAGCTCACACAAGGTGTGGAGCTTTCCAGGAGTCATCTTAACTCTATAATCTCCTGTGAAGCCATTTTTACAGCTTTTAATCATGCAATCTAGGACCATTGGCTTAGATTCTGATAATCCATGATAGCTCAAATTAGGGCTCACCTATTGACTATGCCAAAGCCTTTGACTGTGTGGATCACAATAAACTGTGGAAAATTCTGAAAGAAATGGGAATACCAGACCACCTGACCTGCCTCTTGAGAAATCTATATGCAGGTCAGGAAGCAACAGTTAGAACTGGACATGGAACAACAGACTGGTTCCAAATAGGAAAAGGAGCACGTCAAGGCTGTATATTGTCACCCTGCTTGTTTAACTTCTATGCAGAGTACATCATGAGAAACACTGGGCTGGAAGAAGCATAAGCTGGAATCAAGATTGCCAGGAGAAATATCAATAACCTCAGATATGCAGATGACACCGCCCTTATGGCAGAAAGTGAAGAGGAGCTAAAAAGCCTCTTGATGAAAGTGAAAGAGGAGACTAAAAAAGTTGACTTAAAGCTCAACATTCAGAAAACAAAGATCATGCCATCTGGTCTTATCACGTCATGGAAAATATATGGGGGGGGGGGAAACAGTGGAAACAGTGTCAGACTTTATTTTGGGGGGGCTCCAAAATCACTGAAGATTGTGACTGAAGCCATGAAATTAAAAGACGCTTGCTCCTTGGAAGGAAAGTTCTGACCAACCTAGATAGCATATTGAAAAGCAGAGACATTACTTTACCAACAAAGGTTTGTCTAGTCAAGGCTGTGGTTTTTCCAGTGGTCATGTATGGATGTGAGAGTTGGACTGTGAAGAAAGCTGAGTGCCGAAGATTGATGCTTTTGAACTGTGGTGTTGAAGACTCTTGTGAGTCCCTTGGACTGCAAGGAGATCCAACTAGTCCATTCTAAAGGAGATCAGTCCTGGGTGTTCTTTGGAGGGAATGATGCTGAAGCTGAAACTCCAGTACTTTGGCCACCTCATGCGAAGAGTTGACTCATTGGAAAAGACTCTGATGCTGGGAGGGATTGGGGGCAGGAGGAGAAGGGGACAACAGAGGATAAGATGGCTGAATGGCATCACTGACTCGATGGACGTGAGTCTGAGTGAACTCTGGAGTTGGTGATGGACAGGGAGGCCTGGCATGCTGCGGTTCATGGGGTCGCAAAGAGTCAGACACGACTGAGCGACTGAACTGAACTGAACTGATGACTTGAACAATATTGCACAGGAATCTGAAATGTTGGTCCATGAATCAAGGTAAATTGGAAGTGGTCAGACAGAAGATGGCAAGAGTGAACATCGACATTTCAGAAATCAGTGAACTAAAATGGACTGCAAAGGGCAAATTTAATTCAGATGACCATTATATCTACTACTGTGGGCAAAAATCCCTGAGAATAAAGGGAGTAGCCCTCATAGTCAACAAAAGAGTCTGAAATGCAATACTTGGGTGCAGTCTCAAAAATGACAGAATGATCTCTTGTTCATTACCACGGCAAACCTTTCAATATCATAGCAATCCCAGTCTATGCCCCAACCACTAATGCCAAAGAAGCTGAAGGTGAACAGTTCTATGATGACCAACAAGACCTTCTAGAACTAACAAACATCAAAAAAATAGATGTCCTTTTCATCACAGGGGATTGGAATGCAAAAGTGAGAAGTCAAGAGATACCTGGAATAACAGGCAAGTTAGGCCTTGGAATACAGAATGAAGCAGGGCAAAGGCTAACAGAATTTTGCCAAGAGAACACACTGGTCATAGCAAACACTCTCTTCTAACAACACAAGAGATAACTCTACACATGGATGTTACCAGATGGTCAATACAAAATCAGACTGATTATATTCTTGCAGCCAAACATGGAGAAGCTCTATACAGTCAGCAAAAACAAGACTGGGAGCTCACTGTGGCTCAGATTATGAATTGCTTATTGCCAAATTCAGACTTAAATTGAAGAAAGTAGGGAAAACCACTAGACCATTCAGATATGACCTAATCAAATCACTTATGATTATATAGTAGAAGTGACAAATAGATTCAAGGGATTAGAACTGATAGAGTCCCTGAAGAACTATGGGCAGAGGTTCGTGACATTGTCCCTAGAGAAGGAAATGGCAACCCACTCCAGTATTCTTGCCTGGAGAATCCCACAGAGAAGCCTGGCTGGCTGTACTCCATAGGGTCGCAAAGAGTCAGACACGACTGAGCGATTAACACTTCACTTCACCTCACTCGTGACATTGTACAGGAGGCAGTGGTCAAGACCATCCCCAAGAAAAACAAATGCAAAAAGGCAAAATGGTTGTCTGAGGAGGACTTACAAAAAGCTGAGAAAACAAGAGAGGCTAAAGGCAAAGGAGAAGAGGAAAGATACACCCATCTGAATGCAGAGTTCCAAAGAATAGCAAGGAGAGATAAGAAAGTCTTTCTCAGCGATCAATGCAAAGAAATAGAGGAAAACAGTAGAATGGGAAAGACCAGAGATCTCTTCAAGAAAATTAGAGATATCAAGGGAACATTTCATGCAAAGATGGCCACAATAAAGGACAGAAATGGTATGGACCTAAGAGAAGCAGAGGATAATAAGAACAGGTGGCAAAAATACACAAAAGAACTATTCAAAAATGATCTTCATGATCCAGATAACCACGATGGTGTGATCACTCACCTAGAGCCAGATATCCTCGAGTCCAAAGTCAAGTGGGCCTTAGGGAGCATCATTATGAACAAAACTAGTAGAGGTGATAGAATCCCAGCTGAGCTATTTCAAGTCCTAGAAGATGATGCTGTGAAAGTGCTGCACTCTATATGCCAGCAAATTTGGAAAACTCAGCAGTGGCCACAGGACAGGAAAAGGTCAGTTCTCATTCTATCCCAAAGAAAGGAAATGCCATATAATTTTCAAACTACCACACAACTGCACTTATCTCACACACTAGCAAAGTAACGTTCAAAATTCTCCAAGCCAAGCTTCAATAGTACGTGAACCAAGAACTTACAGATGTTCAAACTGGATTTAGAAAAGGCAGAAGAACCAGAAATTGCCAACATCTGTTGGATCATAGCAAAAGCAAGAGAGTTCCAGAAAAACATCTATTGCTTTATTGACTATACCAAAGCCTTTGAGTCTGTGGATCACGACAAACTGGAAAATTCTTCAAGAGATGGGAACATCAGACCACCTCACCTGCCTCCTTAGAAATCTGCATGTACATCAAGAAGCAACAGTTAAAACCAGACATGAAACAACAGATTGGTTCCAAATTGGGAAAGGAGTACAACAAGGCTATATATTGTCACCCTGCTTATTTAACCTAATATACAGAGTACATCATGTAAAATATTAGGCTGGATGAAGCACAAGCTGGAATCAAGATTGCCAGGAGAAATATCAATAACCTCAGATACACAGATGATACCATCCTTATGGCAGAAAGCAAAGAGGAACTGAAGAGCCTCTTGATGAAAGTGAAAGAGGAGAGTGAAAACCCTGGCTTAAAACTCAACATTCAAAAAACAAAGATCAAGGCATCCGGTCCCATCACTTCAAGGCAAATAGACAGAGAAACATCTATTTGGGGAAACAATGGAAACAGTGACAGACTTTATTTTCTAGGGCTTCAAAATCCGATGGCAACTGCAGCCATGAAATTAAAATATGCTTGCTCCTTGGAAGAAAATCTATGACCAACCTAGACAGCACATTAAAAAGCAGAGACATTACTTTGCCAACAAAGGTCCGTCTACTCAAAGCTACGTTTTTTTCCAGTAGTCATGTATGGATGTGAGAGTTGGACCATAAAGAAAGCTGAGCGCCGAAGAATTGATGCTTTTGAACTGTGGTGTTGGAGAAGACTCTTGAGAATCCCTTGGACTGCAAGGAGATCCAACCGTCCATCCTAAAAGAAATCAGTCCTGAATATTCATTGGAAGGACTGATGCTGAAGCTGAAGCTCCAACACTTTGGCCACCTGATGGGACGCACCTGATATGAAGATCTGTTGCTTCTCCCGCTGACCCACCGTTACTCATGCAAGTAAGTCCATTTTGGCAGAATCAAATCCTTCACACGTCTACATGTTCTGAACTGCTGCCCCACTCTGTGTGGACTAGATGGTGATGATCAGTCATGACAGTGCTTGTGAGTCAAACTGGAATTAGAGTGATCACTAGAGTAAGTAGTAATATCCTGGTATACACACCTCTTCGTAACATGACTCTGCTGCTCTTCCCTTTAAACCGTGGAGTCTATGTTTCCACCTTGAATCTGAGCTGGCCACATGATTTGCTTGGACCAGTAACATTTCACAGAAGGAATGTTCTAGGATTTGCAGCGTCTGCCTTCTCCCTCTTGAAAGGCTACCCTGCACTGAGTGCAACTTGCATTGTGCATTTGAGGCACCTCCCTACCGCACCGTCGCCTGGCCCTGTACCTTCCCTTTCTCAGCCTAAAACATAAGACAGAGAAAATCCAGAGGGGAGAGCCGGATCCTTCAAGCTGGAGTCCTCGAGGTAGGAGATAGATGGGCTCCATGTTGGACATTTACAATCAACCAGCCTCCTCTTTGCGCTTCCTGAGGCAAGAGATAGGTGGGCTCCAGTTGAGGAACTTACAACCAGACCCCCATTTGCTCAACAGAAACAGGGTAAAATAGCGAGTCTTTATCTTTTGTTAACACCTCAAGGGAATAACCAAGGCAAGCACAAAGAGGGGAAAAGACCCTTCTGAGTAAAAGATAAGGGAGACACTCCACACAGGCAGAAAGGCTCCTTGGAGTCAAAAGTCAGAGGCCATAATGAGTCTTGCTCCTCCCAGAAGCCTTCACTTTGAGATCNTGGCAGAATCAAATCCTTCACACGTCTACATGTTCTGAACTGCTGCCCCACTCTGTGTGGACTAGATGGTGATGATCAGTCGTGACAGTGCTTGTGAGTAAAACTGGAATTAGAGTGATCACTAGAGTAAGTAGTAATATCCCGGTATACACA
Organism: Aepyceros melampus; assembly: GCA_006408695.1. NCBI lineage: Eukaryota > Metazoa > Chordata > Mammalia > Artiodactyla > Bovidae > Aepyceros > Aepyceros melampus. The sequence goes on along the minus strand of SJXQ01006763.1, from coordinate 53,726 downwards.
CCTCTTCGTAACATGACTCTGCTGCTCTTCCCTTTAAACCGTGGAGTCTATGTCTCCACCTTGAATCTGAGCTGGCCACATGATTTGCTTGGACCAGTAACATTTCACAGAAGGAATGTTCTAGGATTTGCAGCGTCTGCCTTCTCCCTCTTGAAAGGCTACCCTGCACTGAGTGCAACTTGCATTGTGCATTTGAGGCACCTCCCTACCGCACCGTCGCCTGGCCCTGTACCTTCCCTTTCTCAGCCTAAAACATAAGACAGAGAAAATCCAGAGGGGATATACACACCTCTTCGTAACATGACTCTGCTGCTCTTCCCTTTAAACCGTGGAGTCTATGTTTCCACCTTGAATCTGAGCTGGCCACATGATTTGCTTGGACCAGTAACATTTCACAGAAGGAATGTTCTAGGATTTGCAGCGTCTGCCTTCTCCCTCTTGAAAGGCTACCCTGCACTGAGTGCAACTTGCATTGTGCATTTGAGGCACCTCCCTACCGCACCGTCGCCTGGCCCTGTACCTTCCCTTTCTCAGCCTAAAACATAAGACAGAGAAAATCCAGAGGGGAGAGCCGGATCCTTCAAGCTGGAGTCCTCGAGGTAAGAGATAGATGGGCTCCATGTTGGACATTTACAATCAACCAGCCTCCTCTTTGCGCTTCCTGAGGCAAGAGATAGGTGGGCTCCAGTTGAGGAACTTACAACCAGACCCCCATTTGCTCAACAGTAACAGGGTAAAATAGCGAGTCTTTATCTTTTGTTAACACCTCAAGGGAATAACCAAGGCAAGGACAAAGAGGGGAAAAGACCCTTCTGAGTAAAAGATAAGGGAGACCCTCCACACAGGCAGAAAGGCTCCTTGGAGTCAAAAGTCAGAGGCCATAATGAGTCTTGCTCCTCCCAGAAGCCTTCACTTTGAGATCCCTCTTGGCTGAGAGGTGTGTGTGCATCTTACAGGAGGGCCCCGGGGTAGGTCAGGTGTGGAAAAAGAAACCAGATAACTGGCCTGAAGGAAGACAAAGACCCAGAAGAACTACCTTGTATAAGTGACTTAACCCCCTCCTTACTGCACTCCTCCTCACAAGGAGGGACACCCACACCCTTTCTTTATGGGTGTGCATCTCTGCCTTGCTTCTATCTCAGCTAAACAAACTGTCTCTCTATGTGCTCTCCTGCATGTTCTGTTATGCCTCTAACAATAAACTTGTACCTGCATTTACAGTTTCTGCCTCCGTGATAAGTGCATTTTTCACTGGGGGCAAAGATCCAGGGAAAATTAGCTTCTAGCCTCTAACCCTTGCTGGTTTGGTGGCTAAGATTCCTAGTTTTCATCCAGGCTACCCAGATTTAATTCCTGAGCAGGGAATTAAGATATCGCTTCATGCCACCATTGTCTGCTGCCTCAATGACATCATTCTGACTGGTGTCTCCCTTCCCTGTGCAGGTGGGGCTGCTCTTACAGGGGACCAGCTGCTGCTTGCTCTTTCCCTTCCTGTAGAGATCCATAATTACTGGGCTTCACCTGTTGAGTCTCCTTAAGCAACATGAGCGTGTATTTTTAAGTGGGAAAACAATTCATTAGGAAGTGTCAACATCTTAGAGGAGGGAGTACCCCCCTCCCAATTAATTCCAGAATCTCATTCCTTCAGCCAGGTAAGCACAGGCAGGAAGATGCTGCTTTGATCTGAATGCCATGAAGCCAAGAGAAAAAGAACTTCAGCAGATGGTGGGGACTTGGAGCCCACAGCAAGGGGCCAGGAGGTCAGAGCACCCCCTTCTTAATCTCCCTCCATCCTTCAGCATCCCTCTGGTCCCCCTTTAGCTCAGCAGCCTTGGAATGACAGCAGGTACTGGCATTCAGGGACCACCTCCCCAGGGTCAATATTACTTTAGAGATTCTCTCCTTTAGCCTTAGCACCTTGTTAAATATTATAAATGTGAGCTTTGAAAATGCTAACGTAGAGTTATTAATAGACATTTTGGCTCAGGACAGACAACATATCTTAAGGTACTAGAATTCAGGTTCTAAGACAGTGATTCTCAACTCTCACATCAGAGGAAGATTTTTTTTTTAATAATTTTATCTAATTACTTGACTGCACTGGGTCTCTGCTCCTCTGCTCAGGCTTTCTCTAGTTGCAGCGACCTGGGGCTACTCTTTGTTGCAGCGTACAGGCGCTCACTGCAGTGGCTTCCCTTGTTGTGGAGCACAGGCTCTAGAGCACACGGGCTTCAGAAATTGTGGCCTGTGGTCTCAGTAGTTGCAGCTTCCGGCTCTAGAACCCAGGCTCAATAGCTGTGTCCCTCGGGGGTAGCTGCTCTGCAGCACGTGGGATCTTCCCAGATCGGGAATCGAACCCATGTCTCCTGCATCAGCAGGTGGATTCTTTGCCACTGAACCACCAGGGAAGCCCGGGGGAGATTTTTTAAATTCAATTGTCCCTATGGGTTCAGATTTAATTGGTTTGGGGTATGGATCTGCACATCAGGATTTTTTTTAAGCTCCTGCAGTGATTCTAATGTGCAGCCAGGATTGAAAAATCATTCTAGTTTGCCTTGCACGTTGATACATTTATAAATTACTTTCTAAGATGGGTCCCAGGACTTATCACTACATCACCCTCGCCAAGCACAGTGCCCAGCACAGTTTGTCACTAGCACATGTTACATGAAGAAAAATGTCACTTGATTCTTTTGTTTACTTTTTTTTCACTATTTGCCTTACATACTATCCACAGATACATGTGTATGTGTGTGTGAAGGAAAGAGAGAGCACTTGTATTTCTTTATCATCTTTTGTTTTCTTGCCCCGCCCCATCCCTCTGCCCCATGATCCGTAAAGCCTGAAATCCCCTGCAAAGAACCCTGCTGGTGATCTTCCATATAGTCACCCTCATCATTTTATTCTAGACAAACATGTAGACATAAATGAGCATGGGTGGTCACTGTCTGTTTTGTAGAAATAGGACCATGTCATACACACCAGTTCCTTGCAGAAAGTCCTTCAAGTCACTGCTAGAGTGTTACTTCCTTCTCCATGACCAGAACTGACTAGTTCATGAGCAGACGCACAGTTAACTTACTCCGTCATGCCACTGTGGAGAGCCACTCACATTGCTTCCCATTTCTACCCCGTCAGAAACCACACAGCGACAAACACAAGGTCATGTGATGCTCACAACCACCCCGTGAAGCACAAATATCCATGTAGATCTTCCCGTCCCCAGACAGGGAGCCGATTCTCTGGCAATCCTGCCTTGATATCCTAAAACGCCTTCTCTAGCCAAGGAGGATTATAATAAATTATGTGAAATCAGGCATACAGAAAGCACTTTGCAATCTGCAGAAGGCTTTGTGTCAAAGTCGGGCATTCACACAGCATGGCTAGGTTCTCTGGTCAGCCCCATTCACAACACAGCTCTGGCAGAAAGCTGCTCAATAGCATCATTAACAGCCCATTGATCCAATTACCTTTCTTTCTGTTCCACTTCAGAATTACAATCTCTCGTTCTCCCTGCGAGAGCCCAAATAGACTCCTGATGATCAGAGGAAGAGGGAGCTGCCATCAGGACTCACTTGATGGACCCAAACACTCATCTAATTGTGCCCTGGGATGAATTACTCTGGTTGAAACATCAGACCTCTTTTCTCCATGAGTATTTGCCATTTCCTCTGGTCTCTCGGTTTTTCTGGAGATATTCAGAGATGTACTCAAACTTGGGTCAACCCAGGGACAACACTGGGCTGCCCTCATCATGTATTCTTGGTGTGTAGTGGGCACTTAATAAATAACTGTTTAATTGAAAATCACGCCCAAGGGATCAGACACTGGGGCTCTAAGCAGAGCAGACTGGCTGAATAAATAGTCCTTGTCCAAATTGTATCTTTGCAGGCTGGACATTGGAAGCTAGAATATGAGTCCCAAAGTAATGCATAAAATTAAAATAAACTCTAGAATAAGGCAAGGTAAGACCTTGAGTGACGGCCAAGTAGAGGGAGCCGAATACACGTTCGAAGTCCAATGGGCAGGATATGAAGGAAAGAAACAGACAGGAATAAACCACAATAGGAAGCATGCACTCACTTGACACTATGTCTTGAATAGCTACCACAGCCGGGCACTGTACTCAGTGTTGGTGATATTGCGGAATATAAGTCATGATCCCAGCCCTAAACTGCTCCAATGGAAGAGACCAAGACATAAACACACAGTCATACCAGAGCCATGACAAGATAGGACAGAACTGAAGCCTAAGACAGAGGTAAACCCAGCAAGACTTGGGAGTATGTGGGAAAGTACCTAAACCAACCATTGGAAGTACAGAGGGCTTCCTGGAGGAGGAGACAGATGAGGAAGAATGATCAAAGCTGAAGAAGTGGTGAGGGAATATTGGCAGGTAAGAGTTTATACCAGGGCTTCCCTGATAGCTCAGCTGGTAAAGAATATGCCTGCAATGAAGGATACCCCGGTTCGATTCCTGGGTCAGGAAGATCTGCTGGAGAAGGGATAAGCTACCCACACTAGTATTTTGGGGCTTCCCTTGTAGCTCAGGTAGTAAAGAATCTGCTCACATGTGGGAGACCTGGGTTTGATCCCTGGGTTGGGAAGATCCCCTGGAGAAGGGAATGGCCATCCACTCCAGCATTCTAGCCTGGAGTGGAGCCGAATATACGTTCGAAGTCCAATGGGCAGGATATGAAGGAAAGAAACAGACAGGAATAAACCACAACAGAAAGCATGCACTCACTTGACACTATGTCTTGAATAGCTACCACAGCCAGGCACTGTACTCAGTGTTGGTGATATTGCGGAATATAAGTCATGATCCCAGCCCTAAACTGCTCCAATGGAAGAGACCAAGACATAACACACAGTCATACCAGAGCCATGACAAGATAGGACAGAACTGAAGCCTAAGACAGAGGTAAACCCAGCAAGACTTGGGAGTATGTGGGTAAGTACCTAAACCAACCATTGGAAGTACAGAGGGCTTCCTGGAGGAGGAGACAGATGAGGAAGAATGATCAAAGCTGAAGAAGTGGTGAGGGAATATTGGCAGGTAAGAGTTTATACCAGGGCTTCCCTGATAGCTCAGCTGGTAAAGAATATGCCTGCAGTGAAGGATACCCCGGTTCGATTCCTGGGTCAGGAAGATCTGCTGGAGAAGGGATAGGCTACCCACATTAGTATTTGGGGGCTTCCCTTGTAGCTCAGGTAGTAAAGAATCTGCTCACATGTGGCAGACCTGGGTTTGATCCCTGGGTTGGGAAGATCCCCTGGAGAAGGGAATGGCCATCCACTCCAGCATTCTAGCCTGGAGAATTTCACGGACTGTATAGTCCATGGGGTTGCAAAGGGTCAGACATGACTGAGTGACTTTCACTTTCACTTCACTTTCACTTTGCAACAGTTTACACCATGAAAGCCAGTGGCCTCAGTTCCCTTGCATGACTTCAACTTTTGACTTCTCCATCTGGACTCCTAGCCAATGAAAATCTATACCATAATCACTTCTGTGGGAGTCACTGGCCCTGTGCTCTCTCACCTCCAGTCTTTGTCCATGCTGTTTCCTCTGCCTGGACAATGTGATCCCATCATCTCTCCCCAGTCTGCAAAATCATTATCTCCACCTACCATCAAGGCACAGCCCAAATGCTACCTCCTCCATGAAGCTCTTCCAAATTCTTCTACCTAGAATTAATCTCTTTCTCCCTGAATTCCAATAACACTTTGCTTGTTCCTCTCTGATAAGTACACAGCATTCTTGACCTTGTATTATAATTATTTGTGTATTTGTCTTATCTCCTCTACTAAACTATAAACTCTGCTGGGGCAGAAAACCTTGTCTTAACCACTTCATATTCCCCACAGTGTGCCTTGTTCAGGGGTGGTGCTCAATACACGTTGACTAAAGACTGTGTTTACCAGATTCCAGGCGAATGGAAGAAGTTAACAGCCAGCACAGCTAGAATCAATGGGCAGAACCAACTTTCTAGCAACTAGAATTGGCTACTTGCTGAAATAGTGAATTTCCCATGACTGGACAGAAAGATTCTTTGTTCTTAATTTTTATTTTATATTGGAATATAGTAGATTAACAATGTTGCATTAGTTTTAGGTGTACAGCAAAGTGATTGACATGTACACACTGCCATATTAAAACAGATAACCAACAAAGACCTACTGTCTAGCACAGGGAACTCTGCTCAATATTCTATAGTAACCTAAAAGGGGAAAGAATTCAAAAAAGAATAGATACATGTATANTCAACATCAGTCCTTCCAACGAACAATCAGGACTGACTTCCTCTAGGACGGATTGGTTAGATCTCCTTGCATTTCAAGGGACCCTCAAGAGTCTTCTCCAACACCACAGTTCAAAAGCATCAATTCTTCAGTGCTCAGCTTTCTTTATAGTCCAACTCTCACATGTATACATGACCACTGGAAAAACCATAACCTTGACTAGATGGACTTTTGTTGACAAAGTAATGTCTCTGCTTTTTAATATGCTATCTAGGTTGGTCCTAACTTTCCTTCCAAGGAGTAAGCGTCTTTTAATTTCATGGCTGCAATCACCATCTGCAGTGATTTTGAAGCCCCCAAAATAAAGTCAGCCACTGTTTCCACTGTTTCCTCATCTATTTGCCATGAAGTGATCGGATCAGATGCCATGATGTTAGTTTTCTGAATGTTGAGCTTTAAGCCAACTTTTTCACTCTCCACTTTCACTTTCATCAAGAGGTTCTTTAGTTCTTCTTCACTTTCTGCCATAATGGTGATGTCATCTGTATATCTGAGGTTATTGAAATTTCTCCCAGCTATCTTGATTCCAGCTTGTGTTTCTTCCAGTCCAGCATTTCTCATGATGTATTCTGCATATAAGTTAAATAAGCAGGGTGACAATATACAGCCTTGATGTACCCTTTTCCTATTTGGAACCAGTCTGTTGTTCCATGCCCAGTTCTAATTTCCTCACCTGCATACAGGTTTCTCAAGAGTCAGGTCAGGTGGTCTGGTATACCTGTCTCTTTCAGTATTTTCCAAAGGTTATTGTGATCCACACAGTCAAAGGCTTTGGCATAGTCAATAAAGCAGAAATAGATGTTTTTCTGGAACTCTCTTGCTTTTTTGATGATCCAATGGATGTTAGCAAGCTACGATTAGAAGCTTGGAATTTCCAACCTACCATCCTTCCTCCAGGAAAGGGAAAAGGACTGGAAATTGTTAATAACTGGTCATGCCTAGGTGAGGAAGCCTCCATAAAATCCCAATAATATGGGGTTCAGAGAGCTTCCAGGTTAGCAAACACCTCCACACTTGCAACATCATACACTCCAACTCCATGGGGATAGAAGCTCTTGTGCTCAGGATCCATCCAGTCCTTGTTCTATGTACCTTTCCATCCAGCCCCTTATCTGTATTCTTTATCGTGTCTTCTAATAAACTGGTAAGTAAGTAAGTAAAGTCACTCAGTCGTGTCCGACTCTTTGTGACCCCATGGACTGCAGCCCACCAGGCTTCTCTGTCCATGAGATTCTCCAAGCAAGAATACTGGAGTGGGTTGCCATTTCCTTCTCCAGGGGATCTTCCCGACCCAGAGATCAAACCCGGGTCTCCCGCATTGCAGGCAGACGCTTTAACCTCTGAGCCACCAGGGAAGTCCTAATAAACTGGTAAACAAGTGTTACCTGGAGCTCTGTGAGCAGCTCTAGCAAATTAATCATACCCAAGGAGGAAGCTGCTGGAACCTTTCAGCTACACCCAGGAGGTGTCAGTCTGTTCTTGTGACTGGCTTCTGAAGTGTGTATTGAGGGGTAGAGGAGGGGTGAGAATTGAGGTGGGAGGATAGTCTTGTGGGACTGAGCTCTTAATTTATGGGATCTAATGCTATGCTATTTCTGGGTAGATAGTGTAGAATTGAGTTAATTTGCAGGACACTCAACGGTATCAGAGGCACGCTTGTTGGTGTGGGGAACAGCCTCCAAATATTTGGTGACCAGAAGTGAAGTCCCTGTGATCGTGGACAAGGCTCCCAAGGCCAGGGAAGTACCTCGTGCCTTCTGACCTCACTGATAATGCTCTGTCCCTCCCTTGACCCTTCCTCCCACAGCAGAGCCTTCCCAGTCCCCTCCTGTGTGCATGTGATTGTGGGCTTGAGGGGAGGTAGAATTGAGGAAAGGGAGTGGGATGCCCCAGAAAGTTGGGTGATTCAGCGATGGCAATGTAATTGTTCTTTCCCATCATGGATTTCCTTCAGCTTTTCCCATTGTTGTAGGGCCTTGTTTGATTTAGAGGCAGCAGAGTGTGAGAGCTTGAAAGAAAAGACGAGATGTCTATTATATAAGCCGCTTAAAATTCAGGTTTGTTATTGTGATACCAATTTACACCATAAGGAAAACCAGACTAATTTGTTGGGAAGATCACATTATAGAGATTCTCAGCTGAATACCTTGATCTCTTCAAGTTATGCTTTTTTTGTTCATACAACTTGTAGATAGTGTTTGGATTTGCAAAAGATACGTTAATTCTTCATGCTGATTTTTAATGGAATAACGTCTGCATCCAGGAGACACTTGGAAAGATATTGGTAGATGTGTTTGCTCCAGAGTGGTTAGGTTTGAATATCAGCCTTCTAGAAACCATGGGCAGAGTGGCCTGCTAGGCTGCAGTCCATGGGGTGGTGAAGAGTCAGACACGACTGAGCAACTTCACTTTCACTTTTCACTTTCATGTATTGGAGAAGGAAATGGCAACCCACTCCAGTGTTCTTGCCTGGAGAATCCCAGGGACAGGGAGCCTGGTGAGCTGCAGTCTATGGGGTCGCACAGAGTCGGACACGACTGAAGTAACTTAGCAGTAGCAGCAGCAGACATGAAGTGCTTTGTATAAGTCATAAAGGAGATTCACAGGGAAGACACAGAGTTAGGGAAGTATTGAGTTTTTCCACATGCAGGTAGAAAACTGGTAGGTCTCCCTTTACAGTGCCTATGTGCTTAGTTACTCAGTCATGTCCGACTCTTTGAGACCCCATAGACTGTAGCCTGCCAGGATCCTCTGTCCATGGGATTCTCCCGGCAAGAATACTGGAGTGGGTTGCCATTCCCTTCTCCAGGGGATCTTCCCCACCCAGGTATCAAACCCAGGTCTCCTGCCTTGCAGGCGGATTCTTTACTGTCTGAGCCACCAGGGAAGCCCTCCTTTACAGTAGTAGAATGAAATGAAAGTATTGAGAGGGTAACAGGCAGGAAGGCCAGGGGTCTCCAAACGGAGGAGATAGCCTGCAAGTGTCAGACATTTTATCTCTCTTAAGCGGCAGGAGGAAACAAACTAGCAATAATTTTTCCTTCTCTATACAAATTTAAAAGGAGGTTTCTCTTAAAATTCTGTGTTGCCATAATGACACCTGGTTTCATCTGATGTTAACCAATGTCTTTTTCTTATGGAAATGTTTATCTTAAGCTACGCTAATGTACTATGCATTTACCCCAAACTCTGTCTTCATGTCGGTTCCGCCTCTTGGGCTCAGAACCTACTTGATAAACCAGTATGTTATACTCCAATATTGTTCCTCTAATCTATGTAAATGAAACTTTTTGTATGGTGATCTGCCCTTCTTCAAGATTCAAGTTAATCATTTTATGGCCCAAGATAAACCATTTGGAGCCAAGGTTATCCCAAAATACATCTTATGGGTGAGGGGCCTGGTGCCATTCTAAGTTTTGAGACATACATTTCTTTCATTAACAGACTGCTGGTGACTATATAACATCCAGCTAAAGACTAGCATGGGGGTACTCTTTCTGCCCCCTTTTGATGCCTATGTCAGAAGCTTTCTCTATCTCCTTTATACTTTAATAAAACTTTGTTACACATAAGCTCTCAGCGATCAAGCCTCGTCTCTGGCCCCGGATTGAAATCTTCTCCTCCAGGGGCCAAGAATCCCGGCGTCATAATTCAACAACAACCTTTCAGTATGGGCTGTTTTCCTTTCTTTTGAGAAAAACAAGGTAACGTTTTCTAGCCCCCTTTTGGGGGGGGGGGCGGTGCTCAACATTCAGAAAAAAAACTCAACATTCAGAAAACTAAGATTATGACATCCAGTCCCATCACTTTATGGCAAATAGATGGGGAAACAGAGGAAATAGTGATAGACTTTATTTTCTTGGGCTCCAAAATCACTGCAGGTGGTGACTGCAGCCATGAAATTAAAAGGCACTTGCTCCTTGGAAGAAAAGCTATGACCACTCTAGACAGCATATTAAAAGGCAGAGACATTACTTTACCAACAAAGGTCCGTCTAGTCAAAGCTATGATTTTTCCAGTAGCCATGTATGGATGTGAGAATTGGACTATAAAGAAAGGTGAGCACTGAAGAACTGATGCTTTTGAGCTGTGGTGTTGGAGAAGACTCTTGAGAGTCCCTTGGACCTCAAAGAAATCCAACCAGTCCATCCTAGAGGAAGTCAGTCCTGAATATTCACTGGAAGGACTGATGTTAAAACTGAAACTTTGATACTTTGGCCACCTGATGCAAAGAACCGACTCATTTGAAAAGACCCTTATGCTGTGAAAGATTGAAGGTGGGAGAAGAAGGGGACAACAGAGGATGAGATGGGTGAATGGCATTACTGACGTGATGGACATGAGTTTGAGCAGACTCCAGGAGTTGGTGATGGACAGGGAAGCCTGGTATGCTGCAGTCCATGGGGTCACAAAGAGTCGGACCTGATTGAGAACCTGAACTGAACTGAACTGAACTGATAGCCATGGACTAAGGGGGGACAGAATGCTAGCAGCCTGTCTTATAAAAACCTCCTGAATGATTACTATTCTCTTGTTTCCTCTATTCAGTCTAGAAGTTCACACCCAGAGCCACATTGAAGAGCCTTGTGTTGAAGATGGTAGAGCAGCCTTTAGCTTGGGGGTCCATAGCAGATTCCCTTTCCCGTCCTCTACTCTGACTTTGCCTTACAACTAATTATACTGCTTGTGTGTGAGAAATAAACTTTATTGTGCCAACTGAGATAAGGGGCATTTCCATCCTGCTTCTATTTCTACATTTTGATATTCATATTATCACTTTGGTCTTATTGGATATTAATATTTCATAGCTTTGAAAACAATCCAACCCTGAATCAACAGATCTTCAAATGAAGAAAATAACACTTTCCTATCAACACTGTTTTGTATTGATTCTTAGTAACCATTGTTTCCTTCAACTCTTAAACAACCAGAAATATATCATAATATTTTGGCATTGGGTTACCAATCACTGCAGTTAAGAGACCAATCTCTAATGATTATTTTTGAAAGGAAGTAAAATTTTAAAACCATAAATTCACAGAAGAAAAAAGAGAATTTATTTTTTATGTTCAAACTATTAGAATTTTTATTTGAATCCAAATTTAGTCCAGTAGATTACTATTAACAAATATTTCTGGGAGTGATGGGGAAGCTCTTGTATTCATAAAGAGATTCTGTGCTGCTTAGTAACTTTAAATTATCTACCTTGGTAGGGGGTTAATTTTTGACATACAGATATTAAACAAGTGAATTTATTTTTATTAGTAATCAAAGCTAAGTCAAATACCACAACTGAGTTTGTAGAATTATTTTTGCCTTACTGACCAAAAAAAACAGATATCAGGACAAATTTTTCCACATAAACCACAAGAATGATCTAGAAGGAGCATGTAAAACACCTTTTATTATGTAATATAAGAAAAAACCTAGATAATGGAATTCTCCTTAGAAACCTTGGGATATCTGCCATACCCACATCCCTTTTTGAAGGCTTTTGCAAATAAAAATGCTTTTGTATTTTACACCATGGCTTTGCCAGTGCTCAAAGGGTCTGGGCAGCCAAGTGTACGCTGAAAGGTAAACAAAGAGATTCTAAATTACCCTAGTGACTGATTGAGCTAATGAATCTCTCTTTGGTGCAGAGGTTAAATTTTGACCGACAGATTTAACAGGAAGTGAATTAATGCAGACTCAAAGAAACACACAGAAGGGGCAGAAAATCAAAGGATGAAACCTCAGAAACCATAGGTAAGCAAAAACCACAAAGTGGAGCAACAGAATAGAGAGGAGATGGACACTGAAAGAAGCAGCAGACATAAAAAGCAGAAGCAGAAGTTGCTGAGTCACCATCTCGGGAAATACAGAGCTCTCAGCATTGGACACCTGCTGGTGAAGTGAGGTATGATTCAGTTCAGTTCAGTCTCTCAGTCGTGTCCGACTCTTTGCGACCCCATGAATCGCAGAACGCCAGGCCTCCCTGTCCATCACCAACTCCCGGAGTTCACTCAGACTCACGTCCATCCAGTCAGTGATGCGATCCAGCCATCTCATCCTCTGTCGTCCCCTTCTCCTCCTGCCCCCAATCCCTCCCAGCATCAGAGTCTTTTCCAATGAGTCAACTCTTCGCATGAGGTGGCCAGAGTACTGGAGTTTCAGTTTTAGCATCATTCCTTCCAAAGAAATCCCAGAGCTGATCTCCTTCAGAATGGACTGGTTGGATCTCCTTGCAGTCCAAGGGACTCTCAAGAGTCTTCTCCAACACCACAGTTCAAAAGCATCAATAATGCAATCTAAATACAATTATTCTACTTCATTATACATGAAGCTATGCAGCCATTGAGGCTTTCTATAGTTCTTTCTTACTTCTGAGTGGCTTTAAACCAATCCTCTCTTAACTGAAATAATGATAACATATCTCTTACTGGAAACAGCTGACAATTTTCATGCCAACAGCAAAAATGTTTCCATCTGAGTGGTCATTTTTTATTTCTAAAGGAAGATTTTAATTATATTCTTTAATTCTTGATTATAATAAGTCAGAGTATTTTCACTGTTGTAACACATTGTTGACCAGAGACATATTAATGTTTTTTGTTATTCCAATGTTCTTGACTGGAGTGTTTCAATATTCACTTACATAACAAATAACCAGCCACAGGCATTAGTTTCTGCAAAAATCCCCCAGTAAATAATGTGTTAATTTGCTATTATCATTATTCCATCTTGTGAAAATCTATTTTTCTTATATATAGAGAGAGGACTTTGCCCAAGTCCTTATGATAATTAAGTAGAGAAGAGGGGTGCATGCATGAATATGACTGTACAGGATTATTTACAAAAGTGAGAATATATGACACAAGTTGTTTTAAATTACTATTTTTATCAATAATGTTATATGAGTATTCCTCCATGTGAGTACACAGATGTTATCCTTAATCTTGTTAACTACTAGAAGTATTCTATATCACTGAGGCCTAAGGATTTATTTAACCATTTTACTGAGGGCATGTCTATTATTTCTAGCTTTTATCTTTTGTAAATGTACTATGATATTGAGTAGGACTTTTTCTATCATTTTGATACAAATATGAAGACAAAAAAGAACTAAGCAAGCCATACTCTGTAGAAAGTTACAAAAATCTGGGATCAGACTACCTCTTAAGATAACAGAATTGGCTCAATCCAATGAGTACCAAAAAGAATAAAGAGTCATTGGACATGTATGTTGTCAGTATATAGAATAGTACTATAGAAACTGGGAAGGACAATATGCTGGAGTAGGAGGACCCTGAGCTCACTTCCTCTCATGACCACACCAAAATCACAACTAATGCTGAATAATCATTGATACAAAAGACTGGAACCTACCAAAAAGATCTCCTATGTCCAAAGACACAAAAAAGAAACCACAACAAGATGGTAGAAGGGCAACACTTGCAATATAATCAAATCCCTTACCATCTGGATTCTCTACAAACTGGAGAACAATTAGATTGCAGAAGTTTTCCCACATGAGAGAGAGTTCTGAGCCCTACTCAGACCTGGGGAGTCAGTCTCACCAGCCTAGAGGTCTGGCATCAGGAGGAAGAGTCCCCAGAGTATTCAGCTTTGAAGGCCAGTGGGGCTTGATTGCAAGAGCTCCACAGAACTGAGGGAAAGAGAGACTCCACTCTTGGAGGACACACACAAGGTCTCATGTATACCAGGACCCAGGGCAAAAACAGTGACTTCACAGGAGTCTGGGCCAGACCTACCTGCTGGTCTTGGAAGGTTTCTTGGGAGGTATCAGGTGGCTGAAGCTCACCCTGGGGACACAGACACCAGTGGAAGAGATATCAAAGAGTGTCATCTACATGAACTCTTACTGAAGGCAGATATGTTGCCTGTGTCATAAGCACTTGGCCCTACCAAACAGCTTGAAGGCTCCAAACAACAGAGTGAGAACACAGCTCCAACCATCAGCAGACAGCCTTCCTAAAGGCTTCTTGAACCCATAGAAAGAAAATGAAGTCTCTCATTCGTGTCCAACTCTTTGCGACCCTTTGGACTGTAGCCCACCAGGCTCCTCTGTCTATGGGATTCTCCAGGCAAAAATACTGGAGTGGGTTGCTGTTTCCTTCTCCAGGGGATCTTCCCGACCCAGGGAAAGAACCCAGGTCTCCCACATTGCAGGCAGAAGCTTTAACCTCTGAGCCACCAGGGAAGTACTTCCCTTAAGATGGCCCTGCTCACCAGAAGGGCAAGACGCAACTCCACCCACCAGTGAGTAGGCACTGGTCCCTCCCACCAAGAAGCTTGCACGAGTCTCCAGACCAGCCTCCAGCCCACCAGGAGGTAGACCCCCAGAAGCAAAAAACCTGCACTCCTGCAGCCTGCAGAACTAAATCTATAATCTCAGGACAGAACCTACCCTGGGAACAGCTGGCCTCTGGATTTCATTCAGGTTTGATGGACAAATCAAAAGCTTTACAGATAAGCAAAAACTAAAAGATACTACTCAGTCATAAAAAGAAGAAAACAATGCCATATGCAACAACATGGATGCAACTATAGATTTTCATACTAAGTGAAGAACATCAGAAAGAGAAAGACAAATATGATATCATTTGCATGTGGAATCTAAAATATGACATAAATGAATCTGTCTATGAAAGAGAATCATGGCCATAGAGAACAAATCGATGGTTGCCAAGGGGAAGGGAGGCTGGGGAGGGATGCACTGGGAGTTTGGGGTTAAGCTTTGATATAGAGTGGATAAACAACAAAGTCTTACTGTATAGCACAGAGAACTATTTCAGTATCTTATGATTAACCATAAG
Organism: Aepyceros melampus; assembly: GCA_006408695.1. Classification (NCBI taxonomy): domain Eukaryota; kingdom Metazoa; phylum Chordata; class Mammalia; order Artiodactyla; family Bovidae; genus Aepyceros; species Aepyceros melampus. The sequence goes on along the minus strand of SJXQ01006763.1, from coordinate 38,601 downwards.
GGAGAAGAATATTTTTTAAAAAGAATGTGCATATATATGTATAACTGAATCACTTCACTGTATAGCAGAAATTAACACAACACTGTAATCAATCAACTATACTTCAATTAAAAAATTGATAAAAATAATTAAAAGTTTTAAAAAATATATTAATTTTTAAAAAGTTAAAATAATTCAGCACTGCCAAACCAACTTTACAACAAATGCTAAAAAAACTTCTCTAGGCAGAAAAGAAAAGGCCACAACTAGAAACAAGAAAATTACAAAATGGGAAAGCTCACTGGCAAAGGCAAACAGTAAAGCAAGAAATCACCCATAGACAAATATGATATCAAAACTAGTAATTGTAAGATGAGGAGCATACAAATGCAAGATATATACAATGAATGTGAAATTAACAGATCAGCAACTTAAAAGAACCACATTTATATACAGAATACTATACTAAAATCTCATGGTAAGCACAAACCAAAAATCTATAATAGATATACACACAAAAAGAAAAAAAAAAGAATCCAAACACTATGCTAAAGGCAGCAATCAAATCAAAGCAAAAGAGAACAAAAAAGGTGGTGGGGGGCAGATAAAAGTCCTCCAATATATCTAACTAAGCACTTGTTCTTTGAGCACATGTGCTTCCTTCTGCTCAGATCCTTAACAAGGTGTTACACTAGCTACCCAACCCTCCAACCAATCAGATCAGAATTTAAAGAACCTGGAGCATCCCTGAGGTCCACAGGCTCACGTAAGAATATGATTCCCTCTAGAAAAAGTACTGATGAACCTGTTTGCAGGTCAGGAATAGAGATGCAGACATAAAGAAAAGACATAGCCTCAGTGGGAGAGAGGGTGGGACAAATTGAGAGAGTAGCATTGAAACATATATATTACCATGTGTAAAACAGATAGCTAGTGGGAAGGAAGCTCAACCTACTGCTCTGTGATGACCTAGAAAGGTGAGATTGCGGAAGGGGATAGGAGGGAGGCACTAAACGGAGGTATGTATATGTATATTTCTGGCTGATTCACATTGTTTCACAGCAGAAACCAACACAACATTGTAAAGCAATTATCTTCCAGTTAAAACTAGATTTAAAAAAAGAATATGATTTTCTCTTGAAATAAACAGAATAGTAACTAACATTTAATTAAGCATTTCTTACTCAAGTCCTTTGTTAGACCCTGGACATGCATTTTCATTTGCCTAGGAAGATCATCTGAGGGAAAAGTTACTCAAGGTCATCTAGACCCATGAATTCTAGAACCCATGTCCCTTCTATGGCACTGTTTATCCACCTGGGTCCAAAGGCTTATCTACCTGGGTCTCTAGGTTAATGTGTCAGTTTCCTCCTTTTGGGGATGTAGCCCTATTCTGAATATATGCAGTTATTGACTGAGACTCTAACACTTCATATATGTCTTATTAGTCCTTTCCCTGCAACAGTTGGACCTGACATGTGGACTCAGTCACTGGCTGGAGTCCTACTCCTTCAGGGATGGATTTATGGCAACAGACCATTTACTGGTTACTGTCCAGACAAGTACTGCTGGCCCTACCCACTGTAGAAGTTCTTGGGTTGAGTTCACCCAGACTGGTCTAATTTTAACACCTTCTCCATAATGAATGCTGATGAAATGTGTGCTGGATGATCACCTGCTGTGGACCAACATTCCATTCATTCCGTTCAGGCGCGCAGTCCTGTCTGACTCTCTGTGACCCCATGAATCGCAGCATGCCAGGCCTCCCTGTCCATCACCAACTCCCGGAGTTCACTCAGACTCACGTCCATTGAGTCCGTGATGCTATCCAGCCATCTCATCCTCCGTCGTCCCCTTCTCCTCCTGCCCCCAATCCCTCCCAACATCAGAGTCTTTTCCAAAGAGTCAACTCTTCGCATGAGGTGGCCAAAGTACTGGAGTTTCAGCTTCAGCATCATTCCTTCCAAAGAAATCCCAGGGTTGATCTCCTTCAGAATGGACTGGTTGGATCTCCTTGCAGTCCAAGGGACTCTCAAGAGTTTCTCCAACACCACCATTCAAAAGCATCAATTCTTCTGCGCTCAGCCTTCTTCACAGTCCAACTCTCACATCCATACATGACCACAGGAAAAACCATAGCCTTGACTAGACGGACCTTAGTCGGCAAAGTAATGTCTCTGCTTTTGAATATACTATCTAGGTTGGTCATAACTTTTCTTCCAAGGAGTAAGCGTCTTTTAATTTCATGGCTGCAGTCACCATCTGCAGTGATTTTGGAGCCCAAAAAAATAAAGTCTGACACTGTTTCTACTGTTTCCCGATCTATTTCCCATTACATTAAGCACCTAAAATGTTTCATTGAACTTGAGTATACTCATCCATCATGGATCCTCAGGCTGCCTGTCATCCAAGTCCACATCAGATCATGGCCAAAAGCATGAAGAAATATTCCTTTCGTATGCTGACATAGTTGAAATGACCTTGTGCAAAAGATATACCAAGAAACAATGGGGTCAATCCTCGTGGCTCAGTGGTAAAGAATCCATTCGCCAATGCAGGAGACACAAGTTCTATCTCTGATCTGGAAAGATCCCACATGCCACAAAGCAACTAAGCCCATAAGCCACAACTACTGAGCCTGTGCTCTTGAGCCTAGAAGCCACAACTACTGAGACCACGCATGCAACTAATGAAACCCACATGCCCTAGAGCCCATACTCCACAACGAGAGAAGCCTCGGCAATGAGAAGCCCCTACACCAAAACTAGAGTAGCCCCCTCTCGCCACAACTAGAAAAAGAGCCCACACAGCATCAAAGACCCAGCACAGTCAAAAATAAATAAAGATTATTAAAAGAAAAAAAGAAATGTGAGATGGACATACACAGAGACACTGGGTTCCTGCCCAATAGTGGGGTGTTGGTCATAATTCACATTATCAATGGGAAACTCACCCAACACAGGTTTGTAAAATTACATTAGTGGCAGTAATGAAGATGGAAAAGTAGTGACTGGTTAGGTTGAGAGTTACAGTCTCAGGTGGGAGCAGTTCATCCTAAAGACCTACATCATATATCAGTTCTTTACATTGTGCATGAAAATCACCTGAGTCTGTTAGTACAAGGCAGATGGTAAGTCAGTACACCTGAGGTGGAGCCTGAGACTCTGCATTTCCAGCAAGTGTGGTGACCCAACAACAAAAGAGCAGATGAAAACAAGGAGGGTCTTGAAATGCAAGAGCAGATAAAACCAAGGAGGGTCTTGGAATGCAGGGACAGAAAAACCAGACCCTTATCACCCTGCTTATTCAACTTATATGCAGAGTACATCATGAGAAATTCTGGACTGGATTAAGCACAAGCTGGAATCAAGATTGCTGGGAGAAATATCAATAACCTCAGATACACAGATGATGCCACCCTTATGGCAGAAAGCTAAGAAGACCTAAAGAGTCTCTTGATGAAAGTAAAAGAAGAGAGTGAAAAAGTTGACTTTAAACATTCGGAAAACTAAGATATGGCAGATGGTCCCATCACTTCATGGCAAATAGATGGGGAAACAATGGAAACAGTGGCTGACTTTATTTTAAGGGGCTCCAAAATCACTGCAGATGATGACTGAAGCCATGAAATTAAAAGACGTTTGCTTCTTGGAAGAAAAGTTATGACTAACCTAGACAGCATCTTAAAAGGAAGAGACATTACTCTGCCAACAGAGGTCCATCTAGGCAAAGCTATGGTTTCTTCAGTAGTCATGTATGGATGTGAGAGGTGGACTATAAAGAAAGCTGAGCACCAAAGAATTGATGCTTTTGAGCTGTGGTGTTGGAGTCCGTTGGACTGCAAGGAGATCCAACCAGTCCATCCTAAAGGAAATCAATCCTGAATATTCATTGGAAGGACTGATGTTGAAGCAGAAACTCCAATACTTTGGCTACCTGATGCGAAGAACTGACTCATTGGGAAAGACCCTGATTCTGCAAAATATTGAAGGCAGGAGAAGGGGATGACAGAGGATGAGATGGTTGGATGGCATCACAGACTCAATGGACATGAGTTTGAGTAAATTCTGGGAGTTGGTGATGGCAGAGAGGCCTGGTATGCTGCAGTCCATGGGGTCTCAATGAATTGGACATGACTGAGCAACCGAACTGAACTAATATATTGAGATTCCAAGTGAATGATATTTGATGTTATTGTTTGTCTAATGTCATGATGGTAATATAGGAGAAGAAGAAAAGTTTGAATGTAGATGTGTTAAGCTTGTAATCTGGAATTCTGACGCTCGTAATGAATGGGTCTTTTCTCTGAGAATTGTGAGGGCACGGCAGGTGCTGATAGCTGTTGCGGGCTCTGAGTTAAAGAAAATGGAGAGTGTTTGAAAAAGCCATTTTTGAGGATGAGAGGGAAAAACTATCCAATTTGGCAAAATGGAAATTTAGCTGAATACGGCTAGCATCAGTCGCTTCAGCAGTGTCTGACTCTGTGCGACCTTTTGGACTATAGCCCGCCAGGCTCCTATGTCTATGGGATTCTCCAGGCAAGAATATTGGAGTGGGTTTCCATGCTCTCCTCCAGGGGATCTTTCTCCATCAGGGATCGAACACAAGTCTGCTGTGTCTCCTGCATTGCAGGAGCATTCTTTACCGCTGAGCCACCAGGGAAGCCCTGATATTGCTAGAGGCTTCAATAATCAGATCGGATATCCCCAGTCCAGATATCTATATAAAGAAATAACCAGAGGATTTCTTTACTTAAGTGCCTTTATAAGATATCATAGGATTTATTTAGTATGTTTGAATCAGCATTAAGAAATATAGAATTTTTAAATGTAATGTGATGGCAAATCTACAGCATTTACCCCTCCATGCTCAGAAAATATGCTTTCTTTTTTATGATCAAACTAAAATTTCCTTTTAAATATGCCATGATGGTCGATAGGGAAAGTAGGTGAAACACATTTAAACTTGCCAGTTAATGGTATCAGCATCATTTGAAGGTAACTAATCCGTTTTATTTGGCTGTTTATTTCAGATAATTCCTAGCTATGCTCTCTCTCACATCCTCACTGCTCATCTCTTCTCTACTTCCTCCTTTCTGAGAGGTTGCTGGGTCTATAATTTTTACAGCAGTTATAGGTATGGTTTGGTCCATCAAGTTGATAATAGCTGAGATGTGAGTGGACTCTACTAGTCTTTCTGATCACTGTGCTGGCACACACCACTGAAGACTTTGATCTTTTTTCTATTGAAAAATCCCTGAGGTGAGGTGAAGTCGCTCAGTCGTGTCCGACTCTTTGCGACCCCGTGGACTGTAACCTACTAGGCTTCTCAGTCCATGGGATTCTCCAGGCAAGAATACTGGAGTGGATTGCCATTTCCTTCTCCAGAGGATCTTTCCAACCCAGGGATAGAACCCGGGTCTCCCGCATTGGAGGCAGACGCTTTAACCTCTGAGCCACCAGGGAAGCCCAAAACCAGATTTCCATTAGTTTACCCTCTCCTCTCAGCACTTTTTGAGGTACACGTGAATTTTGGGAAACAACATAGATGATGGCGCTTATGGGGAGTTCCTCTGTCTTGAGTTAATCATTCTAGAACATTGCATCTGGTATCCCTCTCCCTCAGTGAGGAGTGAGTGATACCCATGTGAATGCATCTTCCTTCTGCAGTCCTGCAACCCCTTCAGGCAAGGCCAGAGGAAGTCAGCCACTAGCTTGCCATTCTCAGGAAACTTCATACCTGCTTTGATATTTCCTAGTCCTGTTGGCACCAGGGCAGGACAGTAGGTTCAATAAGTAGAGATGGATAAGGTCCTCAAATAAAGGAATAAGATCTAAAGTATCGTTCCTTTGCATCCATTTTCCATAATGTGCTGTGTATGCTCAGTCACTAAGTCATGACCGACTCTTTGCTTACCCCATGTACTGTAACCCACCAGGCTCCTCTGTCCATGGGATTTCCAGGCAAGAATACTGGAGTGGGTTATCATTTCCTTCTCCAGTGCATGAAAGTGAAAAGTGAAAGTGAAGTTGCTCAGTCGTGTCTGACTCTTAGTGACCCCATGGACTGTAACCCATCAGGCTCCTCTGTCCATGGGATTTCCCAGGCAAGAGTACTGAAGTGGGTTACCTTTCCTTCTTCAATAAATTTAACCATAAATTTTGAACCATCAAACAAAGATTGCATGAAACTCTAAAATAGCCAGCTTGCAGTGCTTCTTCAGTAATAAGTGGATGAAAATGCTTAGTTCTATAAAGGTATTTAGAATCCAGGATATTTTATGGCTCACTCTGGATTTTTCTTCTTTCACCTTCTGTTATTTCTATTTCTTATCTCCCAGTTTTTGGCCCAGTGCTTGAATTTACCATCATATTTTTATTTACAGCCTGTACTTTTATTGAAAATGTTGGTTCTGTCTTGATAAGAAGGTCATCTCATCCAGCATACTATTCAAAATACAGATTGTCTGCTTGAATTGTAAACCGAAGAATGGTTGCAGAATATTTCAGTTCCTTTCTTCATCTTTCTCTCTAATTTGAAAACTCTACTTCCATATTTGAATACATCTTCAAATACAAACATTACATATTCTATGGTAATTTTAAATAACCCCAAGGTGGAGCTAATTATTATTCAGGTCTAAACTCACAGTGGATTTTCTCATTACTTGAATACTGGATGAAGTGACAGTTGTGCATTATCTTTAAACCATGGTTAGAGCATTCAGGGTATGTTCCTATTTAAGGAGGTGAGGGGCTTTCCTCATAGCTCAGTGGGTAAAGAATCTGCCTGCAATGCAGGAGGCCCTGGTTTGATTCCTGAGTCAGGAAGATCCACTGGAGAAGGGATAGGCTATCACTCCAATATTCCTGGGCTTCCCTTGTGGCTCAGGTGGTAAAGAATTCATCCACAATGTAGGAGAACTGGGTTTGATCCCTTGGTTGGGAAGATCCCCTGGAGAAGGGAAAGGCTACCCACTCCAGTATTCTAGCCTGGTGAATTCCATGGACTGTATAGTCCATGGGATCCTAAAAGAGTTGGACATGGCTGAGCGACTTTCACTTTCCTAACAATTCCATGTCATGAATATCTGTCATCGTATTTGCTTCTCAGCATCCACCCCTGCTTTCTATTTGTGTCAGTGTTGGAAAGATGTGGCTCACTCACCAAGGAGGGCCCCGTATGCCCTATTTCTACCACTTGATAGCTAGAGCATGTGCATGCTATCTGGGACACTGAATCCCAGGTCCCTGCTAAAGAATAACAAAGACCAAAAATGCATTCACAGTGGCCAGCCTAATCAAAGTGGTACCCAACAGTTGTGTTCAATTGCAGTAGCTGTGGATTACTGACAAATCCTGTTTCTCAGTTTTAGATTTTCTCCCTTTAAATCTTACTCTGGGGGGAACAAAACAAAACAAGAAAACATTAAGTTCTTTCACACAAAATCCTTCCCACATAGATTCTGGGTATCACTTTTTCCAATCTGCAAAGTTAACCACTGCATTTCCTCTTTCTGGGTTCTAAAGCTGTCTTTTCTTTTTTCCTTCCCGATCTCTTTGTCCTGTGGGCTTGACCTTTGAAAACTGTGTTCTCACGTTAGTGTGGTTTGAGGAGGGCATGTTCATGTATGAGCTCACTCAGGTCTGACTCTTTGTGAGCCCATGGGCTTTAGCCCTCCACACTCTTCTGCCATGGGATTTTTCAGGTGAGAATACTGGAGTGTATTAACATTCCATTCTCTAGGGGATCTTCCTGACCCAGGGATCCAACTGGCATCTCATGGGTCTCCGGAATTGGCAGGCAGATTCTTTACCATTGAGGTACATGGGAAGCCTGGTTTGAGGAGACCAGGATTCAAATATGTGTCTAAGCAACCATGTTTAACTCACTATCTGATTAATTTAATGTGCAATTACTGTTTCTCTAATTTTTATCTTTTTATCACTGGTAACATAAATATTAATAACATCTAGGATCATTAGTGTTCAGTTCAGTTCAGTCACTCAATCTTGTCTGACTTTTTGTGACCCCATGGACTGGAGCACACCGGGTCTCCAGGTACATCACTGATTCCTGGAGTTTACTCAAATTCATGTCCATTGAGTCAGTGATGCCAACCAACCATCTCATCCTCTGTCGTCCCCTTCTCCTCCTGCCTTTAATCTTTCCAGAATCAGGGTCTTTTCCAATGAGTTAGTTCTTTGCATCAGGTGGCCAAAGTATTGGAGTTTCTGCTTTAGCATCAGTCCTTCCAATGAATATTTAGGACTGATTTCCTTTAGGATGGACTGGTTGGATCTCTTTGCAGTCCAAAGGACTCTCAAGAGTCTTGACCAACACCACACTTCAAAAGCATCAATTTTTAGGCTCTCAGCTTTCTTTATAGTCCGACTTTCACATCCGTACATGACCACTGGAAAAACCATAGCTTTGACTAGATGGACCTTTGTTGGCAAAGTAATGTCTCTGCTTTTTAATATGCTGTCTAGGTTGGTCATAATTTTTCTTGAAAAGAGCAAACGTCTTTTAGTTTCATGGCTTCAGTCACCATCTGCAGTGATTTTGGAGCCCCCCCAAAATAGAGTATCTCACTGTTTCCACTGTTTCCCCATCTATTTGCCATGAAGTAATGGGACCATCTGCCATGATCTTAGTTTTCTGAATGTTGAACTTTAAGCCAACTATTTCACTCTCTTCTTTCATTTTCATCAAGAGGCTCTTTAGTTCTTCACTTTCTGCCATAAGGGTGGTGTCATCTGCATATCTGAGGTTATTGATATTTCTCCCAGCAATCTTGATTCCAGCTTGTGCTTCATCCAGTCTAGAATTTCTCATGATGTACTCTGCATATAAATTAAATAAGCAGGGTGACAATATACAGCTTTGACCTACTCCTTTCCTGATTTGGAACCAGTCTGTTGATCCATGTCCAGTTCTAACTGCTGCTTCCTAACCTGCATACAGATTTCTCAGGAGTCACATCTCTTGAAGAATTTTCCAGTTTGTTGTTATCTACACAGTGAAAGGCTTTGGCATAGTCAATAAAGCATAAATAGATGATGCTTTTCTGGAAAATCTCTTGCTTTTTTGATGATCCAGTGGATGTTGGCAAATTGATCTCTGGTTCCTCTGGCTTTTCTAAATCCAGCTTGAACATTTGGAATTTCACAGTTCATGTACTATTGAAGTCTACTTGGAGAAGTTTGAGAATTACTTTGCTAGCGTATGAGATGAGTGCAATTGTGTAGTACTTAAAACATTCTTTGACATTTTCTTTTTTGGGGATCAGAATGAAAACTGACATTTTCCAGTCCTGCGGCCACTGCTGAGTTTTCCAAATTTGCTGGCATATTAAGTGTAGCACTTTCACACCATCATCTTTTAGGATTTGAAATAGCTCAACTGGAATTCTATCACCCCCATTCGCTTTGTTCATAGTGATTCTTCCTAAGGCCCCCTTGACTTCACATTTCAGGATGTCTGGCTCTAGGTGAGTGATCACACCATTGTGTTATCTGGGTCATGAAGATCTTTTTTGTACAGTTCTTCTGTGTATTCTTGCCATCTCTTCTTAATACCTTCTGCTTCTGTTATGCCCATACCATTTCTGTCCTTTATTGTGCCCATCTTTGCATGAAAAGTTCCCTTCTTGTCTGTAATTTTCTTGAAGAGATTGCTAGTCATTCCTATTCTATTGTTTTCCTTTATTTCTTTGCACTGATCACTGAGGAAGGCTTTCTTATCTCAAATACTCAGAACTATGAATATTTACTGTAATTTATAAAATTCTAGTGAAGTCCTAGAACAATACTAAAAAGAATAATTTCTAGGATAATGAGGATAAACATAATATTCTTCTGCAATTCATTTAATAGTATTAAACATTTAAAAGCAAAAATCCACTGCTTTGTTTTCATTATGTTTCTTACAATGTCTAGATTTTAACAACAAAATCTTAATTGACTCAGTGCATTTGTTTAAAAATAAGCTTCAGTAGGCCACAAGTTTTTATTGTGGATAATATCTATACTATGTAAAATTTAGATATTTAATTCAATATTGTCCTTGTACAGTTATTCTAAAAACGTATTATTGAGACATTTAAAGTATAAAATTGAGAGATTTTTTAATATAAGCACAGTCATGCAATGACTATCACAATAAATTTTAGAATGTTTTTATTACCCCCTCCAAAAAAAGCTTAGCAGTCACTCTCATTTCCACCAACATCTCCAACACATGTGGCAACTACTCAATATATTTCTGTCTCAATATATTTCATACTGTGGCCACTTCATATACATAGAATCACACAATATGGTCTTTAGTGACTGACTTCTTTCATTTAGCATGTTTTCAAGGTTCACTCGTGATGTAACAAGTATGAATACTTAATCACATTTTATTGATAAATAGTGTTCTATTTCATTTTATTGATCTGTTCATCAGCTGATGATATAGTATGTCTTTATTTTTATTTATCCCAAAATATTTTCTAATTTTCTATTTTTATATTAATTTCTAACATATGATTTCTCACTTGATACACTGATTATTTCAAAATGGGCTAAGCCCCTCATATTTTCCAGCTGGTTTCTCTCTGTTTTTTTCCTAACCTTTCTCTGAAGCATAAATGATTTCACAATCTGATTCAATTAAATGTTGACACCATTGCAGGAGTAGGTTTTGAAGTCATTCTGTGGGATTTGTTCTGATCCCAGATGGCAGTTCTTAGCTATATCATTCCCTGATCAATGGTTTTCTCTTTTAAACTAGAAGTAGCTCTCTGAGCTCAGAGAGCTACCAGCCTTCTCTTAGTTGCTTATCACCTAAATCTCTATTGTGTTTGAGAGGCCCTTAGGCTTGAAATTCCCCTTGCTCTGCTCTGCTGCTGCTCCTGCTGCTGCTGCTAAGTCGCTTCAATCATGTCTGACCCTGTGCGACCCCATAGACGGCAGCCCACCAGGCTCCCCTGTCCCTGGGATCCTCCAGGCAAGAGCACTGGAATGGGTTGCCATTTCCTTCTTCAGTGCATGAAAGTGAAAAGTGAAAGTGAAGTCGCTCAGTTGTGTCCAACTCTTCACTACCCCATGGACTGCAGCCTACCAGGCTGCTCCATCCATGGGATTTTCCAGGCAAGAGTACTGGAGGGTGGTGCCATTGCAAAGTCAAATCCTTTGGGATGAGATTCAGTGCATTCTGCTCCTATAACATGATTCCCTTTGAGCAAAATTTTGATTCATTCTCCCAGAGCTAGCGGCAAGACAGTGGCCAATCTCATGGAGTGACATCCCTACATCCTGAGCAGGGTGCTGAGTAGGAGCAGTATCCTGTGGTCTTCCCAGCTTGCCTCTCCTGTGTGGAACCTTCATATGGTAAGAAGTTCAGGTGAAGATGTTGGAGCCTCATTTTTCTTGGCCTGTGGTGCCTGTGGTAGAGTCTCTGCCTTATGAATAAGCACCAGGTGGAACAATGGAGTCTCACGTATTGGCCAAACACACTGAATTTAGCCTCTGAGAAATAAGCATGGAAAGACTGAGAAATTCCGGCAACCTGCTTTTTCTGGTGAGATATTAGTCTTTGACAGGGAGCTGAGGAGAGGAAGAGCCTTGTCTCTTGTCGCCTCTCCTAAGGTGGAGATTCTATTATGCTGAACTGGGGAGCAGAACGAGAAGGTCATGGCTCTAGTCTGATGCACTAGCTGTTCTTACAGAGAGTTAGTAGATTTTCATGATTAAATGGTTTTCATTTGTTCTATTCCTTTGTGACAGTTCAGAGACTTTTGAATGGTTGTTTCTGTTGTTTTTGTTTTTAAGTAATTTTCACCAGTTAATGGTTTCTTCACTGGGAAGCAGGTCTGCAAATCTATGTTCCTGTCATTCTGACATAAATCTTTCTAGAGATACTTGTTTTAAGGGTTAAAACCAGAAAGTACTTTATTGTGTAAGATTTGGCTTTCCTCAAAAAGTTAGAATGACATCATCCTTCACTTACATTTCTGCTATGAATGCTTGGAAATAGAGTAAATTTAATGTCTAAACATAAAAATATTTCATTGTCTCATAATAGATTTAATGTGATTAAATTATTCTTTTATGAAATAGATTTATTTTCTATTTCTAATTTGACACTAACTAAAAGTCTTTTTAAAAATTTTTTAAGGCATGCATCAATTCTAGCTATCTGTAGAGTACGCATTCATATGAAATATTTCTGTTATTAATTCCAAAAATACATATACTTCTTTCTATGATTTAATTTTCTTTCATGTCTCAGTTTAACAGCTCTGTTAAAGCCTTTTAGAAGGATATATATTTTATTTTTTTATGTATCACATCGTTCTGAGGAAGGGAAGCAAAGTTTTTTGCAGTCAATTTCCAGAAGAATATAATTCAATGATTTCTAGGATAAATGTTCATTACTTTATTTCTTTTTCTGCAAAATGGTGATAATTGTTCAGTGTTGCTTTGAGGATTAATACATGCAAGATGTATGAAAGGAATGCCTGGCATATAGTATGCACTCAATAAATGTTGTCAGTTTTTGCAGTCATTATTGTTGTTGTTTTGGAACCAAGATAACTTGGCAGTAAAACACAGACTTTCAAATAAAATACTTTTGTCAGTATGAATTTTAATTTTAAAACATGAGGAGAGCTTCATTTTTCTTTTCACTCTAAACATTAAAGTTTCCTGAGAGAACAGAGATGTAAAATTGGCATTGGCTCATATTCATTCTTTCACAAAGAACAGTTTTTGATACCTTACCCTCTGATTTAAAAGCTCACTTAAAGTCAAAGGAATGTGGTATTTCTTTGATTCTATTTCACATCATGAGGCCATCTTTTGAGAACTGCCATTGCTTAGCTTTTTAAATGAATAGAGTTTCTTTTTGAATGCCACTACATCCATATTTCTAATCTGTTTTCTATACTGGTCTCTTTGAGATTAAACAATCTTAAATCAAAAGCCTTATTTATTTGAGCTTATAGAATAGGCTGAAATTATTTAAGAATTACAGGCTTCATTTGTAGTTAGCATCTGGAACAAATTTTCAGAAAAAGAACTTCTGAGTACAAAGGGACAACACAAACATCAAATATGTTAGGAAAATTTGCTTTTATTTAACTGTGATACTGTATTCCCAACAATTTACCTTATACAGAATATAATATTCGTACTTCTTTGTTTCTAGAGAAATGACATGTGATCAAGATAATTTGTTTAAATTGTGAGTAGGAATCTTCCACTATAATAGAATATAAAAATAATAATCCACTAAATTCTGATTTGTTTTTATTATATTATAATATATCATAAAGATTCTCCCTTATCCTAATATTTAAAATTCTTCATTCTTTTCCAAATATCCTGCCCATTCTTTCATCCCATTCTGAGTTAAGTACAGAAATGTTTGTGTAAAAAAATAACTCCTTCAACCTTGTTCTCAGTTTTTATTTTTCATATCCTTTTGTTTCATTTTCTGTGAAATCAGATCAGTTTTTCACTGTCTTTTTAAGAAAGTGACATTTAAATATTTTTTCCTTGAGTATCCACCTCTTTATCAAATCATTTCTGTTCTTTGTAGAATACTGAAGATGACTGTTATGGACTGCAATCTGATCACTTAAGCATATGGTTTTAAGATACTAGTTTATTTTCAGGGGTAAGTCATTCCACATTTCATTGTGCGCTTAATATTTTTTTTCCAAAAACAGAATATATATACATTGATAAAAGAAATTTTTCTAGAAGGAAACCTGCCTATGTTCTACTTTTTGCTATTTCAGTGATACCAAAACTTAATTCCTTTTTTAAATAATAGGCCTAGTGACTAGTTTATGAACTGATTTTCACTGTTTTGGGAGATTTAGAGCTTACAATAAATGCAAATTGAGTATTTCACTAATATTTCAAGGGGAGAGAGACTCTATGAAGAATGCGTGTATGCTAAGTCACTTCAGACATGTCCAATTCTATGTGACCCTATGGATTGCAGCCTGCCAGTCTCCTCTGTCTATGGGATTCTCCAGGCAAGAATACTGGAATGGGTTGCCATGCCCTCCTCCAGGGGATCTTCCCGACCCAGGGATTGAATTTGGGTCTCCTGCATCTTCTGTGTCATAGAAGGATTCTTTACCACTGAGCCACCAAGGGAGTCCATCTATGAAGCCTAGAGTATGTGTAATTCCATTCTGAAATAAGCTATTTCCTCACAGTTGGTCACTGGTTTGCAGACCCCATTTTGAGTAGCTCTGCTACTGAGGATTTTAACATTCCCCTTAAACCCATGCAATGAAGAAAAGTTTATATTGGCAGTATCTATATTAAAAAAATAAATAAATAAATTTACTCACTTTCACCTAAGAATGAAGGATATTTACTTATGGGAAGTTAGGAGCATCCAAGTTTCACATGCATGCATCAGATATTGGTCTATCAAGTCTATTCTTTTCTTGAGCATGTTTTAGCATTCTTAAAATAATAAAATATACTGATTATATCAGGTATAAATGATTTGATTATAATTTGTGCTTTTCTTTCAATGTAAACATGATGTTATGATTTAGAAATTATATCCATCAAGGTGCAGCTAGGAAATTCTCTAATTTCTACCCATTTAAATGCTATTTACATGCTATCTAATTAAAACAAAAGCAAGTGAAACAGGAAATTGGTTACAATGTTAGAAAGACACTGCTTTAGGGAAAGGGAGAGGTGCTGGCAGAACAAAAAGGATTATATATGTTACCTTGAGTTCAGAATACTACTAATGCCACTGGACTAGAATCCATGAAGCAGCACCTACTGTCTGGCTGCTGGAGGGCAGCTGTGCAAGGGCTGAAGCTGGTAGAGCTCCACAGAGAGCAGAGCTGGAAGCAAGCACCAAAGTTCAACTATGATGGGACTCATGGAATTCTCAGCCACAGGGTCTCATCTGTCCTATAGCAACATTAGCAATGGCCAGCATCTACCACTGCTGTCTGAGCTAAAACTTCTCCATCCTTCCAGCTTTCAAATTACCTGCCAGGGTTTGACACTGACAGAACATCAGAAAGCTGAAGGGAGTCTGGGAAATGCAGCTTGCAGACTTTTAACTGTAACAGTTCAGTGTCAAATGTAAAAGGACAAGTGTAGAACAGGTAAGATACATACAGCCAGCTCAGTCTGCCCCTTTGTCAACTTTTCTTTTAAGATTGTTTTTATTTGTTTATTTTTGAATGTGGACTAATTTTACAGTCTTTATTGAATTTGTTACAATATTGCTTCTATTTTATGTTTTGGATTTTGGGCCCCAATGCATCCTAGCTTCTGATCAAACCTCAACCCCTGCATTGGAAGTCAAAGTCTTTTTGGAAGCAAAGGAAACACAAGGAAAATGTATTCTCCTCAAAAAAGACAAGAGAGTCTGCTTTTGCTGACAAGAGGATCATAGGGGGGATTTAGCATTCCAAGATGTTCAGTCACCAGAATCCACCCAAATAGTTACTTTTCTACTCACCGGGTTCCACTGCTTTCCAGGTAATGCACTAATTTTCACCAAAGAAATATAAAAATTAAAACAAATGTTTTAATTCTGAAACCCTCAACATTAACTTTGACATTTCATTTTCCAGCTATTTTAGCCCCATATCTATAGAAGATATGTGATTAGAAGCTATTTAGTGTTCTCATTCTGCCTCAGGCTTAGCATTAAAGCCCTGGGTTTGATACTTTTTTCTGTAAGCTAAGAGTGCAACTAAAAGTGTCCAGAATACCTCAACGTGTTAAAGCAATTGTTGTCTGTTTGATTTTCCTATTCAGCACACACTTCGTCTCCCACAGCCTTGCATCTGGTGACATCCAGATATCAGAAACCTACTAACACCTCTAGGTGAGGCTGCAGGGATCTAAACCACCTGTGACACAGCTGGAGCCACAGCCACTGGACGTGCTAGAACTGCTGAAGGACAGTAGTCTTGAGGCCACATTCCACCCCTACTGCTACTGTAAGCCTATACTACAACAAAGACCAGAAGCAGAATTTGTCTTCCTTTTTCCCAACCTCTCTTCACCAAAAAGCCCTTCCCATTGCTTTTAGATAATAAGAAGCCACTTGGCAAGCCTGGGAGTCTTTCCACTTCAGAACTGTGAGATAAAAATGTAGAAGAGATGATCTGTGATAGCAAATAACCAGATGAGAAATATTTTCCACTGAAATGATTGCTTTGTGTTTCATCAAAATAATTCTTCCTTAACTATAAATGTCATCCTGGTCAAAGCTAACCTCTCTGGAGTTAGCTTTTACCATCTCTTAATAAAGGAGTTGCTCTAGAATGACTCAGTTTCCTTTTATCCTCTAAAAAGGTTGTTAATAAACATTGATATGTCAGCTTAACTTTCTTAATCTAGTAAGCACTATCAATAGGAGGAGACTGCAAGCCATGAATGCAACCAAAGTTGTGATTTAAAGAGAGCAATATTGCATAGGAACCTGGAATGTTATGTCCATGAATCATGGCAAATTGGACGTGGTCAAGCAGGAGATGGCAAGAGTGAACATTGACATTCTAGGAATAAACAAACTAAAATGGACTGGAATGGGTGAATGTAACTCAGATGACCACTATATCTACTACTGTGGGCCTTCTACATCCCTTTGAAGAAATGGAGTAGCCATCATGGTCAACAAAAGAGTCTGAAATGGAGTACTTGGATGCAATCTCAAACATGACAGAACGATCTCTGTTCATTTCCAGGCAAACCATTCAATAGCACAGTAATCCAAGCCTATGCCCCAACCAGTAACACTGAAGAAACTGAAGTTGAGTGGTTCTATGAAGACCTACAAGAACTTTTAGAACTAATACCCAAAAAAGATGTCCTTTTCATTATAGGGGACTGGAATGCAAAAGTAGGAAGTCAAGAAACACTTAGAGGCAAATTTGGCATTGGAGTACAGAATGAAACAGGGCAAAGGCTAATAGAGTTTTGCCAAGAGAATGCACTGGTCATAGCAAACACACGTTTCCAACAACACGAGGTGACTCTACACATGGACGTCACCAGATGGTCAACACCAAAGTTAGATTGATTGTATCCTTTGCAGCCAAAGATGGAGAAACTCTATATAGTCAGCAAAAACAAGACCAGGAGCTCCTGTGGCTCAGATCATGAACTCCTTATTGTCAAATTCAGACTCAAATTGAAGAAAGTAGGGAAAACCAACAGAACATTCACGTATGACCTAAATCAAATCCCTTATGATTATACAGTGGAAGTGAGAAATAGATTCAAGGGACTAGATGTGAAATGCAAAAAAGCAAAATGGCTGTCTGAGGAGGCCTTACAAATAGCTGTGAAAAGAAGAGAGGCAAAAAGCAAAGGAGAAAAGGAAAGATATAAGCAGCTGAATGCAGAGTTTCAAAGAATAGTAAGGAGAGATAAGAAAAATCTCTCAGCGATCAATGCAAAGAAATAGAGGAAAACAACAGAATGGGAAAGACTAGAGATCTCTTTAGGAAAATTAGAGATACCAAGGGAACATTTCATGCAAAGATGGGCTCAATAAAGGAGACAAATGGTATGTACCTAACAGAAGCAGAAGATATTAAGAAGAGATGGCAAGAATACACAGAAGAACTGTACAAAAAAGATCTTCATGACCCAGATAATCACGATGGTGTGATCACTCCCCTAGAGCCAGACATCCTGGAATGTAAAGTCAAGTGGGCCTTAGAAAAGATAACTATGAACAAAGCTAGTGGAGGTGATGGAATTCCAATTGAGCTATTTCAAATCCTGAAAGATGATGCTGTGAAAGTGCTGCACTCAACATGCCAGCAAATCTGGAAAACTAAGCAGTAGCCACAGAACTGGAAAAGGTCAGTGTTCATTCCAATCCCAAAGAAAGGCAATGCCAAAGAATGCTCAGACTACCACACAATTGCACTCATCTCTCATGCTAGTAAAGTAATGCTCAAAATTCTCCAAGCCAGACTTCAGCAATATGTGAACCGTGAACTTCCAGATGTTCAAGCTGGTTTTAGAAAAGGCAGAGGAACCAGAGATCAAATTGCCAACATCCACTGGATCATGGAAAAAGCAAGAGAGTTCCAGAAAAACATCTATTTCTGCTTTCTTGACTATGCCAAAGCCTTTGACTGTGTGGATCACAATAAACTGTGGAAAATTCTGAAAGAGATGGGAATACCAGACCACGTGACCTGCCTCTTGAGAAATCTGTATGCAGTTCAGGAAGCAACAGTTAGACCTGGACATGGAACAACAGACTGGTTCCAAATAGGAAAAGGAGTACATCAAGGCTGTATATTGTCACCCTGCTTATTTAACTTATACGTAGAGTACATCATGAGAAACTCTGGGCTGGAGGAAGCACAAGCTGGAATCAATATTGGTGGGAGAAATCTCAATAACCTCAGATATGCAGATGACACCACCCTTATGGCAGAGGGTGAAGAGGAACTAAAGAGCCTCTTGATGAAAATGAAAGAGGAGAGTGAAAGAGTTGGCTTAAAGCTCAACATTCAGAAAACGAAGATCATGGCATCTGGTCCCATCACTTCGTGGCAAATAGATGGGGAAATAGTGGAAACAGTGGCAGACTTTATTTTTCTGGGCTCCAAAATCACTGCAGGTGGTGATTGCAGCCATGAAATTAAAAGACACTTACTCCTTGGAAGGAAAGTTATGACCAACTTCAATAGCATATTCAAAAGCAGAGACACTACTTTGCCAACAAAGATTTGTCTAGTCAAGGCTATGGTATTTCCAGTCATGTATGGATGTGAGAGTTAGAATGTGAGGAAAGCTGAGCGTCGAATAATTGATGGTTTTGAAATGTGGTATTGGAGAAGACTCTTGAGAGTCCCTTGGACTGCAAGACGATCCAACCAGTCCATTCTGAAGGAGATCAACCCTGGAATTTCTTTGGAAGGAATGATACTAAAACTGAAGCTCCAGTACTTTGGCCACCTTATGCCAAGAGTTGACTCATTGGAAAAGACCCTGATGCTGGGAGGGATTGGGGGCAGGAGGAGAAGGGGACGACCAAGGATGAGATGGCTGGATGGCATCACGGACTCAATGGACGTGAGTCTGAGTGAACTCCGGGAGTTGGTGATGGACAGGGAGGCCTGGCGTACTGCGATTCATGGGGTCTCAAAGAGTCGGACACGACTGAGCTACTGAACGGAACGGAATGGACTGCAACATGTCAGGCTTCCCTGTCCTTCACTATCTCCTGGAGTTTGCTCAAACTCATATCCATTGGAGAGTGATGCTATTGAACCATCTCATCCTCTGCTGACCCCTTCTCCTTTTGCCTTGAATCTTTCCCAGCATCCTGAGTCAGCTGTTTGCATCAGGTGGTTAAAGTTTTGGACCTTCAGCTTCAGCATCAGCCTTTCCAGTGAATACTCTGGGTTGATTCCTTTAGGATTGACTGGTTTTATCTACTTGCAGTGCAAGGGACTCTCAAGAGTCTCCTCAAGCACAATTCAAAAGCATCAATATATAATTATGTTTTAATGATATGTTTTATTTAATTCAATAGGTATAAAGTACTATCTTTCAATATATAATCAATATAAATAAATCATATAAATATAATCAATGGTACATTTAATGACTTATATATACCAGTATTCACAATCCACAATTTTGGACTAGCCACGTTTCACATGCCCAATAGCTGCTAGAGGTAGTGGCTACCACATTGAAGAGTGCAGATCTAGATGATAGGTTTTTCCCTGGACTAACAGAGTAATATAATTTCTTGTATGCATGCTCATGTCAGTTGTGTCCAACTCTTTGTGACCCGATGGTCTTAGCCCACTATGCTTCTCTGTCCAAGGGATTTTCCAAGCAAGAATACTGGAGTGGATTGCCATGGCCTCCTCCAGGGGATTTTACCAACCCAAGGATCAAACCTGTGTCTCCTGTATCTCCTGAACAGCAGGCAGATTCTTTACTGCTGAGCTACTAGGGAAGCCTCAAAATACTTTTTTACTTTTTTCCATTTTCTATCTTCCTATATTATTTTTTATTGCTAATGCCCATTAAAGTATTTTTATTTGTAAAAAAAAAAATTAGCTATAAAATAGTAGCAATTAAATAAGCTACAAATAATATAAATACTAAACTTTAAAATTATTATATTGAGAAGCCCAATAATTAAAAATACCACCTTATAAGTATGTCTTTTTAATAAAATAAAAAGATGAATTTAGAAATCAAAACTTTCTAACAAAAAAGTTAAAATGATGTTTAGCAAATAGCAAAAGCAAGTAAAAGTTTTGAAATCACATTCTTTAATCTTATATCAATGTTTCTTGTTCTGTTACCTTTGAAAAGCTAACTTTCCTTCTCAGATTCCTCATCTGTAATATGTAGATAAAAGTGTCAACTTTAACAGTATTGTTATGATAACTGATTGAAATATTGAATGAAATCATGTGCTCATTCTTTACAAATGATTTCATATTAATTTTTTAAAGAATTAAATCTTGTATTAGTAACAGAGAATAATATATACATGGAAAAACTAAAAACATATGATGTAGAGGTGAATACATGACCTGACACAAAAACTATTGTCACAATCCATCATTTATATATATTTATTTATTTATTTATTTATTTATTTATGTGTGTGTGTGTGTTATATGAGTCCTTATAGCAATAATGTATATATATGCATATATATTTAAATATATACAATATGCATATACTTACAAATCTAGGCAGCATATTAAAAAGCAGAGACATCACTTTGCCTGCAAAGATCTGTAGGCAGTTAGAGCAATGGTTAAAGCAATGGTTTAAATAGTTAAAGCAATAGTTTTTCCAGTAGTGATGTACGGATGTGATAGTTGGACCATGAAGAAGGCTGAACACCAAACAACTGAGGCTTTTGAATTGTGGTGCTGGAGAAGGCTTTTGAGAATCCTTGGACAGCAAGGAGATCAAACCAGTCAATCCCAAAGGAAACCAACCCTGAATATTCATTGAAAGGACTGATCCTAAAGCCAAAGCTCCAATACTTTGGCCACCTGATGTGAAGAGCTGACTCACTGGGAAAGACCTGATGCTGGGAAAGACTGAGGGCAAAAGGAGAAGGGGTCAGCAGAGGATGAAATGGTTAGATAGCATCATGGACTCAACGGACATGAATTTGAGCAAACTCAGGGAGATAGTGCAGGACAGAGAAGTCCATGGGGTTGCAAAGAGTCAGATGTGACTTAGTGAATGAACAACAAATGTATACACTGCACATGCACACACACACATGTGCACCTGTGAATGTATGGCTGCTTTACTGAATAGTGCGTGTGGCTACAGTCTGACTTGGAATCCTGACTTTGTTCACTTTAATTGCTCTCTGTGTCCTTCGCCAAGTTATATATGTGCTTTAGCTTATTGATCAGTTTTAAAAAAATACAGTAGTACCTACTCCACATAGTCAAGAAAACTCATAAAGTATGATATTTAAGCAGCGTATAATGGTGCCTGGCATATATTAAGCACTATATTAGAGTCTGATATTATTAAAGGGTAGTTTTTAGCAGGGAAAGTGGTACATGCCTGTGTTTAAGATAATCCTTCAAATATTTTGTAGAAAAAATTTAGAAGAATGTTGTGATATTTGGGTTTGATTCATCGTGACATGAAATATGATAGAAACCACAATGATGGAGATACATGCCCAGATTTGAAATCTATATATAAGGTAGAGTTGACAGGACTTGGTGATTGATTCTATGAGAGAGAGAGGTGGTAAAAGAGAATTGTGACAAGAGTGATACCTAGGGTTTTTCACTGGAACAAAAAGTGAAGAGAAGGAGGGGCAACATGGATGAAAATACAATTAGCTTTGTTTTAAGCAAGTGCTTTAGATTTCTGTGGATTGTAAAGTAAAGATATCTTGAGAGACACATTTTTAATTCTGTGGCATATTGCAGATGATTGAATACTTGACAGTTAATGAAATGATACTGGAAGGGTAAATAAAGAACTAAGAAGAACCAAGAGGGCTTTCCAGGTGGCATAGTGGTAAAGAGTCTGCCTGCCAATGAAGGAAATGCAAGAGACATAGGTTTGATTGCTGTGTTGGGAAGATCTCCTGGAGTAGGAAGTGGCAACCAACTCCAGGATTCTTGCCTGGAAAATTCCATAGAGAGAGAAGCCTGTTGAACTACAGTCCCTAGGGTTGCAAAGAATCAGATATGACTGAGCATACACACACAAACACACTCAGAAGATCTGAGAACTCCATAAAATAATAATATTATGAAATCTTCATATATTTTATCTCATTGAGCTCTCACAGCTATCTTGTTTGCAAAGTACCCTTTCTTATTGTTTAAATGAGATAAATGGGACTCAGGGCTTAGTCTTCTTGCCAGTGGTAGCTTCAAAATTTCTACAGAGGAGAGTTAGAAGGGGCACTCTGTAGGAAGTGAGAATGGAAGCTGGAGTTAAAGGTTATAAGGATGAACTGTCAGAGACTGAGAAGTGACAAAGACTATACAACAAACGATATCTTCATCCTCATCTCCCTTTGTACAGCCATGGACTATTTTGCAAGACTTCAATATAAATAAGTTCCAAACTGCAGGAGTACTTGTTAAAAAAAAAAAAAAAACTATGATTCCATGAGACAAGTTATTTCAATAAACATGGCATTCATGCTTCAAGCAATGTATTACATTTTTCAAGAAAATTAAAATAGTGAAGTAGGGAATCACTCTTCATAGTTTTGGAGAGACAATCTGAAATATGTTTTATTTTCCAATTAAGAACTATGAAGAATGATCATATATTTATTCTTTTTTTAGGAATAAAATGAAATCCAACAGAACATAAAAAACTTGTTAAGGGTTGTTTCATCCCCATTTTAAGAAAACCTTGACAAAAATCCAACTAACATCTTACAAAGAAAATTACAAAGGGGTCACTTTGAATTGTGACATATCACTAACTTGTCATAAGTTTCACAAAGCTCAAATGAAAGGAACTATTACAGATTGAAATTCTCATAGATGGAGTTCTCTGGAAAATAGCCTGTGGCAAACATATAAATACTAAGGTATATTGGGAGGTATAATCTAGAGCAGCAAGATCTAGGGAGAGAAGGGAAATAAAGTAGGGAAGAATGGAAAGCAAATACAAAATGGTATGTTCCCAAGCTGGCCAAGAGCATCACAAAAAAAATGCTGTGTTTTTTTTCCCAACAGGTCAAGTGGAACCACTGTGCCATAAAGGAAGGAAGAAAAATGTACTGTCAGCCCCTTCTCATCCCCATATCCATCTTATCCCTCAACTTCATTTGCAGCTTGTGTTGCCTAATACTTTGGGCCATCTACTACAGAAGCCAAATTTCATGCCCGATGTTGGGAGATTTCATCATAACTCGGAAGTAGGAAGAGAGACCATTTGCCTGATGGTTAGACTCCCTGAAGATGACCAGCCCTCACTTAAAGTGTGGCCGAGAGCCAGCAGTGATAGGCACTAAGGCGTATGGACAGTAACCAACAAGTCTCCAAGAAGCTGCCAAAGCCCAAGCTGCTGATGGAGTCAGCAAACCCAAAGTGGCTCACTTGGCTCCAATATACAAAATTAAATAGAAATTAAATAATAACAGATGTAGAAATTCAACAAACGTCTTGCTCACTTGCTATGTGTCACATATAATGTTGGATTCTAGCAAAATCAAAGATTAATCAACCAACTTTGGACTTCAAGGTGCAAGCAGTCTTTTGAAAGTAAACAGCATCCGTTCAGTTCAGTCGCTCAGTCGTGTCCTACTCTTTGCGACCCCATGAATCCCAGCATGCCAGGCCTCCCTGTCTATCACCAACTCTAGGAGTTCATCCATACTCATGCCCATTGAGTCAGTGACGCCATCCAGCCATCTCTTCCTCGGTCGTCCTCTTCTCCTCCTGCCCCCAATCCCTCCCAGCATCAGAATCTTTTCCAATGAGTCAACTCTTCGCATGAGGTGGCCAAAGTACTGGAGTTTCAGCTTCAGCATCATTCTTTCCAAAGAAATCCCAGGGTTGATCTCCTTTAAAATGGACTGGTTGGATCTCCTTGCAGTCCAAGTGACTCTCAAGAGTCTTCTCCAACACCACACTTCAAAAGCATCAATTCTTCAGTGTTCAGCCTTCTTTACAGTCCAACTCTCATATCCATACATGACTACTGGAAAAACCATAGCCTTGACTAGACAGACCTTAGTCGGCAAAGTAATGTCTCTGCTTTTGAATATGCTATCTAGGTTGGTCATAACTTTTCTTCCAAGGAGTAAGCGTCTTTTAACTTCATGGTTGCAATCACCATCTGCAGTGATTTTGGAGCCCCAAAAAATAAAGTCTGACACTGTTTCTACTGTTTCCCCATCTATTTCCCATGAAGTGATGGGACCAGATGCCATGATCTTCGTTTTCTGAATGTTGAGCTTTAAGCCAACTTTTTCACTCTCCTCTTTCACTTTCATCAAGAGGCTTTTTAGTTCCTCTTCACTTTCTGCCATAAGGGTGGTGTCATCTGCATATCTGAGGTTATTGATATTTCTCCCAGCAATCTTGATTCCAGCTTGTGTTTCTTTCAGTCTAGCATTTCTCATGATGTACTCTGCATATAAGTTAAATAAGCAGGGTGACAATATACAGCCTTGACATACTCCTTTTCCTATTTGGAACAAGTCTGTTGTTCCATGTCCAGGTCTAACTGTTGCTTCCTGACCTGCATACAGATTTCTCAAGAGGCAGGTCAGGTGGTCTGGTATTCCCATCTCTCTCAGAATTTTCCAGAGTTTATTGTGATCCACACAGTCAAAGGCTTTGGCATAGTCAAGAAAGCAGAAATAGATGTTTTTCTGGAACTCTCTTGCTTTTTCCATGATCCAGTGGATGTTGGCAATTTGATCTCTGGTTCTTCTGCCTTTTCTAAAACCAGCTTGAATATCAGGAAGTTCATGGTTCACGTATTGCTGAAGCCTGGCTTGCAGAATTTTGAGCATTCTTTGGCATTGCCTTTCTTTGGGATTGGAATAAAAACTGACCTTTTCCAGTCCTGTGGCCACTGCTGCGTTTTCCAAATTTGCTGGCATATTGAGTGCAGCACTTTTACAGCATTGTACTAAGCAATATCAGAAGTCAAATACAAAATATCATCTGGTTATAGTGGTGTTAAAAAGAATAGCATATCTGGCTGTCAGAGAGGAGAAGATGCATAAGATAACTCAAAAAGAATGGTTATAAATTTTTAAGGTTGAAAGTATGACCAAGTATTCTGGGTCAATTGTGGTCTCAACCATGTTATTGATATATTTTAGTTCTAGTGCCTCAAGGAGTGATGTATTCTCTTGAGGATGTGTTGCCTTTATATATAAAATTAAAAAAATAGATTAGGGTATATCAAAAGTCAATCTAGGCCCCAAATTTCTTTGTGTTTTAAGAATCAGTTCAGTTCAGTTGCTCAGTCATGTCTGACTCTACGACCCCATGAATTGCAGACGCCAGGCCTCCCTGTCCATCACCAACTCCCGGAGTTCACTCAGACTCACATCCATCGAGTCAGTGATGCCATCCAGCCATCTCATCTTTGTCTTCCCCTTCTCCTCCTGCCCCCAATTCCTCCCAGCATCAGTCTTTTCCAATGAGTCAACTCTTCGCATGAAGGTTTTAAGAATACTTCTATGTAATCTAAGGTCTTATATTATACCTACTGCACAATAATTCATCTTTATATGTTTCGCCACTTACTTTACTTTTGAAAATGTTCTATCCTCCTTTCTTTTTCTAATATTGAGATTCCTCACTTTTTACCATTACCAGCCCTTGACATAAGTCTTTAGTACTAAATCAGCTTTTCTGCCTTGGAGCACAGGAATTAGCATTTGCTTACCTTTTGATCAGTGTCTCAAAGGGCTCCTAATATTCCTCAGATAAACTCTGCTTCCCTTTATTGCCTTGTTAGGTTTCCTTCTAGACACTCTTTCACTCTTTTATTTTTTTTATCTTTCCAATTCAATTTTCAAGTATTGCATAGTTCTTCAGGAAAGAGAATTTATCTTCCCTTTGAGAAGCTGCTTCCTTGGTGATGATTTAGTTGTGCATTAGATTAGTGGCTGTTACAAACGATGTTAAGATAGGGTTGCATCTATGCAGGGTGAGGTAACTTGGAGTGATCTCCTGACAATTTGATTGCTTTATTGTTTCTCAAAGTTGAAAGACCTGGTTTTCCAACAGAGCTGCATAGGACACCATGATAGGAAGCCAACACCATCTTGCCACATATACTATTTAGTTATAAGGTTTTTATATTTTACAAGACTGTCATATGTGCTTCCACAGCATCAAGCACTACTGGGCATCAATAATCTGTAAATGTATTGCTTCTAAAGATCACATAGTCACCCTAGCAATATGAACTGTTTGACAAGTGAAGTATGAGAACTTTTTTTTAGATCATATTTGGTAAATTATTTCATAAAACTCACTTTAGTGACCGGTTGAATTCCTCTTGACAGGAGGAAATGAATACTGAATTATGAAGTGCTGGTTCCCTGAGCTTACTCTCTCAGAAGCTATTTGCTTTTATATGGCATTTAAGTATGAAAATTAGGAACAGAGAGCTGGAATTTAGATAAAATTTCCTGGTGACATTTTCACACATTATACATCTAGTTTCTGGAGTTAAATATTGTCAGATGAATGTATAGACTAGCAGATAGTATGTTTTAAGAAATATTGATAAAATATTGGTATAGTCATTATGGAAAATAGTATTGAGATTCCTCAATTCAGTGTAGAAATACCATATGATTTAGCAGTTCCACTCCTGCATATATATCCAAAGGAAATAAAAGTATCTCAAAGAGATATTTGTACTCCATATTCATTGTAGCATTATTCACAATACCTAGGATATGAAAACAACTTGTGTCCTTCAAGGTGATGGAAAGAATGTGATATATATATATATATATATATATATGCATATTTTTCAGCAATAATTAAAGGAAATTCTGCTTTTGGATGGATGAAATCAAGGACATTATGATGAGTGAAATAAGCCAGTGTTAGAGAGACAAATACTACATGATTCCACTGATTGAGTTGTCTTAAATAGTTAAATCATAGAACCAAAGAATGGATCTTTGTGTGGCACAATCACTAATTATCCTGGAGACTATCCTGGAGATGCCCTGCCTTTCAGGCTTCTTTCACACCCCATCCAGCCTCTGCAAGAG
Organism: Aepyceros melampus; assembly: GCA_006408695.1. Classification (NCBI taxonomy): domain Eukaryota; kingdom Metazoa; phylum Chordata; class Mammalia; order Artiodactyla; family Bovidae; genus Aepyceros; species Aepyceros melampus. Next base: position 11,361 of record SJXQ01006763.1, on the reverse strand, counting down.
CCACTGACAGTTGGTTTTATCACTTCCACCTGTACCCAGTGAGGACCACAAGGAAATGCTCAGAGAAGCAGCTGGGTTACCTGGCATCCACTTCTCCTTTTCCTGCAAACCCTCTGGCCAGAATTATTCTGCAGGTCACAAAATCTCCCTCCCTTATGAAAAGCAAAAACCAAAGCAACATTTAAGAACACCAGATTTGGGGTTTATTTTTCCATTCTATTATTTCTTGAGCATTGGTAGCCTGTAGGGCACTGCTTCTTGCATGCTTAAACGTACACAGTTTGAATTCTTACAGTGGGGCAGAGGAATGGAGAAGGAAATCACAACCCACTCCAGTATTATTGCCTGGGAAATCTCATGAACAGAGGAAACTGGTGGGCTCCAGTCCATGGGGTTGCAGGAGTCAGACATGACTGGGCAACTAAACCACCACCACCAGGGGTGGGGCATCCCACCCAGGTATATGAACATGTTCCTGTTAGGCTAATATCTTCTCTTTCCTTATTTCCTCCCCCTTTCCTCTTAAGTTCTAATCCCAGGTCTAATTAGGGTCCTAATTTATCTCCATCTTTCTCAGATATGGAACTACCAAAATGTACATGGAACACTCTGGAACCTGGACATTCCTGGTTGTTATACACAAAATAGATGATTTTCACAAACAATGTTAAGAAAAAAAAAAGTCACACTTGATTCAATTCCATTTTATTAAGTTAAAAAACTGACAAGCCCTTTTAATGCCATTTGCAAAAACATAGATGCAACTAGAGATTATTATACTATGTGAAGTAAATCAGAGAAAGACATATATCATATGATATCACTTATATGTGGAATCTATGACACAAATGAACCTGTCTATGAAACAGAAATAGATTCCTGCACACAGAGAACAGACTCATGGTTGCCAAGGGAGAGGCGCTTGAGGGGAGGGATCGAGTGGAAGGTTGGGGTTAGAAGATGCAAATTATTGCATTTAGAATGGATAAACAACATCCTACTGCATAGCACAGGCAATGGTATCCAATCTTCTGAGACAAACCATAATAGAAAAGAGTATTTTCATAAAATAAGAATGTATATATGTATATAACCGAGTCACTTTGCAGTATAGTAGAAATTAATACAACACTGTAAATCAATTATACATCAGTATGAAAAAAAAACTTGACAAGACTAATCTAGTAATTATATCTGAGTACAATAAGATATAACTAGGGATGAATATAAGCAGAATTTCTCTGGTGCAGATAGTGTTCATTCTTATTTGGAGTACTGGAAAAGCAAATATATATATATATATATTTAATCAGTTTTACAAAATCATGAGCTGTACATTTTTGTTTGTGTATCATACTCCAAGTATTTACTATAAAAATTATCATACTTGTGGTAGTTAGAAATACAGTCTGGAAGTTGAATGTTCTGTCCTACAACTTATAAGTTCTGTGATCTTGGGCAAATCATTTATTTTTCTCATTTTTAGTTCCCCATATTAACTATTATCTACTATTCACATTTATTGAGAGAAAAAAATGTATTTTTTGTACATGTAGAATACTAAGAACCAGAAATTACATGGATAAATTTAGATACTCTTATCCTAAAATATGGGCTTTCCAGGTGGTGCAAGTCGTAAAGAACCTGTTTGTGAATGCAGAGGCATAAGAGATGCAGGCTCAGTCCCTGGGCTGGGAAGATCCTCTGGAGGAGGAAGTGGCAACCCACTCCAGTATTCTTGCCTAGAGAATCCCATGGTCAGTGGAGTCAATCCATAGGGTCAAAAGGAGTAGGACACAGCTGAAGTGACTTAGCGTGCACACATTCCAAAAGATACCAATTGTGCAATATATGCATATTTACATTTCTGATGAATATTATATATATATGTGTGTGTGTATATATAACCTTCATGGCAATTTTTCTTTTTTTGTTCATCCTAATAACTGGCAGTCTTATCTTTTTGTACTTTATTTCTCTCTTGCAGTTATGTACATAAAAACATGGTACTAAAATGTAGTTTATGACAGTGCTCTGAGGAAAATACATTGAAATAGTCCCCTTTATTTCTTTTTTCAGGCATAACACTAAATTCTATGTAACAGCCCAAAGGATAATATTGTGTCATTTTTAATTCATCTAGCTGGAGGATTAGGCTGTATCATCATTGTAAAATCCATCTTTACTACTTGTAAACAGTTCACTGGATTGCTATCCTAAGGCAAACCCGAATGCTCTTAGCATATTATATATTATTTATTACTATTGTGGAGATTGGGTCATTGGCATTAGATTAGAAGAAAATAAAATACCAGTGGTAAGCCTCAGAACAGTGAATTGGTCCAGGATTGAGGAGCACAGCAGAACAAAATCAGGAGAATGTGACGATGCATTTATTTTTTTCTCCAGCATCCTGGAGACTACATAATAGGCAGGAATTCAAGTTAATTTTACATGGAGAGGCCATATAGTGTTTTTGACTAACCCAAGATTTTCCAGAGGAGAAAGTGAGGTGTTTTTATTAACACTTTGGCTGGAACATCCCATGGTTAACTAGCATTCCTCAAGGCAAACTGGAAGTAGAATCATCTTAGTTCTAAGGTTTCCTTTGAGGGGAAATTTAGTATTAAGTGTTGTGCATGATGAGAAGGGGTGAGTTGGGGCATGGATTACAGGTTGTCTAAGCAAAATGGCAAAGTCTAAACTCTAAATGGAGTTGTAATCTGAAGGGGCCACAGATAAGGCAGCTCAGATGTTTCCTACAGTAGCTGACTTTTATACATAGTCAAGCTTTAAGTGTTTTCTCACTCCATGTAGGATTTTAATGAGTCCATGAATCTTCTTGCTTATAAAAAGGTAAAATTGGAAAGTGTAATTGAAGCAACAGTTTCCAATACTCATGGTTAAATATCACTATGACATGGAAATATTCAGAACAGAAATTTTGGTATTAACTCACAATGCTTATACACAGTTATCTATGACTGTAACTCCTAAAGCAGTCTCTCTTCTCCAAAGAAGCTTTCCCTTACCCTGAGCCCAATATAGTCACTTCTCTGTATCCCAGGGCACCCTTTGCACACTTCTCTGACAACACTTTTCATAAGCTTTCTCAATTTTTTAAGTATTTACTTATTTGGCTGCACGAGGTCTTAGTTGCAGCATGTGGGATCTAGTTCCCTAACCAAGAATTGAACCCAGGCCCCCAGGAAAGTCTTAGCCACTGGACCACCAGGGAAGTCCCACAGGCTCTCTCAATTGTTGATTAATGTGTATGTCTCTCTGATTATTCATTAAGGCTTTTGATAGTACAGACTATGTCATCTTTACCTCTGCATTCAAACATACCGTCCACCTTCCAAAGGTCAGTACCACTGAAGCTTTTTACAAAACATGACTAATGTTTGAATAAAGCTTTGTATTTTACAATTCATGTTCACACCCATTTGTTCTATTCAAAAATTCCTTAGAGTAGATGCCTAGTGAATATATTCAAGTTGACATTTTTTGTTATCTATTCAGAATAATGCAAAACCTCTGCTAAGTTTATATTTCAATAAGTCTCTACTATTTATTAAAGGGAAATTGTAATAGTTGATTTGTTTACTGGATATAATTCTATTTGCATTAGCCAAAGGAAGAAGTCATTCAGTCTTCCATGTCTGGTAGAATGGCCCTCTCAGCAGCAATGATTAATATGTTTGTTCAGCATATTCAAGGAACCTTGCAATGTAACAATGAAAGAACACCAAAAATCTAGTATGCTGCATTGTTGATCTTATGTTTTATACATGATGTCTCAGCTCATTCCAGACACATCAAAGTTCATTGCTGACCACTGATAAACACATTTATCCTTGTGTAGGAACTTTACAAGAAGTTCTTTAGCTTTATCGTCTTATTTAATGTACTCTAGCTGACATCATCCCAGTGGGAACTGTTGTCTTCATGCTTCCGGTTTTTGCTTTGTAGTATTAGTTTCTCTTTGGGCACTCATTTGAAGCTGGCCTTTCATAATATCAGATTTTTCCCTACACATATTATTTCAGTGATTTACATGGATGATTAGACATAGATATTTTAACTCAATTACCCTAGGACTTGCTTATTTAGTTCTGAAATTTCATTTTTTAGTTAATTTCTAGTATTTTAATTTTTATATTACATAGGAGAATTTTAAAAGCTTCAGTGGAGAAGTGATTTACCCATACATAGTTTTAAGATTATCTTCAATATATGTTGTTTGTTAATTAACTTTTCATTTATAATATTAATTATATATTCCTCTGTTATAGCCTAAATAAAAACAGATATTTATGATAGATAACAATCCTGGTGGCTCAGATGGTAAAAAATCTGCCTACAACTCAGGAGACCTGGATTTGATCCCTGGTTGGGAAGATCTCCTAAAGAAGGGAACAGCAACCCATCCCAGTATTCTTGCCTGAAGAATTCCATAGACAGAGGAGACTAGTGGGCTACAGTCCATTGGGTCGCAAAGAGTGGGACATGACTAAGTGACTAATACTTTCACTTCACTTTCAATAATCAGATACATTTATTTGATTCTGCTTATACAGCGATTGAGCCAGTTAATCCTAAAGAAAATCAGTCCTGAATATTCATTGGAAGGACTGATGCTGAAGCCTAAGCTCCAATACTTTGGCCACCTGATGCAAAAAACTGACTCTTTGGAAAAGATCTTGATCCTGGGAAGGATTGAGGGCAGGAGAAGGGGCAACAGAGGATGAGATGGTTGGAAGGCATCATTGACTCAATGGACATGATTTGAGCAAACTGCAGGATATAGTGAAGGACAGGGAAAACTGGCATGCTGTATTCCATGGGGTAACAAAGAGTAAGACATGACTAAGTGACTGAATGAACACAAAACATTATGACTAAAAGTTGTTGTTGGTCAGAAACACTAAATTCAATAATTTGTGTGTTAATATAAGAGATATAGTCAAAGCAAAATTCCTAAAAATAAAAGGAAATTAAAACACAATATCATTTGCTTATGGGTTTTATAAGTACTGAAGATCACCTTCAAAAAACTGTTCACTGACTTTTGCAATAGAATTATGACAAGAGCCAGAATTAACATACTATTTTACATGAACACCAGTTTTTATTCTTTCTTTAATTTTCACAATTTTGTAACATGGTACAATATCTCTTCACTTTTCCTTTTCCAATTTAAAAAACATCTGCAGTTGTTTATATACAATAATACATATTCTAGAATTTGTTTTGGAACTACTCCTGACTTTATGCCAGAATTTTGGTTGATTCATGGAAGCTGAGGCTGTTAAAGAAACCCATAGAATTCAATGAGTGTGGATGGCCAGTACATAATGGAGCTTCCCTTTCAGTACTCAAAGCTAAAGGTTTCTAAATATGCTAGGCATAGTATCAGGCAGTCTAATTTGGTGCTTTCTATTATTGCTCCAGACCTGTGGGTTTCAGGAAGAAGCACAAGCTGGAATCAAGATTGCCGGGAGAAATATCAATAACCTCAGATATGCAGATGACACCGCCCTTATGGCAGAAAGTGAAGAGGAATTAAAAAGCCTCTTGATGAAAGTGAAAGAGGAGAGTGAGAAAGTTGGCTTAAAGCTCAACCTTCAGGAAACGAAGATCATGGCATCTGGACCCATCACTTCATGGCAAATAGATGGGGAAACAGTGGAAACAGTGTCAGACTTTATTTTGGGGGGCTCCATAATCACTGCAAATGGTGATGGCAGCCATGAAATTAAAAGACGCTTACTCCTTGAAAAGAAAGTTATGACCAACCTCGATAGTGTATTCAAAAGCAGAGACACTACTTTGCCAACAAAGGTCCATCTAGTCAAGGCTATGGTTTTTCCTGTGGTCATATATGGATGTGAGAGTTAGGCTGTGAAGAAAGCTGAGCACCGAAGAACTGATGCTTTTGAACTGTGGTGTTGGAGAAGACTCTTGAGAGTTCCTTGGACTGCAAGGAGATCCAACCAGTCCATTCTGAGGGAGAGCAACCCTGGGATTTCTTTGGAAGGAATGATGCTGAAGCTGAAACTCCAATACTTTGGCCACCTCATGAGAAGAGTTGACTCATTGGAAAAGACTGTGATGCTGGGAGGGATTGGGGGCAGGAGGAGAAGGGGATGACAGAGGATGAGATGGCTGGATGGCATCACTGACTCTGTGGACGTGAGTCTGAGTGAACTCTGGGAGTTGGTGATGGACAAGGAGGCCTGGCGTGCTGCAATTTATGGGGTCACAAAGAGTTGGACACGACTGAGCGACTGAACTGAACTGAATAATGAGTGACGGAGAAGGCAAAGGCAACCCACTCCAGTACTCTGGCCTGGAAAATCCCATGGACAGAGGAGCCTGGTAGGCTGCAGTCCATGAGGTCGCTGAGGGTGGGACATGACTGAGCGACTTCACTTCACTTTTCACTTTCCTGCATTGGAGAAGGAAATGGCAACCCACTCCAGTGTTCTTGCCTGGAGAATCCCAGGGACAGGGGAGCCTGGTTGGCTGCCGTATATGGGGTTGTACAGAGTTGGACACGACTGAAGTGACTTAGTAGCAGCACCTGCAGAGTATTTTTACTTTCAGTAGTTGTGTTGTTTGTATGTTTATTCTTTAATTCTTCTATGTCTTTGTTATTTGATTCTTGCATTTTCTCCATTTTGTTTTCAGGGTTTTTGATCATCTTTTCTGTCTTTACTCTGAATTCTTTTTCAGGTAGTTTGCTTATTTCCTCTTCATTTATTTGGACCTCTATGTTTCTAGTTTGTTACTTCATTTGTGTAGTGTTTCCGTGCCTTTTCATTTTTTTTTTTTAACTTACTGTGCTTGAGGTCTCCTTTTCCCAGGCTTCAAGGTTGAATTCTTTCTTCCTTTTGGTTTCTGCACTCTTAAGGTTGGTCCAGTGGTTTGTATAAGCTTAATATAGGGTAAGATTTGTGCTGAGTTTTTTTTTGTTTGTTTGTTTTTCCTATGATGGGCAAGGCTGAGTGAGGTGGTAATCCTGTCTGCTGATGATTAGGTTTGTATTTTTGTTTTGTTTGTTGTTTAGGTGAGGCATCTTGCACAGGCTGATACTGAGTTTGGGTGATGCCGGGTCTTGTATTCAAGTGGGTTCCTTTGTGTGAGTTCTCACTGTTTGATACTCCCTAGGGTTAGTTCTCTTGGAGTCTAGGGTTTTGGAGTCAGTGCTCCCACTCCAAAGGCTCAAGGCTCGATCTCTGGTCAGGAATGAAAATTCAACAGGTGGTTTGTTATGGCACTCAGTTCAGTTCAGTCACTCAGTCATGTCTGACTCTCTGTGACCCCATGAATCACAGCACACTAGGCCTCCCTGTCCATCACCATCTCCCGGAGTTCACTCAAACTCATGTCTATTGAGTCAGTGATGCCATCCAGCCATCCCATCCTCTGTCATTCCCTTCTTCTCCTGCCCCCATCCCTCCCATCATCAGAGTCTTTTCCAATGAGTCAACTCTTTGCATGAGTTGGTACTCCAACTCATGCAACTCCAAAGTACTGGAGCTTCAGCTTTAGCATCATTCCTTCCAAAGAATACCCAGGACTGATCTCCTTTAGAATGGACGGGTTGGATCTCCTTGCAGTCCAAGGGACTCTCAAGAATCTTCTCCAACACCACAGTTCAAAAGCATCAATTCTTCGGTGCTCAGCCTTCTTCACAGTCCAACTCTCACATCCATACATGGCCACAGGAAAAACCATAGCCTTGACTAGACGGACCTTAGTCAGCAAAGTAATGTCTCTGCTTTTGAATATGCTATCTAGGTTGGTCATAACTTTCCTTCCAAGGAGTAAGCATCTTTTAATTTCATGGCTGTAGTCACCATCTGCAGTGATTATGGCATAAATGAGATTAAAACAAATTCCCAAAAATGAGAAATGAAAGATGAACCCCAGATAAATGGTAGTTAAAAAAATCAGGCAATTAATAATTAAAATAGTAGAATATACACATATACATATACACCCATAGGCAATGTCAAAACAATCCAACAAAAAACCTGTAGATTTATCTGTCAAATAAAGAAAATTAAAAAAATTATATTTACCAGTTACGAACAAAACTAACTAAAGCACAAACTGGAAAACAAAACTAAAACAACGTGCCAAATGGGGAATAAAGCAATGAAAACATAACTAACAAATATGTTGAAAGGAAAGAAGAAACAACAGATATGCAAAGTTAAATGGAGATAGATGAAGATTTATATACATTAAGGATTAACTCCAAGGGGGGAAATAACAGTAGGAAAGGAAAACAAAGGAATAAATGTAGAAAAAAATATAATAGATTTTTAAAAATTAAAAATTGTATTATACAAAAGAGAAAATAAAATTAAAGGAAGAAGAAAGAAAAAAAAAAAAAAAGGAAAATGCCACAGAACTGCAAAAGCTCAATGTGAAGAGAAAATAAAATAAAAGGAAGAAGAAAAAAACAAAAGGAAAATGCCACATAACTGCAAAAGCTCAATGTAAAGACAAATATTTATGACAACAATAAAAAGTGTGACTGAATATACACATATACATATACACCCATAAACAAAATCAAAACAGTCCAACAAGAATAAAGTACAATAGATTGACCTGGCAAACAGAGGAAACCAAAAATTATATCTACCAGTTATGAACAAAACTAACTAAAACACAAACTGGAAAACAAAACTATATCAAGGTGTCATTTGGGGAATAAAGCAATGAAAATAAAACAAGTATGTTGAGAGGAAAGGAAAGAAAGAAAAGAAAGAAAGAATAAATATGTGAAGTTAAACAGAGGTAGCAAAGAAGATTTATATACATTAAAGATTAACTGAAAGAGGAAAATAACAGTAGGAAAAGCAAACAAAGAAATAATGCAGAAAAAATAATAATAGGTTTAAAAAATTAAAATTAAAAAAGTAGAGAGAAAAAAAAAAAAAAACACAGATCTGCAGAAGTCCAAAGTAGAGGTAGAGACTTATAACAATAAAAAATATCATGGAGGGGGGAAAAAAGCCAAAAGCTTTATTAGATTTCATAGTGCCAATAAAATCGACAACTACAATAGAGAGGGAGGTAAAAAGGGAAAACAAGAAAAAAAAAATCCAAAAGAATCTAGAGAGGAAGTCAAAGCATAAGAATAATAAATGTATTTTAGAGTCACAACTGTCAGAGTCTTTTCCCTCACTGGGAGTCACAGTTCACCTCACCTCCCTAGAATTCCCTCCAGCACTATGCTGATCTCTGGACCTGCTGCGGGGGTAGCTCAGATTCTAGTTTGGTGCTTCTCCTGTGTGTTCTTGCCTCCAATGTCCACAGCTATCAGAATTAGTGCATTTTCTTTTGTGGGAGCTCTCAATGTCCTTTTATATATTACATAGACACAGAGTCTGCCTAGTTGATTGTGTGGATTTAATCTCCAGCTTGTACCGTTTTGGGTCTTCTTCCTTAGCCACACTGCACCTGGGTTTCAATTGTGGTTTATTTCCACTCCTCACCTCCCTAGAATTCCCTCCAGCACTATGCTGATCTCTGGACCTGCTGCGGGGGTAGCTCAGATTCTAGTTTGGTGCTTCTCCTGTGTGTTCTTGCCTCCAATGTCCACAGCTATCAGAATTAGTGCATTTTCTTTTGTGGGAGCTCTCAATGTCCTTTTATATATTACATAGACACAGAGTCTGCCTAGTTGATTGTGTGGATTTAATCTCCAGCTTGTACCGTTTTGGGTCTTCTTCCTTAGCCACACTGCACCTGGGTTTCAATTGTGGTTTTATTTCCACCTCTGCATGTAGGTCATCCACTGGCATTTGCTTTGGCTCTGGAGGATTTGGGTTTGCCCCTGTGAGGGCCAGGTGTGCAGGTGGTGCAGCTGCTTGGGTCTCAGGGTACTCAGGGGCATTGGTGGCTAGGGCAGCAGGAAATATAGTGCTCTAGAAGGATATGACAACTAGTATTGGCCAATACGCTCCAGTATTCTTGCCTGGAGAACCCCCCTGACAGAGAAGCCTGGCAGGCCACGGTCTATAGGGTTGCAAAGTTGGACACAACCAAAGTGACCCTACATGCATAGATCCAAGGCTTTTTTCGCTTATTGCAGCTCTGCCCCAATGAGATTTGAGCATGAAGGTGGTGCAGCTGCTTGGATTGCAGGGACCCTGGCGGTGCCAAATGTGCAGGGACACAAACTGCTTCCACTGCAGGAGTTATGGCCCTATCAGTCTTTTTTTTTTTTGAGCCTCTTGAGCTGGTGATCAGAAGGTCTCTTTGGCCAATCTTTCTCCGTATCTCTATTCAAGCACTTAGAGGGCTCCCTTGCCTGGGGTCCTTCTCCATTGTTCAGGACATCAGGCACATAGAGGGGTCCCCTTGGTTGGGGTCCTACTCTGTATATCAGGCACGTAAAAGGGTACCCTATGTGGGGTCCTACTCTGTAGTTCAATGTGTCAGGCATTTGATGGCCAGCCTTTCTATTGTTCAGCTGCTGATGCTGGTGTGTGAGGAGAGAGAAGCTATGGTGATGGCTCCACCCCCTATGCATGACTTAACAGTATTGTCTTGCTTCCATCGCTTCCTGGTTTCCTCCACAGGCATTTCCCACCACAATCTCCTCCTTCACATCCCCTAATCCATCACTCTGCAGTCTTGAGCCTCTTGAGCTGGTGATCAGAAGGTCTCTTTGGCCAATCTTTCTCCGTATCTCTATTCAGGCACTTAGAGGGCTCCCTTGCCTGGGGTCCTTCTCCATTGTTCAGGACATCAGGCACATAGAGGGGTCCCCTTGGCTGGGGTCCTACTCTGTATATCAGGCACTTAAAAGGGTACCCTATGTGGGGTCCTACTCTGTAGTTCAGTGTGTCAGGCATTTGATGGCCAGCCTTTCTATTGTTCAGCTGCTGATGCTGGTGTGTGAGGAGAGAGAAGCTATGGTGATGGCTCCACCCCCTATGCATGACTTAGCAGTATTGTTTTGCTTCCATCGCTTCCTGGTTTCCTCCACAGGCATTTCCCACCATAATCTCCTCCTTCACATCCCCTAATTCATCACTCTGCAGTCAACAGCACCCCTTGTCCTGGGATTGCTCCACAATCCCTAAACCCCAGTTCCCAGCTTCTGTACCTTTCAGGGGACCTACGTCCCTGTCCAGAGTATGTATGGTTGCAGCAAGGACTGTCTGATTCTCATTTCATTTCCGTTCCGTTCAGTCACTCAGTCGTGTCTGACTCTTTGCGACCCCATGAATCACATCACACCAGGCCTCCCTGTCCATCACCAACTCCCAGAGTTCATTCAGACTCACGTACAATGAGTCTGTGATGCCATCCAGCCATCTTATCCTTGGT